>OU342740.1:53059503-53596623 GCA_910589775.1 Avena eriantha | reverse complement strand
ACACGGTGGTCTTGTATAACAGTACTAGTACTACTGGACCACAGCCTGTACTCTTTGACTCTTCTCCCACAGTAATCAATATCTCCTTCCTCCTGCCGCGACCACCCTCACCCGGCAAGCCATGGCTCCACTGAGGAGGGGGAGAGGCCGGTCGACGATCCTCGCGGAGAAAAGGGAGCGAAATCGCCGTGAGGCACTTCTTGCTCTACCAGCCGCTCAAGCCCACCCTCTCATCGAGGCCCAATCTCCCCCGACAGTGGCGCCAAATGTTTTAGCAGGCGAGGGATCCTCCCGGTACGGTCTTCTTGTTCTACTTATTCTCCATCTCCCTCTCCATCACGATCTTATTCAGCTTCTTCTTGTTTTTATTCTTCTTCTATGTGGAGCTCGAAACCACCACGACGGAGGCATTGCAAGACCCGTTCGGCCCCGTTCCATGTCTCAGCCAGGTAGCAAATCTCCACATTATTATTTCTCCGAGTTGTGATGTGGATTTCTTAGATCCTGTCCGCCCCGCATTTGTTTTTCTTCTTGTTTTGCGAGTTGTATTAGTTTTCATGAATATGACTGGATCTCTTGGTCTTTCCTTAATACTATTGTTCATCGATTCACTATGGATTTTTTGTGATTAGGATTAGTTTATTGTGGTCATGAATAGATCTCTAGGTCTATTTTGTAACAATGCGGTCAATAGATTCAACGGGGATTTTTTAATCTGTATTAGTATTCACCTGGAACCTGGAGTGTAATTATAGAATTCCTATTTCAATTAACATGAACGATGCAGCGATCCAAGGCCGAGTACCGTGACAAGGTGGCCACGATCAGTTCCAAGATTGTCAACCAACATGAGCTTGCACACTTCCTCACCCAAGCTAATGAGCGCCTACGCAAGCAATTATCTATGCAGAAGGAGATCTCGCTAGATTTTTCACGTGTTGTTAGGCTGCAGAAAGTGCTCGACCGTAACTTGAACAGGCAAGAACAGGCCATCAAGATAATCAACGAGCTAGTGGAGGAGAATAAGAATCTCGTGGAAAGGTGCATTCTCCTGTAGGACGAAGTCGGCGAGGCTCTCCGAGGACGTGTCGAGGACACCAAGGATACCATCCGAGCCTACCATGATAGGAACCGTTGCCTGGATGCAGTGAAGGAGATGAAGGAGGACATGAGCAGAGGGATCACCGTACTCGAGGGTGTTCAGAAAGAGAACGAGAAGCTAAGGGCATGTCTGGAGGCGTATTGGAGCAATGCCCAAGTCTGACTCCCGTTAGTGGGGACACGAATATCAGTTCGTCCTCCACTCCTTTGGTAATGTTCAGGGTTCAGGGAGCAATGCCCAAGTCTGCTTCCCATTATAGTGTGCAATAAGAATCCTAGGGAAACTCCTTATCTATCTGGACATGTGTTGGTGTTCATGTTCATGAATGGACACCATGTGCTCTTTCCATTATGTATCTGGACATGGGTTTCTACATTATGAGTTTGCCAATCTCCCACTACTATTTGGTGATATTGGGAAAAACCCACAGCACACTAAACTGCAGATAAATCATATTTGTCTTTGAAATTTAATATATGACAGTGCCACTAGTCGATTCCGTTAATTATGGAAACTAACCAGCTTGTCCTGGTGAACTGAACAAACCATACTATGTATTTTTGTTGCAGGGAAAGAGGCGAAAGATTGACCAAGACCTGGCGACCTGGCTAAATGATAAGATAGCAATCTAAAGGGAGAAGCTGAATTCCCAGAAACTGGCCTTTGACCACCTACGCGCTGAACTCGTGGTCGTTTCTAACAAGTGCCAGAAACTGAATGAGTTAAACGCCGGCTGGGCGAAGCTACACAGTGAAGGTCGCACCTCGGCTAGGAAGCAAATGGAGATCATGAAAGGGATCTTGAAGGAAAATCGTATGACTACGGACCAACTTCTCCAATCCGTGATGGAGTGCTGGAACCTACAATTAAAGCACGGCATAGTACTGAAGGAGCTGGCCGATCTTAGGGAGGAAAACAGGCAGCTCCGGGTCAGGCTCGCTTGAACACAACATATGTCTATTTAGTACTGAACTGCCTGGTTTATCCTCTGTGATTTTGTAAGCGTGAACTTAACTCTATGCACGATATGTGTGTTCGTCTAAAATTAGTTTGCTCGAGGATTGAGTTTGGCTTAGTTAAGAAAGCACAACTGCAAGTCTTATAGTTAACTAGTTTCAGGCATTGGCACAACATAAATTATTCATCTCGAATTTCCTTTACCCTCTATAGTTTGTCCTTGTTCACCCTCGCGTGCCTTCTTCAGTTCCTTCAATAGATCCACAATGCAGTACTCTAGCTTCTTCTTGTCTTCCCTGAGCTGGTCCCTCTCGTTTCTGCATTATGAATCAGCAACCTGTGACTATCCTGAAGCTTCTTTGTAGTTCCAACAACCAAGCTCCCATCGATTCTGTCAGTTAGCTCTGACTGCAATTTCTCGATTTCTTGTTCCAGCTCCTTATTTTGTACCGATAGCTTGTAATTTTTTCCAGCTGCATCACTTACATCAGTAAATCTCCCCGAACTTTCCAACTCATACATCTCCATAACTGTGCCAAACATTTCTTAAGTGCATCTAGCCACTCAAGATCCACCCACTCTACTGCTTTACACACCAAGCTAACCTATTAACACACACACACACTATAGTGTTATAAACATGCACGATACATTTTACTTCATGTCACAGTTGCACATAATGTAAACAAGCCTGATTTATACATCCCAAAAACCTTCTCCCAATGTTACTGCCTTCGAATGCAACATATCTCCTCAGTTTTAGCCCATGGTCACATGGCACTTCTCCATCGAGATCTAGGCCCTCCCATTCGGAGTCGTAGATCGTCCGTGGTACCTATAGGTAAACGCAAAGTTGAAATCAAACACGATTGCATGCACATATGGAGCTCAGATCGAGAGATTTACCATTGCCTAACCCTAGCCCAAGAAAACAGAGGAACTCACATCATGGGAGGAATAGTTGATGTCAGAGAGAAGGCTGTCGATGCTCGACTGGTCATCCTCGCCGTTCAAGGATAGCATGGCGAATGCGTCATTGGAGGCGACAGCGTTGGCGTCGATGTCAGTGAGAGAGAGAGTGAGAGAGAGAGCAGCCCTTTTTACCGCTGCAACAATGACTAAATTGGCATGTTACAATAGTTTAATGGATACCATGTCCTTTCCTTGGATTACTGTCTCCTCCCTAATATGGATTCTCTACATACATTCTCATTTCAAATATTAAACCTGAACTCCCTCCATCCCAATTTCATTGCCTAACGAAAACATACCAGTATATTACATCATCTAAAGAAACAAAATCATGTAAACTACAAGGTACTTATGCATCACTTCTTCAGTCATGGTTTCACAAAACATTACATTACAATCTCTCAACAAACATAATCACTTCATGGTTTCACAAAACATCACATTAGAATCTCTCAACAAACATAATCATAGAAACAAGCATATTACATCAACTCAAGAAACAAAATCATGTCGACTACAAGGTACTTACGCATCACTTGTCATGTCATGGTTTCGCAAAACATTACATTGCAATCTCTCAACAAACAAAATAACAGAAACAAGTATTGTATATCATCTCAAGAAACATAATCATGTCAACTACAATGTATTTATGCATCACTTGTCCAGTCATGGTTTCACAAAACATTACATTACAATGTCCCAACAAACATAATAACAGAAACAAGTACGGTACGTCATCTTAATAAACATAATCATGTCAACTACAATGTACTTATGCCTTATTATAACAACGATTGTTTCAGTGAGTGACATGTCCGAAAATCTCAACAGCTCGCACAAAATTATATTTCAATCTCTCAACAAACATAATCACAGAAACACACTCTAAATGCAACAGCAGTCAATATTACAAATACAGGCAGGGGAACCCCGCGGTCCATATGACAAGCCTAGGTAGCAGCTCTCATCAGATCTCATCAACGTCGACCACCTCATTCTGATCAGCCACTATAGGGGCATCTACATCCACTATAACCTGTTCAACAGCATCAGAAATGGTACCAAGGAAGAACACCTTCCTGGTTCGCTTCTTTTGTTGCATAACCTGCATAAGATCTTTAGTATCCAGAACATCTATGAATTGCTGCTTCTTATGATGCCACCACTGGATTTTTGCCATCTGCTTAGGGCCAATACTGATTTCCTTACTGTAGCATCCCGATTTTCTAACAATTGTAATGCTACTTGGTCTAGTAAGATAATGGCTACTTCCTATATATAATTGTGCATCATAATTATATCATGCTCATGTCATCATGCCACCTTGCATTTGAGCATCATATAAAACCCTTTTCTTTTGGTTCTTCTCTCATGTGCATTATTAATTGTATTTGCCTCTTGATATGGTATTTGGCTATTGATATATTGTTTAAATGCCCAAGTTGAGTTGGGGGCATATCTTTTATTCACCTCCATTATCTTTTCTTTTCACCACCTTATAATTCCACCATCCCATTAACCATGAGCTTGTATTTCTTTTCCTTTTGATAATTATTCTAGCTCATGTGGGTTGGGGTGGATCTAAGTCTAACATTTCTTTGCTTGGCCTTTTTCTCCACTTCTTGTGAATGCATAAGAATAATGCCATATCATTATTTTTGTTCTCACAAAATAAATCATGGCATTTATTATTTTGCATGGGCCATGCAACCTTCATCACCACCTTTTATCTCGTCGGTTTTTCCTTTGTTTTATTGGATCTTTTCTTTGTGGATCATATCCATTCCTTCCACCATCCCCATATTCTCATCCATATCATTTTCTTTTATTTTATTTTCTGCATGCATGATCCAGATGAGGCCTCTTCCCATAACCCTTTTATTTCTCTTTTCTTGGTTTCTCCTTCACCTCATCTTAACTTAATCAAGCCTCACTCTACCTCTTGGTTGATCTCATAAACACATTTTAAAACCTAAACCACCTAATAAAAATCTAACTTAACTTCCTCTCTCTATTTTCCTCTAACCCTAATTCTACACTAAACCCTAACCTTAACCTCACCTCTCTCTCTATCCCTCTCTCTACCATGATGACCCACTTGGCCACCCTCTCTCCCTGGCCCACACCCCATCTACCCTCTTCTAACCCTAGCCCTAGCTACACCCTAGCTAACCTGAGCCCCCCTCTCTCTCTTTCTTCTACCGGCCGAGCCAGCCCCACCTTCCCTCCTCTCTTCCTCCGCCCCACCTGCATCCCCTCTCCTCTGCCGCTGCCCTGCCCCAGGTCGAGCCCCAGCTCGACCATGTGCTCGGGGAGAAGGAGGAAAGTGGCCAAAGCCACTTTATCAACCCCCAAGTCCCACACGGCATCTCCTCCCTCTCCCTCGCTATACCTCCGCCCCATGGCTTCCCCTGCCTCTCCCAGATCCACCCCAAGCCTGCCCTCTCCTTCCCCTTCTTCTTCACCGTTGCCAGCACCTGCCGCCAGTCGCCGCCGTCTACCCCTGCGTCTCGTCGTCCCAGCCGGCGTGCGCGTCGTGGAGGTGGTCTGGAAGACCAAGGAGACCTCCCTGCTGCTCCCTGTACGCGTCGACGAGGAGGAGAAGGCTACCAGGACCGCCAGATCCTCGCCGCTGCCCCCGAAACCCTAACCGCCAGAACGCCAGCAACCTTAACGATCCGCCGCGCTTCTCCCCGATCTGACACCACCGACCAACCCGCGGTGAGCCCCTCTCCCTCCCTGACATGCTCCGCCTCACCGGGCAGCCCTAGCCGCATCAGTCGTTTCGACGAGCGCCCTCAGTACGCCGCCGCTCGCTGTGTCTGCACGTGCCCGCGCCGCCTAGAACCTCACTTAGCCACGCAGCTGCTCCCAGACAACAACCCCTCCCTAGCCCAGCGGTAGCCGCCGCAGCCCGCGCACGCCAGGTCGCGAGTTCGATCCCCGTCTCGCTACGCCGCGCGTTGATTTCCGTCAGATAGATCAGAGGTAACAGAAGAACAGTACCGCAGCCCCCCTTTTGCAGAACCCCCCCCAACCTGTCAGCCGCCCTAGCGTTTTGCAGAAAAGTCCCCCTGTTTCTCAGGCCGTAACCCGCGCCCCAACCCACACCCCACCTATCAGCCTCTGGGGGTAACCCCACTGCCACGTGGGCCCGTAGCCGTCGGACCCATCTGTCACCCTCAGTGGCTAGGTGGAGCCGCGGTAGCAAAAGATTTTCGCGCGCGTGTGCCCCGCCAGCAGCTGGCCCACCCGTCAGTGGCTATGGCTGGGTCGCGCTGGGTAACAAAAGTTTGCCCTATTGTCTGTTTTATTTAAACCTTTTTCAAAATTGATTTAAATTCAAATTCAAATCAGATTTAAATAACTTTTCAAATATAAATCCAAATAATACAAATAATATATGTTTTGGAATCAGAAAAATGTGAGGAATTCAAATATGCCATTCAAAATATTGTTGAACACTTTAAAATTTCGAGATGATTAAAATTACAATAAAATGCCCTTTTCCTTAATTAATTAATAACTTTAATTCTACAACTCCAAATTTGACAAATAATATGTCTAAATCGATCAGCGTGGCGAGCCCGTTCTATCTATGCAGTCCTTGTTCTGAATTGAAGCATGCATCATGTCATTCTTACAAATCTGAACTGTTTATGGCAATAAAATTGGACTAAATAAATAATAAAATGCTTTAATTCTTGCACCACACCTCACCCTTGCCATGCTACTTTAATGCCATGTAAATTGTGCATCATTCATCATGGCATGCTTGTTTGCTTGTCGCATTTTAATTCATATGCTTGTGCACTTTATTTATGTTGGCCCTTGTTTGTTTGGTTATTCTTCGAATAGACGCCCAGCAGGAGAATTACCAGGAATCACAGGAGTACTACCCAGATCCATCTCTCGCTTCAACTGAGCTGCCAGGCAAGCACTACCACATGCTTGCATACATACAGTACCTATTGCCTCTATCTTATTCTTGCATCATTGAGTCACGATTGCATTAAATTGAATCCCAAGTACTGCATAGCCTTTACTTTTAAACCCCACCGAAGCTTGTTCCTCCATCCCATGAGCCATTACTACAGGAGTTGTTTGAGCCATGCGAGTCGTAGAAAAGCATGTGTAGGGCGTGTGAGTGTCTGATGAATAACGAGGTACCTAAACAACTTAACCTGAGTAGTAATGGGATAACTAATGAAAGAGGCACCGGTGAGCAATATCTGCTATTTGGTTTTTCATGCTCACTTATGTCCCGTAGGACCCCGAGTACGTGATTCCTGTTCCTTGACTATTCGCACTATCCACATCTGGGAGGCCTTATGGACCCCCCTAAGCCAGAGCTTGATTCATTCTTATTCTTGGGGCCACGATTAGTTTGGGGCTTTATTACTATCCTGTACTTATGCCATGTTACCGCTTTATTTAAGATTGTGCGAGGAGCACCTGTACTGTTTTGGATCGTGACACGTTTTCGCTGTATCGACAAGCCCAGTCACATTTTTGGGTTCCCAGTCGTTTACCGCCGTCCACACAAACCTTGGGTCCGTCTCGGAGCCGGCCAACTTCGTTGCGGGTAGCTTAATGGGGTGGCCCCCTGAAATATTTCTGAATCCTATGATTGCTTTGTCGTGAATGCCTCGTTGGGTTTTGATTTGGTTTTTCCGAGGTTGATCGAGTGTGTGTTGCTATTCGTGCACCCCTGTAGGGTAAATCTTTCTGAAACCCGCGGTTATGGACGACTTGGAGCACAGTTTCTCAATCATAGACAAGTATAACTAAAGTACCGCTTTTAATTTGACTAAGTACTTGACTAGTAAATAGTGCAATGCTGATGGAATGGTTAATCAAACTGCCAACGAATGATGGGGGTTGTTCGTCCGCTTCCTCGTTGGTAAGCGAGGAGGAGGATGGATCTGTTAATTATACTGTTATAACTGTTGTTCTTAATTCACGGACATCCGTCTATCATTGGTTAGGCGGATGGTTAGCGAGTATCTATAGACTTGTTAGTTATTATCTTTTGCTGCAATTGTGTCACCCCAGGTTGTGTCCCCTTTAGTGGCATAAAGACTTGCTGAGTACCCTTAGGGTCTCACACAATAAATTGTTTGATTCAGATGAACAGGTGTATTCGCAAGATGGATACTGGGTGGAAGAGACAGATGATGTTGGCAACGATCATTCGGTGTAGAGATTCCGGGAACGGGGATCCGTGAGATCTGTGGGCGGGATGTGTTTATTTATGTGGCATCTTATGCCGATTTGCTTCTTATCCGTACTCGGATCTTGTTTTCCGCTTCCGCCTGATACTCTGATGTGTGATGTATGAGGAGCTATCCTAAATTATTATATCTATCTAGGACATTTGAATCTTGCCGTATGGCGTTGCAATATTTCTATTTCTTTTAGATGGAATGGCTCTGAGGACTGTTGTATGTGGCTTGCATACATACTCATTTGAGTATGTAGTTGATCCCTTCGCCTGCCGATTACGCCGCTCGTTCTTGTCCTGATGTCTGAAAGTGGTTAGGACGGCCGAAAGGTCTACCATGAGTGGCCCTGGGCCCCACCGTACTATTTTAACCACTTACATTCATCCAGGCATGTAACTAAGAGCGTAATTCACCGAGGTAGTTACAATTGGTATCAGAACCATCCCGCCCTTCAGGGTCTCAGCCAAAATAGTCGTTGTCAGTCTAGCAAATATTTTGGTAGTTATGTATACTAGGGAAAAACAAAACGTGAGAGTAGGACTGCTTCCATTTTTCTTCTTACCCACCCACCCACCCTTTTCTAGTAAGGAAGTGTAACGTTTTCAATCCTCTTCTAAAATTCAAACTAGGATTCACGTGTTCTGGGTTCCGTAGTACCATAGGTTGTGTGTGTGTGTGAATTCTTTGTCTATCTGTTGCATCCAAATGTTATCACTATCTGCCTTTTGGTTATCAACTGTTGGTACATTCCATACCGACAGGCCTTTGAAAACCGACGCGATCTATTCTGATTCATTGTATACCGATGCGATCGACCTTACTCTTTGTTATCCGATGTTATCTTGTTGGGGTGTTCTTTTTCGTAGTTACCAATCTTTAGGTTCATCTTAAGAAGAAGGTGTTGGGATATGTGTTTTACTGATTCATGTGCGGAGTAATGATTTGAGTGCGGGATGGAGTCGCGACCATACCACTACTTTTATCATTTGCTCTTGTATATTGAACTAGTAGAGTTACTAATCTTGATTCGTTAAGTGGTTTTGCGCATATAGTGGTATTTTAATGCCGAAATTTGCGGAAATTTTTTCTTTGTTAGTTTGTATACCACACTCCTTGTTCAGTCGTGTGCGTTATGCTTAATATCTTCTAGTTGCCTTGAACTCTGTTGATATTTTAATATCATCTCAGTGAATTGCATCCTTTAATCTTGGTTAATTCCATTTTGGTACTATTTTGGATTATTATCATTCTCCATTATAGTACTGACTTGTGTTTTATATCAATCACAGGATGCCACCACCACGCCGTTCTGAGGAGGACATACCACCTGAACTTGGGGCTGCTTTGGCAAGTATTGCAAATGCTTTGGGCACTATGCAACAGAACCAGCAGCGCTTCGAGGAAAGCGTGAGGAGGAATGAGTTTGTTCCGTTACCTCCATCTCCCAAGCGAGGAGACATCAAGAGTTTTCTCAAGTTCAACCCACACCAATTTGAGGTGTCTGATCAGCCACTTGATGCGGATGATTGGCTTCGTGAAGTGTCAAGGTTGCTGATGACTGCGGATGTTCTCGAGCAAGAATGGGTCAAATGTGCCACTCACCTTCTGAAGGGAGATGCAGCTCTCTGGTGGGAAAATTACCTCAAGGCAGATCTTTCTGGTTTTCAGCCTACTTGGGAGCGGTTCACTGCTGCTTTCAAAGAACAATATCTGTCAGAAATTGTCATGGAAAGGATGAAGGAAGTGTTTCTCAACCTCAAGCAGGGCACTGACAATGTCAACACCTACATCAGAAACTTCATGAACCTTTCTCGTTATGGTGGCGATGAGATCTCTGATGACAAGAAGAAGCAAAAGAGGTTCCGGCAAGGACTCAATGCTTCCATCAAATATGCAATCACTCATGCAAGGCCGGCGTCTTTTCTGGAACTCCAACACACAGCTCTGCAGGAAGAAGCAAGTAGGCAAGTGTTTGAAGAGTCAAAGAAACACAGCCGTGATACAGCAAGCTCTTCTGCTATGACAGCTCCTTCTAAGCATCGTGTCTGGGTTCCTAACACCCCACCGTCGCTCCCTGCTCCACCAAGACCGTCAAGCTACGCACCAAGGCCACCAAACTCCTTCACTGCGGCTCCCAGGGGCTACAACCACAACTACCCTGGAGCGCCTGGCGGAGTCCCTGGCTACGTTGCTCCACGTCCACCTGGTGCTTGCTATACTTGTGGAAACACTGGGCATCAGCACTGGAATGGTCCAATGAACAACAAAGCTCTTCCACCACCACCTCCAAGACCTGCGGCACACCTCCACCTCGGGCTCACAACATCAACACCAAGCCTGGGTCTACGGTTGCTCGTGCCAACTGTGTCAACGTCGCTCAAGCTGAGCATGCCTCTGGAGTTGTGATGGGTATGCTTCCTGTTAACTCAGTTCCTACACGAGTTTTATTTGATTTTGGTGCTTCACATTCTTTCATGTCATACAAGTTTGCGGAGAGTAATGGGTTACCTTCTAATGCTTTACCAACTCGCCTTATGGTGCAATCTCCTGGTTCAAACATGAGGGCTTCTAAAATCAGCCATAACAATCAAATTGAGATTGGTGGTTCTTCGTTTTCGGCTTCCTTAATTATTCTGGGCAATTCTGACATTGATGTTATCTTGGGCATGGATGGTTAACAGAAAATGCAGCTGTGATTGATTGTGCTGAACGTTCGGTTTCTCTGAAAATTCCTGAAGGCCATATAGTCTATTCTCCAAGTCTGACTCCTGCAATTCAGATTTATTCTTTGGCGGCTCTGAATGATGATGCTATGGAAGGTATTCAGAGTGTTCCTGTAGTCTGTGAGTTCCCAGATGTCTTTCCTGAAGAGTTGCCAGGTATGCCTCCGGATCGTGAGGTCGAGTTTGTCATTGAACTTGAACCTGGTACCGCTCCTATTTCCAAGCGGCCTTATAAAATGTGTCCTGCTCAGTTGGCTGAACTCAAACGTCAGTTGGATGAATAAGAGAAGTTGGGTTTCATTCAGCACATTACTTCTTCTTGGGGTAGTCCAACCATCTTTGTGAAGAAATGAGACAAGACTGATAGACTTTGTGTTGACTATCGGGCACTCAATGCTAAAACAATCAAGAATAAATATCCCCTTCCACGGATTAATGATCTCTTTGATCAGCTAGCTGGAGCTGTGGTATTCTCTAAGCTTGATTTGAGAAGCGGTTATCATTAAATCAAGATTCGCAAGGAAGATATTCCTAAAACAGCTTTCACCACCCGCTATGGCCTGTATGAGTACACGATCATGTCTTTCGGTCTCACCAACGCACCTGCCACCTTCTCGAGGCTTATGAACTCGGTTTTCATGGAGTATCTTGATAAGTTCGTTGTGGTCTATCTGGATGACATTCTAGTCTATTCTAAGTCAAAAGAAGAACATGAAGAACACCTTCGGTGTGTCCTAAACAAGCTTCGTGAGAACCGCCTGTATGCAAAGTTCTCCAAGTGTGAGTTTTGGCTCCTTCAAGTCACCTACCTTGGTCACGTCATCTCTGCCAAGGGCATTGCCGTTAACCGAGAAACTATTAGGACAATTATGGACTGGCTTCCACCCATAAATGTCAAAGAAGTTCGGAGTTTCCTTGGTTTGGCTAGTTACTGTCGGCGATTCATTCAAAATTTCTCGAAGATTGCGAAGCCTCTTACCGATCTCCTCAAGAAAGGCAAGAAATACCATTGGACTCCTGCATGTCAAGCAAGCTTTGAAACACTCAAAGAGAAGCTCACTTCCACACCAGTCTTGGTTCCTCCAAATACATCAAAGCCTTTCCAGATTTTCTGTGATGCTTCATTGCAAGGATTGGGTGCGGTCCTTATGCAAGAAAAGCAAGTTGTTGCTTATGCCTCTCGACAGTTGAAGACGCATGAGATCAACTATCCTACACATGACCTCGAACTGGCAGCAGTTGTCTTTGCGTTGAAAGTATGGAGGCATTACTTGCTTGGCAACCGTTGTGAGATCTTTTCTGATCACAAGAGTCTGAAGTATATATTCACACAGCCTGATCTCAACCTTCGTCAGAGGAGGTGGATTGAAACAATCAATGATTTCGATTTGACCATAAACTACACTCCGGACAAAGCCAATGTCATGGCCGATGCTCTCAGCCGAAAAGCTTATGTCAACAATCTCATGGTGGAAGAACAACAGCCTCTCCTGTGCGAGGAATTCCGCAAGCTCAACCTTGAAATTGTGGATCAAGGGTATCTTCTGAACCTTCTAGCAACACCTCTCTTGGAAGAAAAAGTCCGTTCCATTCAGCTTGGTGATCCTTACACTAAAAAGATCATCTCCAACATTCAGATTCCGAAGTACGAGTCTTTCCATGTTGACGACCAAGGCACTCTTTTCTTTGAACACTGGATGTTTGTTCCGAACTACCCGGGTTTAAGAGAGCAAGTTCTCAAGGAGGCGCATGATTCTGTTCTTTCTATCCACCCTGGCAGCACTAAGATGTACATGGACTTGAAAACACAATATTGGTGGCCTGGGTTGAAACGATATTGTGCCAAGTATGTCTCGGAGTGTGATGTTTGTCGCAGAGTTAAAGCTGTCCATCAGAAACCTTCCGGTCTTCTACAGCCATTGAAGCCTCCGGAATGGAAATGGGAGAAAGTAGAGATGGACTTCATCACTGGTTTTCCAAGGTCGCAGAAGGGCAACAATGCAATCTTTGTTGTCATTGACAGGATTTCCAAAGTAGCCCACTTCTTTCCAGTCAAGGAAACAATTTCTGCAATTCAGTTGGCTGAGCTCTATATCAACAGAATTGTCTCTCTCTCTCTATGGAGTTTCTCTTGAGATCAGTTCAGACCGTGGAAGTATCTTCACTTCCATGTTCTAGGGAAGTTTCCAAAATGCCTTGGGAACAAAATTAAACTTCAGCACAGCTTACCACCCTCAGTCGCAAGGACAAGTTGAAAGGATCAATCAGATTCTAGAAGATATGCTCCGTGCTTGCGTTATCTCTTTCGGCATGAAGTGGGAAGAATGTCTTCCTTATGCTGAATTCTCTTACAACAACAGTTTCCAGAAAAGTCTAAAGATGGCACCATTTGAGGCTATCTATGGTCGCAAGTGCAGAACTCCGATTGGTTGGTCGGGCGCAGGTGAAAGAATATTGTTTGGCCCCGACATTGTAACTCAAGCGGAAGAGAAAGTTCACATCATTCTTGAAAATATGAAGATTCCTCAAAGTCGCCAGAAGAGCAATTATGAAAGAAAGCACACGGACATGGAGTATGTCCCTGGTGATCTTGTTTACCTTCGTGTCACTCCCATGAGAGGCACACACCGCTTTGGTATCAAAGGAAAGCTGGCTCCTAGGTACATCGGTCCGTTCGAAATTCGTGGAAGAAGAGGAGAAGTTGCTTATGCTCTTGAGCTCCCTGAACAACTCAAAGTCCATGATGTTTTCCACATCTCTCAACTCAAGAAGTGCTTCAAGGATCCCGGCAGGACCGTGGACCATGAACTCATCAATCTCCAAGAAGATCTGTCTTATCAAGAACACCCCACAAAAATTCTTGAAGTCGTAGAAAGAAGGACTCGCAACAAGTCCATCAAGTTATGTAAGGTGTTGTGGTCGCACCATTCTGTTGATGAAGCCACTTGGGAATGTGAAGATGAGCTCCGTGCCAAGTATCCTACCCTCTTTGAGTCTTCTTCTTCCTAGAATCTCGGGGCGAGATTCCTGTTTAGTGGGGGAGAGTTGTAGCATCCCGATTGTCTAACAATTGTAATGCTACTTGGTCTAGTAAGATAATGGCTACTTCCTATATATAATTGTGCATCATAATTATATCATGCTCATGTCATCATGCCACCTTGCATTTGAGCATCATATAAAACCCTTTTCTTTTGGTTCTTCTCTCATGTGCATTATTAATTATATTTGCCTCTTGATATGGTATTTAGCTATTGATATATTGTTTAAATGCCCAAGTTGAGTTGGGGGCATATCTTTTATTCACCTCCATTATCTTTTCTTTTCACCACCTTATAATTCCACCATCCCATTAACCATGAGCTTGTATTTCTTTTCCTTTTGATAATTATTCTAGCTCATGTGGGTTGGGGTGGATCTAAGTCTAACATTTCTTTGCTTGGCCTTTTTCTCCACTTCTTGTGAATGCATAAGAATAATGCCATATCATTATTTTTGTTCTCACAAAATAAATCATGGCATTTATTATTTTGCATGGGCCATGCAACCTTCATCACCACCTTTTATCTCATTGGTTTTTCCTTTGTTTTATTGGATCTTTTCTTTGTGGATCATCTCCATTCCTTCAACCATCCCCATATTCTCATCCACATCATTTTCTTTTATTTTATTTTCTCCATGCATGATCCAGATGAGGGCTCTTCCCATAACCCTTTTCTTTCTCTTTTCTTGGTTTCTCCTTCACCTCATCTTAACTTAATCAAGCCTCACTCTACCTCTTGGTTGATCTCATAAACACATTTTAAAACCTAAACCACCTAATAAAAATCTAACTTAACTTCCTCTCTCTATTTTCCTCTAACCCTAATTCTACACTAAACCCTAACCTTAACCTCACCTCTCTCTCTATCCCTCTCTCTACCATGATGACCCACCTGGCCACCCTCTCTCCCTGGCCCACACCCCATCTACCCTCTTCTAACCCTAGCCCTAGCTGCACCCTAGCTAACCCGAGCCACCCTTCTCTCTCTTTTCTCTACCGGCCGAGCCAGCCCCACCTTCCCTCCTCTCTTCCTCGGCCCCACCTGCAGTCCCTCTCCTCTGCCACTGCCCTGCCCCAGGTCGATCCCCAGCTCGACCACGTGCTCGGGGAGGAGGAAAGTGGCCGAAGCCACTTTATCAACCCCGAGTCCCACACGGCATCTCCTCCCTCTCCCTCTCTATACCTCCGCCCCACGGCTTCCCCTACCTCTCCCAGATCCACCCCAAGCCTGCCCTCTCTTTCCCCTTCTTCTTCACCATCGCCAGCACCTGCTGCCAGTCGCCGCCGTCTACCCCTGCGTCTCGTCGTCCCGGCCGGCGTGCGCGTCGTGGAGGTGGTCTGGAAGACCAAGGAGACCTCCCTGCTGCTCCCTGTACACGCCGACAAGGAGGAGAAGGCTACCGGGACCGCCAGATCCTCGCCGCTCCCCCTGAAACCCTAACCGCTAGAACGCCAGCAACCTCAACGATCCGCTGCGCTTCTCCCCGATCTGACACCACCGACCAACCCGCGGTGAGCCCCTCTCCCTCCCTGACATGCTCCGCCTCACCAGGCAGCCCTAGCCGAGTTAGTCGTTTCGACGAGCGCCCTTAGTGCGCTGCCGCTCGCTATGTCTGCACGTGCCCGCGCCACCTAGAACCTCACTTAGCCGCTCAGCTGCTCCCAGACAACAACCCCTCCCTAGCCCAGCGGTAGCCGCCGCCGCCCGTGCATGCCAGGTCGCGAGTTCGATCCCCGTCTCGCTGCGTCACGCGTTGATTTCCGTCAGATAGATCAGAGGTTACAGAAGAACAGTACCACGGCCCCCCTTTTTGCACAAAACCCCCCCCAACCTTTTTATTCCTAAACCCGTGGTCCAGCCTACCCTACCTGTCAGCCGCCCTAGCGTTTTGCAGAAAAGTCCCCCTGTTTCTCAGGCCGTAACCCGCGCCCCACCCACACCCCACCTATCAGCCTCTGGGGGTAACCCCACTGCCACGTGGGCCCGTAGCCGTCGGACCCATCTGTCACCCTCAGTGGCTAGGTGGAGCCGCGGTAGCAAAAGATTTTCGCGCCCGTGTGCCCCGCCAGCAGCTGGCCCACCCGTCAGTGGCTATGGCTGGGTCGCGCTGGGTAACAAAAGTTTGCCCTATTGTCTGTTTTATTTAAACCTTTTTCAAAATTGATTTAAATTCAAATTCAAATCAGATTTAAATAACTTTTCAAATATAAATCCAAATAATACAAATAATATATGTTTTGGAATCAAAAAATGTGAGGAATTCAAATATGCCATTCAAAATATTGTTGAACACTTTAAAATTTCGAGATGATTAAAATTACAATAAAATGCCCTTTTCCTTAATTAATTAATAACTTTAATTCTACAACTCCAAATTTGACAAATAATATGTCTAAATCGATCAGCGTGACGAGCCCGTTCTATCTATGCAGTCCTTGTTCTGAATTGAAGCATGCATCATGTAATTCTTACAAATCTGAACTGGTTATGGCAATAAAATTGGACTAAATAAATAATAAAATGCTTTAATTCTTGCACCACACCTCACCCTTGCCATGCTACTTTAATGCCATGTAAATTGTGCATCATTCATCATGGCATGCTTGTTTGCTTGTCGCATTTTAATTCATATGCTTGTGCACTTTATTTATGTTGGCCCTTGTTTGTTTGGTTCTTCTTCGAATAGACGCCCAGCAGGAGAATTACCAGAAATCACAGGAGTACTACCCAGATCCATCTCTCGCTTCAACTGAGCTGCCAGGCAAGCACTACCACATGCTTGCATACATACAGTACCTATTGCCTCTATCTTATTCTTGCATCATTGAGTCGCGATTGCATTAAATTGAATCCCAAGTACTGCATAGCCTTTACTTTTAAACCCCACCGAAGCTTGTTCCTCCATCCCATGAGCCATTACTACAGGAGTTGTTTGAGCCATGTGAGTCGTAGAAAAGCATGTGTAGGGTGTGTGAGTGTCTGATGAATAACGAGGTACCTAAACAACTTAACCTGAGTAGTAATGGGATAACTAATGAAAGAGGCACCGGTGAGCAATATCTGCTATTTGGTTTTTCATGCTCACTTGTGTCCCGTAGGACCCCGAGTACGTGATTCCTGTTCCTTGACTATTCGCACTATCCACATCTGGGAGGCCTTATGGACCCCCCTGAGCCAGACCTTGATTCATTCTTATTCTTGGGGCCACGATTAGTTTGGAGCTTTATTACTATCCTGTACTTATGCCATGTTACCGCTTTATTTAAGATTGTGTGAGGAGCACCTGTACTATTTTGGATCGTGACACGTTTTCGCTGTATCGACAAGCCTAGTCACATTTTCGGGTTCCTAGTCGTTTACCGCCGTCCACACAAACCTTGGGTCCGTCTCAGAGCCGGCCAACTTTGTTGCGGGTAGCTTAATGGGGTGGCCCCCTGAAATATTTCTGAATCCTGTGATTGCTTTGTCGTGAATGCCTCGTTGGGTTTTGATTTGGTTTTTCCGAGGTTGCTCGAGTGTGTGTTGCTATTCGTGCACCCCTGCAGGGTAAATCTTTCTGAAAGCCGTGTCCGCGGTTATGGACGACTTGGAGCACAGTTTCTCGATCATAGACAAGTATAACTAAAGTACCGCTTTTAGTTTGACTAAGTACTTGACTAGTAAATAGTGCAATGCTCATGGAATGGTTAATAAAACTGCCAACGGATGATGGGGGTTGTTCGTCCGCTTCCTCGTTGGTAAGCGAGGAGGAGGATGGATCTGTTAATTATACTGTTATAACTGTTGTTCTTAATTCACGGACCTCCCTCTATCATTGGTTAGGCGGATGGTTAGCGTGTATCTATAGACTTGTTAGTTATTATCTTTTGCTGCAATTGCGTCACCCAGGTTGTGTCCCCTTTAGTGGCATAAAGACTTGCTGAGTACCCCTAGGGTCTCACACGATAAATTGTTTGATTCAGATGAACAGGTGTATTCGCAAGATGGATACTGGGTGGAGGAGACAGATGATGTTGGCAACGATCACTCGGTGTAGAGATTCCAGGAATGGGGATCCGTGAGATCTGTGGGCGGGATGTGTTTATTTATGTGGCATCTTATGCCAATTTGCTTCTTATCCGTACTCGGATCTTGTTTTCCGCTTCCGCCTGATACTCTGATGTTTGTTGTATGAGGAGCTATCCTAAATTATTATCTCTATCTAGGATATTTGAATCTTGTCGTATGGCGTTGCAATATTTTTATTTCTTTTAGATGGAATGGCTCTAAGGACTGTTGTATGTGGCTTGCATACATACTCATTTGTGTATGTAGTTGATCCCTTCGCCTGCCGATTACGCCGCTCGTTCTTGTCCCGATGTTCTAAAAGTGGTTAGGACGGCCGAAAGGTCTACCGTGAGTGGCCTTGGGCCCCACCGTACTATTTTAACCACTTTCGCTC
Organism: Avena eriantha; assembly: GCA_910589775.1. Lineage (NCBI taxonomy): Eukaryota > Viridiplantae > Streptophyta > Magnoliopsida > Poales > Poaceae > Avena > Avena eriantha. The sequence goes on along the minus strand of OU342740.1, from coordinate 53,578,156 downwards.
ATCCAGGCATGTAACTAAGAGCGTAATTCACCGAGGTAGTTACACTTACCAATCATCTCTCTCATTTCATCAAGAGTTATGTTTTTGGAATCGACAGTGATCTCCACAGTACATGACGAAACTGGCTTATTAACTCCCTCATCAAGTTTTGCCATGTATGAATCCACCTCTATGCGTATAATGAACTTATCTACATCAGCATTTATTGGTCCGTACCTCTAGGAGCAGAAGCTCTGGCAGCAAGATCTCCAGCATCTGCATACATATCATCAATCATCGCTTCAACTTTCACCTTATGATCAGCTGCACAACACTCCCAAACCATTTGAAGCTCATGGGAGTGCGCAATTTGCTGATAGGTATCATTCATGTTGCGCCACACCAATTTTGTCCTCTGTATAGAACCATAGGGAATTCTAGCGGCAAGCATATCTACCAGTTACAAAATAGACACAACCTCTTTGCAATTCACAAGCAGATGCACATCTTGCCCGAACACAACCCTCTCGCAACCAAAATCAAGTTTTGAAGTGTACTGCCGAACATCAACTGTGAACTCATATAGGTCTCTTGTATCAAAGCTGTGCCTAATTTGATTAAAAAGGGGAACATTTCAGTTCATTCGATTCTATTATGCCGTAACTAATCTACTTGCAAGATAAGGCACAGATAAGAAAAATTCACCTATCGCTCTTCTCTCGGTTTTTTCTTCGAGATCTGGGTGCTGCATCCGCCCACCGGAGCCGAACAATCTGCCATCGGCCTTGCTTTTCTCTTCAACCCGCTGCTCGTAGGTACCTTGGGAGCAGAATCCTTCCTGGCCTCCTTGCTAACCGGGGCTGAAGACCTCACCATTGCTACGCGTTGAGCCCCAGACTTGGGCCCCGACGGACCCGAATCAGTCGGCGACGTAGCTACAACCTTAGCCATGCAAGACATGCTGGGCCGCCGCCATCGGATTCAGTGTCGGGGGAGGGAGAAAAAAGGTCCTCCGCCGCCGGTAGATTTAGGGTCGGGGAAGGGAAGAAAAGGGACCGCCGCCGCTGCAGAAACATTCAGCGTCGAGAGTTAGGAAAGTACAGTAATGGATTTGCCCCTACGACACGTGTAGGGTGGCTAAGAAGAGTGAACGGCGAAGAAGGGGCACATCAGGAACTAGTGTAACAGAATATCCTTATTTAACGAGCGTGATTTGAAAATATTGGGTTTGGCCATCATTCACTCGAAAGACCCCTCTCAACAATTGGCGCCCCAACTTTTCGAATCACGGTGATTAAAATCAACTTGGATACCGCGTTGCCTGGGCGACCCAACTTTCGAGCCACAAAATGATATTTTTGAGAGAGAGATGAACACATAGATACCGGTAGAACCCTTAGCCTCGAGGAAGATATACTCCCTCATCATCATGGGAATCAGCAACAACGATGGAGATGGTGGTGGAGATCGATGGAGATGGATCCGGGGGCACTTCCCCGTCCTGGCAGAGAGCCGGAACAGAGACTTTCTGTCCCCCGAATATCCCCTTCGGTGGCGGCGGCGCTGCAGAACTTTTCGTGGCTGGAGGCTGGACGATTTAGGGTTTTTTGCATCAGAGGCTTCCTATAGGCGAAAGGGCAAGGTGGGTGGGTGGACCAGGGGCCCACACCACCTGGTGGCGCGGACAGGGCTAGCTCGCGCCACCACATGGTGTGGCCAGCCCCTAGCCCCTCTCCTTCTCGTCTTCTGGCTCCGTGAGTCTTTTGGTAAAATATCGACTTTGGCTTTTATCCGGTCCAATTCTGAGAATATTCATTTTCTGACTTTTCTGGAACCAAAAACAGCAGAAAACATGCAACTGGCACTTTGGCATCTTGTTAATAGGTTAGTCCCAGAAAGTGTATAAAAATACTCCAAAGTGTGGAAAAAACATAAGAAAGTAGATATAAACCAAGTATGGAACATCAAAAATTATAGATACGTTTGCAATGTATCAGGAGGCGATCCGGCTGATCCTCTCGGCTCCAGGTGATGGGGGTCTCCGACCAGTTCAGGTACTAGGGAATAGGTGAGGCGATGGTGTTGACCTCCTTGGAGTGTTGCCTGCGGTTGTGCTTGTCGTCTGGCTCGGTCTCAAAGATGTGGTAAGCGGCGTGCGGCTGAGGGTAGCCGCTATTGTTGTTGCCGCCATTGCCATTGTCGCCAGCTCCCCTAGCCGGTGGTGGTCCGTCGGGACGGGCGGGGTAGACGGGGTTGGCCTCCTTGGTCTTTCATCTAGCAGGTCCAGCTGCAGTTTCGGCTGGTGTGAATAGCTGGTTTGAAGGGTCTGATGTGCCACTTGCACGGGCCATCGAACATTTGTTCGAAGGTGAAACACGGCTTCTGTCTTTTTGCGTCTCTAGCCGGCGCATCAGGCGCGCCCTCCACAGCATTCACCTGCCTCGCGTGATAGCGAGGCATTTGCTGACCGGCTTGGCGGTCCCCGTGGAACCGGTTGTCGCTACCATGGTGCCATCTGGAGGATCCGGCTTCTCCGCCCAGGTTACTTGGTCGGTCGCGAGCCGGCTCCATGGGAGTCGGCTGGCCATCGGCATTCACCCGGAGGGGTTTCTTCATAGCGGCGTCAGCCGTGGCGTATTGGTCCACAACCGTCATGAGCTCCACCATGGTTTTTGGCTCGTCACACAATAGCCGGTGGCAAAGCATGGTGTCTTCCTAGCACGCCTCGATGAAGAACTTGATCGCCTGGCTCTCTAGGATGCCCTCGCAAGTGTTGCGTAGCTCGGTCCACCTGGCGAGGTACTCGTGGTCCAACTCATGGTCGCCCTGGATGCACAGGGCCAGATCGCGAGGGCGACCCAGGCGCTTGTACATGCCGTTGAAGTTGCGTACGAACACCCTTTCAAAGTCTGGCCAGGCGTTAATGCTGTTGGGCGCGAGGATGTTGAGCCATGTCCTTGCCGAGCAGGTTAGCATGAGGGGGACGTAGCTCACCGCTATGCGCTTGTTCCTGGAGGCGATGCCGACTGTCATGGCGTAGTCGGTCAGCCAGTCCTCTGCCTTCATGCTACTATCGTACTTTGGGGGTATCCTGTGGCAGGGTAAACTTATCAGGAAACGGTTCATTCCGGATGCGAGGTCCAAAACAAACCGGCCCGGTGGAATCTTCCTCCTCCATGATGCGTGCTTGAGCTAGGATCTCTATGCGGTCATGGGCATCCGGATGGTCCGAGATGGGCGCTCCTACCCGACCCGAGAGACGGGAGCCGGAAGGTCGCAGCGCTCCGGTTAGCGGAGGGGGAGGTGGTGGGTTGCTGTTCACCGTCTGCTCCTACCGCGACTGGCCCTTGTGACCTGAGTTGCGGCGCCTGCTGTGGGATCTTGCCAGAGGAGAGGACGCCTACTGGGTCTTGCGAGGTGCGCCCTTGCTGTACCTAGGCGGCTTGCTTCCCCTAGAGTTGCTAGGGTCCTCGTGCATTTGTCGGATGGCATCATCCTGCTCATCCGTGATCCGGAGGAGCTCCTACAATCGGGCATGTTACTGGTCTCGCGCCTCGCCCTCGAGGTTGGGAAGCTCGTCTACTACGGCTCGTGCCACGTGCAGGTTCTTGATGGGCGTGTTGTAGGTAGGCCGGCTAGGGAGAGGCGGTGGATACAACTCTCTGTCCATCGCCAGCCTTCTGCCTAACTCGCCGCCCGGCGTCGCACTTGCCCGCGCCAGCTAGGATCCTTGGTAGCCGGAGTATGGTCGTGGGCATGGTCGTACCCCTGCATGGTCATGTTGACTTGCTTCTTGGCGGCAGCCCGCTCGATCGCCTCCTGCAGGAGGAGCTGCCTCTCCATGGTGAACTTCGCCTCTGCCTCCTCCGGGTTGTCCCCGAGGTTAACCAGAGCAAGGATCCAGTCAATGGCCTCCTCCACCAGGTTCTTCGGCTGCGGGGGGGGGGGGGGAGTTTCGGCCTCATTGCCTCCCTGCTCTTGAGGACGGCGAGGCTAGGAGCTGGAGCTGGCCATCATGACGTCAACACCACGCGGAGCGACGGAAATGCCACTGCTGGGGAGCAGCGACTCCGAGACGGAGACAATCTCCCTAGGGAAACACTCTGGTACGGTGGCGACGTAGACAGGGAGGTCACCAAATAGCAGGATGGAGCCGTTTGTCGAAAAGGTGGATCCAGCGAAACATGACGTGTTGTTAATGACATAGTAAAACTTGCTGAGTGTAAGCACTAGGCCAGAGTCCACTCACTCATCGGCTGAAGTGCGGGGCCCCTTGCGGAACGTGACTTCAGTCGAAGCCATCTAGACCCACAATGGGCGCCAACTGTCGTTGTATTGGGAACGGTAGTACCTGAGAAGGATAGATAGAGGTGTGGGGACTAATAGGGAAGCTCTTGACGGCGTTCCTAGACGGTATTGGATACGAGCAAGTGTAACGGGACACAAGAAGTACCTAGGTTCGGAGCCCTCGTGGTGAGGTAAAACTCCTACTCTTGCCAATCTGACTATGGGTAGAATACGGGGTACAATCGCTCCTCGAGCTGTATGAACTAGCTACCTCTTAAATTCCCAGCACTTGCTACGAGAGCCTTGCCCCTCCTTATATAGGCAAAGGGGCAACGGTCTCACTGGCCAGTCCGACTGGTAGGTCCCACAGGCGGGCCCCAGCCGGCTAGTCATGTACGATACTCGGTAAGGTATGTCATGTCAAAGTACAAGTCGTGTGGGTCGTTGTGGGTACAGTGAACGTCGTGCGAGCCTGTCGTCAGCATCTGACCACTGTGCCCGCATCACCAGCAAAGTCTTCGGTATGGCCTCGTAGTTGCGGATCTTGTCGTTGTACTAGGGTGTATTGTGCACTGTGCAGCATGTCGCCCTGTCCACTTGATTGCGCCCGGCTATGTTCGTGTAGCCGGATCCGTACCTTGCTGCCCTTCCTGGTTCCGGCTACCGCCTGGTAGCCAGTATGAAACGCCAGCATCTGGCTACGATCTTCTAGCCAGACACGAGCCGCCTTCCTTAGTTCTTGTCCGGTTGAGGTATCCGGGGGTCATCCCCTCGACAGGTGAGCTTCCCGCCAATCCTTCTGCATCCGACGATCTCCCTATGACTGGGACTGCTGCTAATAAGGAGATGGAGACGTCTACCGTAGAATCTTCATCAGGGACACCATCGCTTCCATTGGCTCGTTCAGAAGATTTTCGCGTGGCACCTGCTGGCGAAGAAAGGAAACATCCTGACGCCGTGGAAGCAATTGAGGAATTGGATGAATCCACTAGTTAAAAGCCTTTGCGTGTCGTCCCAGTTTCATCGGCTCCTCCCTAGGTGAATTTGTTCCGCTTTACGCAGAATGTTTCTTCGTAAGTACTTACTACCTTTTTTATTTCTCGGAACATTGTGCGTTTAATTTGTAGTGGTGGTGACGGGGACAATCCTCCTCTCCTCCCGGCACGTCTATTGCCCCTCCTTCTGCAAAGTCTTCGCAGCTATCCAAGGGCCCAAAGTATTTTCATGCATCTCCTGTGGGTCAAATTATCCACAAAGATGTTGTGACTTCACACAGACCGCCACCGTAGAAAAGAAGAAAATCAGTTGGTAAAGGTGTGGTGATATATGAAAGCCCTACTGAGGTGGATATGCAAGACATATGTGTATCCGTGCTTTTTACTTTCACCATGGATCCTCCTTTGCTTGTTTTTCCTAATGTCCTTCTTTGTACCCTGTGATGCGTGAGATGGTTGTTATGGCCTCTCACTTCATCAGGATCCGTAATGAAGCCGAAGGTCTAAAAGGTATATTTTCATCTTTATGCGGCTTTTGCACTTCCTTCTATTTTTCTGACCTTTTGTGTTACCTTCTGATTTCTTTAGCTGCCACCAAGAGTCCGAGGTCATCTGGGACGAGGCGATGAAGCCTGCCAATAATCTGGAGGCCAAAATTTGGATTGCCGAAGAAGCTTTGGAAGAGGCCAAGCAGAAAGCCAGCGCTGATGCCAAAGAGAAGGACAAACAAGCTGCCATCCAAGATGAAAGTCTTTGGAAGCGCTTGGAGACCATCAATGTTTCTTTGACTCGTAACTTTTCTGTTGGCAGGGCATTTTTTTTGTTTCAATCCCCAATTTTTTTGGCTTCTGCGTTCTTATTCCCCCTTTTTTTGGTATGTGTAAAGCTGACATGCCAAAAAAAATTGTTGCATGAAGATAAGAAGGTTGATCCTTTATCGGATGCTGTTAGAACTTTGGAGGTTAACAGTGTTCGTGTGCGCAACCTCCTCGTCTGCTCACGCCGTGCCTTCAAGAGCCTGCATGCCAAAGTTTTTCCATCGAAGGAAGTACCTGCTGATTTGAACGACCTCGTCGCTATTTTTGGTGATGATCCAAGTCCTCTAGTTGGCCATAGCGTGACACAATCGAAGAGGGGCGCCAAAACTTCGATGGCATTGGCAATGGCGCACAACAAGAAGGTCGACTGGGAGAAGGTTAGCTCCTTTGTCCTAGTCAACTCCAAAGGCCAAGCGGTTGATTTGAAGCCTTTCATTAAGAGGGCCAAGAAATACTCCTGGTTGCTTCTGGGCATAAGCTCAGGTCCGGAGAAATCAGCTACCCCTTCTTCGACTAGTGCTCCTTCTTCGGCTACTGCCAATTCTAATCCCATAGGTAGTGCTCCTTCTACTAGTGCGACTTTGTCCTTGGAGAAATCGGCTCGTAGCTTTGTTTTTTGTAGTTTTCCGTGTTTCTTTTGCTACTATTGTAATGAGTATTGAAGTTATCCTATTGTTGGAGTGCTTCCTTTTATGAGAAGAAAATTTCCGTACATATGCATATGAGTGGCTCTTTGTATGCTGAAGGTTTTCTATCTTTCGTGTGCCTTGCCAGATTTTGAGTGATTCGGCGGCTCCTGCTACGCCTGCGTAGACGTCGGATGCAATCCCGTCCTCATCTGGAATGGATGCAACCAAGACTGCCATTGTACGTACAGTAGACCCGCCGTTGTATGCTGAAAAAATTGAGCAGGTGAAGAAGCTTGAAGGGAAACTACGGGTTGTTTAATCAATGGTGGATGTTGCCCAGCCGAAAACGTGCCAAGCCCTCAATCGTGAAGCATACTTCTTGGACGAAATTTCCGGGGCAAGTGAAAATATGATATGTAAGTCTATTTGTGTTTGCTTTTTGCTGCTCCCCTTTTTGCGGGATGCCAAACCTTTCTCCCTTTTTTGTTTTGTACACATTCTATTGTGAGAGGGAAGAAACCCATTGTCTGCACAACCGAATTCATGCTCTTGTGTCTCCTTCTAAAAATTCCGGGACGGACTTTTAGATTGATCATTGTGGTGCTTATGTCGTGGCTCTGCTTCAAGACAGCATACTTGAGGTGGAGCAATTTGTTGAGTGTTGTCATAGATCGCCGGCCATCGTTCATAATGTCATGTTTCCTTAGGATCCCCAACCTTAGACTTTGGCTAATTTGATGGCGAAGTTTCGACAGGGTGAACAGATTCATCATTTTGTAAAGCTTCAACTTGTGGCGGGTGACAAGCTTGCGCTGTGATGTGTGCATGCGCACCGTCCGACGCTGGATTTGGATGTCACATCGTTGGTGCTGCCTTGTTCTTCTGATGGTGGTCTTGTTAGTATGGAGCCTCACTATGCTGATGCTCGTAGTCCTGGGATTAAGATTGTCTCAAGGTGCCTAGAGGCAGACGAGGAGTTTTTATGAACTTTGATATCTGAATGTTTCTTCTCCCATTGTATGCCTTTGTAGTTTTTAGAAGAAATACTCTATAGAGCTATTTATACTTGTCAAAAAGGTCGTATGCTTATACGAGATTTTGATTGTATGTTATATCCTTTTGTATAGGACCTGATGAGTTAATGTTCTTTGCATAATTACTATTGTCTTCTTATACCTTTGAAGTGTTATGCCGAGAAGTACTTTCTGGATTCATTGATAAGTATAAGGGGATACATTGCATTGGCGTGTTCCCCTGGTCGTTTGCCTTATTGAATATAGAAATATATAATAGTAAAGAATAAAAACTACGGCTTCTGTCTTGAGGTACTCCATCATGCCCTTTGTTGGTTTGAGGGGAGCTTCATCTTTTCGACTAGAGGTGCTATGTCTGTGCGGCAGACCAAAGAGAAAAGTAATTGGTTTACGGAGTCGCTTATACTTGGGAAGTCGATGCATACGCGTAGGCCGTCGCTTCCTTTGGGGACGAGCATTGGGTTGGCTATCCATGATGCTTTTGTTATCTCCATGACACGCCATGTGTTTGTGAGGTGAGGAGTTTTCTCTCCAATGGCCTTGATTTGTCGGGTGGGTTTTCTATTGGCGGCTCTGCTTGATTTTGCTAGGTGCTCGTCAAGTTCCTTTTGGGCTTTTTCCTTGTTGGCGTAGTTTCCAACGATTCTCCAATTCTCATGAGGGAACCCGATGAATGCGCCTTCCTATCCGGGACCGGGAGTAGAAGCCGAATAGGTAGCTTTTACGGGTGCGTGATGTACCTAATCTCCCTGGGTTCGCTCGCTGGAGACGCATCCTTTGTGTAGTAATTCTTCATCCGCTATTTTCAACTGGTCAAATTGCGTCTCCATTACGAAGGATTATGATATTTTGTTGAATTCTCGATCTTAGCTATGTGAGCAGCTGAAGCTTCCTTTTACTGTTATGGCCCCATTGGGGGCTGGCATTTTCAGCACCAGGTATGCATAGTGGGGTACTGCCATGAATCTAGAGAAAACTGGTCGTCCCAGGATCGCATGGTACTGTGATGGCCAGTCCATGACTTCGAACTCCAGTTTTTCACGCCTAAAGTTGCTTATCAATCTGAAGACTATGTCGAGGTGCACTTTGACCAGAGGAGTTTTAGCTTTTCCTGGAACTATTCTGTGAAAAGTTGTATCTATTGGTGCTAGATTCGTTAGGGACCAATTCATTGCCCGTAGAGTTTTGGCATAGATGAGGTTAATGCTGCTTCCTGCATCCAAGAAAACCATGCTCATGTTGAACCCACCAATTTGTGCCTCTACTATTAGTGCTAATTGACCAGGTCGTGGGACCCGAAGTGGGTGGTCAGCTCTGTTGAAGGTTATTTCTTGTTCTGAGCAGTGAAGATACTCCGGCGTGGGGGTGGTGTTGTTACTGCCATATTCACTTGTCTGGTGATCAGCTTATGTCTTCTATTAGAGGGTCATCCTTTCTGGATCATTGACATTGCTCCTTTTGATCTAGGGTACTCGTCTTCTTGGTTTCTTGTGTTTTGCGGCTATCCCGCATGCGGATGCCCTGGTGATGCTAGTGGTCCACCGATAGAAAAAGCACTAGGTGTAGTAGCATAGCCTCAGTTTGATGCTTCGGTTGCCCTTGCGTTACATAGCTATTTCATTTTTAAGAATGTTCGGCACTCCTTTAGGAGGTGATTGGATTGCCTCTTTCCTGTCGAGTCGACGTAGAAGTGCAGATTGCATGGTCCTTCCAACATTTGTCCTACTGACATAGGTGGATCTCGACTTTTGGGCTAGTACCGTTGCTACGGCTGGCTTCCGCTGGGATCGTCCCTGCTACTGCGGTACCCATTGTTGCAATCATCGCTTTGTCGGTTGTCCCCTCTAGAGAAACCGGCTGCAACATAACTTGGTGTGATATACCCATCGTTACTTTGTCGCATTCTATCGTTATTGCGCCTATCCCTGTCTTCTTCAGGTGAGCGGGCTCTCTTGTTGTGTAATGTGTCTTCTCCGTTGGCCCAGTGATTGGCTATGTCCATCAACTGTGAAATTGTCTTTGGTTTGATTCGCCCTAGTTCTTCAATGAATTCTTGCCGATGAAGTCCGTCGTTGAAAGCATCGATTGCTCTTTCATCGAATATAGTTTCAGCTGAGTTTTTGATAATATTCCATCGCTAGACGAAAGCTCGTATTGACTCTCCTGGTTTTTGTTTACAAGCTCGCAATTGTTCCAAAGACGCGGGTCGCTTGAATGTGGATTTGAAATTTCTGATAAATTTGTCCTCAACATTGTTCCAATTGCTGATATAATCTTCACGTAGTTGTCTTAGAAAAGAGCGTGTTGTGCTGGTTAGGTGTAACTACCATCTTTGCATTGCGGTATCCTTAGAGCCGCCTTGTAGCTTGACGGTTGCGAGATAATCTATTAACCAGGATTCGGGTTCTTGGAGGCCATTGTATTTCTAACGATCATGAGGTAATTTGAAGTATTTTGGTAGTGGAGTCTTGCGGACCCGTTAGGTAAAGCAAGTAACTCCACATAGTTCTTGTTCTTCTTCGCTTTCACCATCATAGTATCTTCGGCTGCTACGCTCTTCCCTAGATCGACCGATCCTTCGTTGTGTAATATCGTTTCTTGCATCATTCCGTGGCTCTGATCCCGAGAAATGGACCCGCTGTGGTGACCGTGATCGTCGGGTGTGACCTACTTGCCGAGGGCTGCTACGAAGGTGTGGGGATCTGTCGGTTTGCCGCGTGGTTCCTTGCTCTACCTATGCGAGAGATGCTCCTACCATGCCGAGGTTCATCAGGGCGGAGCGGTGGAGGGCCACGCAAGGATCGTCGGGTGAGGGTCGAGTTGTGATCAAATACGTTTGTGCAGCCACGATTGCTCCTTGAGCCATTTTTCCCTTGATAAATGATAGATCTAGGTCTCAGATCAATTCGCTTCTTTCTACTTCGGGGATGTTCTGTAGCCAAGATGTTCCCCTTCTTGGCGGTGCTCCTCCTGTTATGCTCCCTGGTCCTCAAGTAGAGCTTAGATGCGCCTGTCGCAGGCCAGATTTGTCGCCTAACCTTTTCCTTTCATCGAGTTGCCTCTGCATCATTAGCAACTTTGTTTTTTTATGATGAAGCAAATATTGGTATGCCAGTAGATCTTTGTGCATGGCGTCAGCTATCATGGGGACTATACATGAAATTGCCGCTCTTGCTTTTTTGCCATGCTTCGGCTGGTAGCCAGAGAGTTTGCCTCTCACCTCCACGTGGTTCTCCTCCTCCTGGGGTTATGCGGTTGTTTGTTGGGTCTTCCCCGTTTCCGTGATTTCCTTCGTTTTCATGGTTTCCTACATTGTCGCTTGATAGGATATCATCAGGGTTAAAAATAGGATTACCATTGGAGTCTTGCTGAGTTGACACGTCTCCGATGATCAGGCATACTTGGTGCTAGGTAATATATGAACTGGTGACGTCGTCATCTGAACCGAGGGAGACACTGTCAGGTGGATCGATGAAGTCTGTTAGTTTCTCTTCTGGGTCGATTTCTACCATACTTAACCTGAAGTCGATGCTTTCACCTCTTTCTTTGGGTTCAGAGTTTTCTGGGCTTGTTCCGCGTGGTGGAGTTAGTTGAGAATCTAATCCGAAGGAGAGATTATCATAAATACCATCAAGGTCCCCCCAGATCCATCTCATCTTGTTTGTTTTCTTTGGCTGCTTCGGTTTCCACCATGACTTCCATGGAGGATCCGACAGATGATGCTGGTATCACCGTAAGCGTAGTCTTTTTCACTTACGATTCTGATATAATCAGGGCCGAATGGTGTGATTCTTGGGGGTCTTCTACTTGGAAGTGGAAGCTTCCGGTGATTAGATCGGATCTGCCATTGAATTCAGCAGGTACCATCACAGGGATGGGCGGTTGTGGATCCGCTTTTGTTGGGTTGCTGCTTGGAAAAGAGAGTTCCGCTGAATCCATGGTTCCAGCATTCAAGTTTCCCACAGACGGCGCCGATTGACGAGGGGTGATCTCGGCAATGTCCATCGAGAAGGACTTAGGGTTTTGTGGAAAAGATAATGCTAGGGATTTCGTCGGATGTCAGGAGAACAATGGAGTCAAAGTCGCTTGAATATTTTGTAATGGGCAGAAGGATCACTCGAACCAACAAGAATCTACCAAGAGGACTTTGATTGGTATATGGGTTGCTTTCCTACTCACATATGAATAAGAAGTATCATAATCACTTATCCCATTTTATTCACCTGACACATTCACTATCACCATGAACCGTTTCTCTCTGCGCCTAACCTTTCATCTGTAGGAAACATCGAACAACCCTATGATATTTACTTTCATGTTATTTACTTTAAGTACCATTCAATACTAAAAACTACTTTCTTTCACTCGCACATTTCCACCTCAACAGTTGTAGTCAATTCACTCAAGACAAGTGACACCTTGAATGTGAAAGAAACACCGAAAATAAACACTTTCCTAAGCTCCTTATTGGGATCGATATAAAAACAAGAACCAATACCTCCATGAAACATGCTCTAACGAACCTGTGCTCTTGCAGGCCATCAAGCTATTTTATGGCGCCATTGCTAGGGAGCTAAGTGCTAAGTGTTTGTTCCTTGACATTTGTTTGTGTTGAAACCATCTATGATCTCTATTGAAGCCAGACATTTGACCATCACCCAAGGGGCGGAAGAGCCTGAGAAATTATTGCGAGATTATGGGATCCATCTAGGCATCTTTAAAAAAATACCTATTCTCTATCCTGATCTAGAAAGAATGGAATTTGAAATACATCCCGAGCTAATATTTATGATGGAAGAAATTGCTTTTGCAGGAAGAGAAGATGATGATCCAAGTGATCACTTGATGAATGTCCATGACCTTTGCGATACTCTTAAACCAACAGGGCTACCAAAAGAGTTTGTACTCCTTAAACTTTTCCGCTAATCATTAAAAGATAAAGATTTTACTTGGTGACAATCCTTTCCTAACCACACTATAAAAAGCTAGGCGGATTGCATCCGAGAGTATATGCAAAATTTCTGCTTATTTACTAAGATTATGTAGATGAAGCACGACATATCAAATTTCTTTCAGAGAATTGAAGAAATTTTTTCTAAAGCATGGAAAATATTTTATGGGATGATAATGAAAGTCCCAAATCATGGTTTTGAGGAGCATTTAATCATACAATACTTTTATAATGGATTCACTGATGACTCCAAACAAATGATTAATTTAACTACATGCGGAGCTTTGAGTAATTTGACGCTACCTGAATGTATAGATCTTTTCACGGTAAGATCCTTCAATGATGAACAGTATAATTTTATTGAAGAAATCAAACCAAGAAAAGGTATGCTTCATGTACCTTCGGAACTTATGCCTAAAGTTAAAAAGTCCATGGAATAAAAAGGAATAGCAGCAGAACTCATAAAAGAAAATCAAGTAGATATTCTCCAAACTTTTGTATTACAAGATGAAATGAATCTTGTTTTGCAAAAATTTAAACATCAACAATGTCAGTTCTGTGATAGATATTATAAACATCTAATACTTCACAATAAAATGTTGAACATTTGGATGCAACCTTTGATGATCTAGGACATGCTACTAGACATCTTGATAAACATATTAATACGCTTAAAATACAATGTGATCAAATAGCTAAAACACAAGCTTTGATTTTAAGTCAAAGTAATCATGATCCCAATACCGTGTCTACTAATATTGTTACTAGATGTGGTACAGAAACATAGGAACCTCTAGTGCCACCTTGGTATCAAGAAGAATAGGCCCGAAAAGTAAGGGAGACTCAAGAAATGAGTCAAGAGACCTTGTTGATCCACAAGATGATATTGATATAGAAGCTTCAAATAAAAATGAAAGAAGAGGAAGAGGCATAAGACAAAGATAAACAATATGATTCTGACACTGAAACTGTCAACCCAGGAGAAGAAGTTGAGCTTAGTCGTGAATAAGAGGAACAAGTTATGATATCAAAGGAGAAAGAAGGTGAGAAGCAGAATCCTACGATAAAGAAGAAGAATAAAAAATATGTTGAGTGATAAGTGCATATTTGCATCATGTTTTATATTATTATTTTGCACTGTAGTTGCAGGATCTTGGTATTTTACAGCGTTCACGCGCACATTTTATATCTATTTTCACTAGGATCAGGACATATGATGGATACAATGGACACAATTATTGGAGCAGTTGTATTTGGGAGAAAAGGCGTGAAAAACAATGTAAAATTGCTTATTTGGGAAATATCAATAACACTAGAAGAAAAGCCGAAGTGATCGAGGCATCCAGAGAGTTTAACGACCAACTATACGGCGGGAACAAATTTTCAGCCGTATAGTTCCCGCCGTATAGTTGGCGCCGCCACCACCTCCTCAAATAGTTTCACCCCGTGCAACTGGATCAGAGAGACGACATACAAAACAACTAGAAATCACCGAAACCTCACCTCCGGAAGGCATCTGGAGGGGGAACTCGTCCACCGGGGATCCATCTTCGCCCTGCGCAAATCCGGAGTAAGGCATTGGTCTTCATCATCAACCGATGCATCACCACCATCTCCATCCATCCCATCTACATCTTGTATAGATCTTGTTGTAATTTGCATACTCTTTGTGGATTTATACAATTAGTATTCATCTATGATAGATTCCATTGTTATTGCCATGATCTTGATTGCCTCCATGTCTGAGTAGATAATTAGTTCTTGGGGAGATGGAGAAACCCTAGTATGAGATAGAAATAAGATAAAGTTTATTTTGATATTCATCATTGTTACCATGTGTTAGACTATCTTCATCTTGATGTTGGGAGAAGTCGACCTCTCAATATTTGCCTCTTGTGGGGACTTGATGGAGGGAACTACTTGTTGGTAGACGGAGGTGTGTTAGCACTTACAGTGACTATAAAGAAGCTAGCACCCCTTATGTATCAACTTGGGAACCGAGGAAACTCACGGAACACTATCCATGCCATGGGATACGTCCTATGGGATTAAGTCCCTTAATAGCGCAGTAATTCGATTGATGTTGATTGATGTCTATTGTTGTTATGAGGAGAATGTGAGTAGTGGTTGTTGCCTATTTGTCCAAATACGGAGTTCCTCCCACACATACATAGTTGAAAATGTTCATGATAATAATCTTTACCTTAGCTCTTTATAATGCTAGAGGTGTATCCGCTACTCCCTGAGAACGCCTTTTTCCCTATTGAAGTTCCAATCTATTTTACATACACGATACTTACTTTTTGTGTTCAGTTGTTTTGCTTTACTTATTGTTCGCTTATACCAAAAACCCCAAAACACATTTTTACACAATACTCTCATTTTATCTTGTTACTTAGAACTTTATTTAGCATTTCTATTGTAGTATTTAATTCAAGAGTTATTAGACTTCAGACTCTTGCTCCCCGTGGGATCGATATTTTATTTCGAAACTAGCTACAAACGATATGTGCACTTGCAGTCATCACTGAGCCGGCTGCCAAGGTAAAGGAAAAGGTAAAACCAACTAAAAAAGGAAATCCCTTATCCTAACTATGTTCAATATGAACCTAACAAGGGTCTCTATGACTCATTTGCTGAGGCTCTAAGTAATCTTCGTTAAGAACTTCCTCTGGCTAATGCAATTCAAGTTCCTACTTATAAAAAGTTCATGGGAGATATCATTAATATAAATAAAAAGGTAACTAAGACTGTAGCGGTGATGACAAGATTTGGTTATAAGCTTCCCGCTAAGCTTGGGGATCCTAGTATACCAACTATATTTTTTGCTATTGGAAAAACTAACATACTCAATGCTCTATGTGATTTAGGTGCAGGTGTTAGCTTAATGCCACATTCCCTCTTTAAGAAATAAAATCTTAGATATTACGCTCCTACATCAATTACCTTACAACTAGATGATAAATCCACTAAATAACCTATTGGTATGATCAAAGGTGTTTTATTTAGAATTGATCAGCATGTCATATCTAATGATTTTATTATACTTGATGTTCCTGAAGATGACAAACTTTCAATCATGCTTGGAAGATCTTTTCTTAACACTGTAGGGGCTAATGTTGACTGCTATAGCGGGATAATTGTCTTCAACATATATGATGATTAGATTGTTCGCGATTTCCTGAGAAAACAATAACAAGGTGGGAAGTATGTACCACCACCTAAACGTGTTCAAGTGGTAAGTACCCTTGATAAATGGTAGTTATTGTCATACCCCTTGCCACCAATGGGTATCGGGGCGTGAGCTCAGGAAGGATACAGAGGATTGAGAGATCTAATAGAGGGAAGGGAGAACACGGAAGGTAGGAGAGACTTCTAAATATTTTCATTCATCTATTTCTTGCCTGTTCTCATCGCACCTACAGCTCATATAAATGACCTAGCACATCACGCCACACCTCTGCTAGTGGGCCACAAACCCACTACTCACAGCACCGTCGAAACCTCGAAGGCACCTCTTCACTTTACATCTTGCTCCCTGCCTCGTCTGTAGCACCCTGCACTAGTGTTAAGCTTCCCCTTCCGGAGTAGGTGTTTTCCCCCAAGCACTAAAATCAGGGTAGCAAGCTTGCAGCACTGTGATGTCCTCCCTCGTAGCTGCTCCTGGGTCGAGTTTCTTCCACTTCACCAAGCCTTGTGGAATTGTTGTGCTCCCCTTCTTCACTAGGCATCTGTCTAGAATAGCCTCCAGCACCGCATCCACAATGTCCAGCTCGACAATCTTGGATAAGTCATGGAACACGGGAGTATGATCTAGAACAAACTCCTTGGGCTGTGAAACATGAAAACCGAATAAATTGCACTAGATTCAGATAAAGCTAGACGGTAAGCCATAGTGCCAACACGCTATAGAATTTCATATGGGCCAAAGTATTTGAATGCCAGCTTTGGGAATGGCCTGTTCACCACCGAGGACTAGACATAGGGCTGTAATTTTAGGTAAACCTTTCTCCCCACCATGAATTCCTTCTCGGAGTGACGATGGACTGCTTGGATTTTCATTTTGTTTTGGGCATTGGCCAGATGAAGCTTGAGGCGGTCCGATTGAGCTTGAAGATCTCGCAGAATCAGATCAACTTCTGATATATTATCCTTGGCCATAGTAGGAATTGCACCCAAGTTCGGCTCACAACCATATATAGCTCTGAAAGGGGAACATCCGATATCAGAGTGACGTGATGACTTGTACCAAAACTCGGCTAGTGGCAGCCACTAACACCATTGCTTGGGTGTATCATGGACAAAGCAACGGAGAAACATTTCCATGTGTTGGTTAACAAGCTCGTTGTGTCCATTCATCTATGGGTGATATGTAGTGGTGAATTGCATCTTAGTACCCAGTGAGGAGAATAATTTCTTCCACAAATGGCTAAGGAAAATATGATCTTTGTTTGCTACATGGACAATGGAACACCATGCAATTTTACCATAGTGTCTAGAAAAGCTTGTGACACTGATATAGCTGTGAAAGGATGTTTGAGAGGAGAAAAATGGGCGCACTTGGATAATCTATTGACCACCACCATAATGACGTTTGCACTAGCAGATAATGGGAGACCCTCAGTGAAATCCATGGTCATCTCACGCTAGATGCCTTTTCGGATCGTCAAAGCTTGGAGTAGGCCTGCTGGTCTATTTTGGTTGTGCTTTGCTTGTTGGCATGTCAAGCACTGCCTAACAAAATCATCCACCTCTGTTTCATGCCATACCATGAGAACAATCACTTCAAGCGCTTGTAAGTAGGGAACATACCAGAGTGGCCACCCATTGCACTATTGCGGAACACATTGATCAACTTAGTGTGTAAGGCAGAGCTGGCACCCACCCAATTCTTCCCATGTACTTTGATGAAGCCCTAGGTCAGCTCGAACCCTTACTCATCTAGGCTCTAAATGGCGAGAGCATGTAGCTTGTCCTGAGCAATTTTATCAGTAACTTATGACTTGAGAACTTCCTGTAACCACGTGGGGCACAACTCTAAAATAGCCAGTAGCTGAAAAACTTGGCCGACCCAAGATAAGGCATCTACTGCCTAATTCTCAGCACCTTTCTTGTAAGGAATTCTGAATTGCAAACCCATCAGCCGATCCATGGCCATGCGCTGCATCAGAGATTACAAGTTTTGCTCCTCCAAGTAAGTGAGACTGTGGTGATTAGTTTTAATCAAGAATTCACTGTGCTCCAGATAAGAGCGCCACCTCTTCACTACCATGATCAAGGCCAGAAACTCTTTTTCATATATCGATAGAGACCTGTGTTGTACACTCAAGGATTTGCTGAGAAACGCCAATGGGTGGCCTTCTTTCATGAGAATAGCGCCAAACCCGGAGTCACATGCGTCTGCTTCAACCACAAATTTCTTGTTGAAGTTAGGTAAAGCGAGTACCGGGGTGGTCATCATGGCTTGTTTCAGTTGAAGAAATTTTGTTCAGCTTCTAGAGACCATGCCAACCCTTTTTTCTTTAGCAAATTTGTGAGGGGCTTCGCAAAGTCTTTGACGAATTTATGATAGTAGCCCATAATACCCAAGAACTCCCGTAATTCAGTGGTACATGTAGGTCTGGGCCAGTTCTGTATCGCCCGAGTCTTTTGAGGATCCGTGGACACACCTTTAGCTGATACAATGTGTCCCAAGTAGTCTAGTTCAGTCTACACAAATGAGCACTTTGAGGGCTTCACATTGAACTGATTATCACTCAATAGCTACAGAACAATGGTTAAGTGAGTTGCATGACTCTCTAGCAAGGATCTATAGATGAGAATATCATCCATGAAAACAAGAGCGAATTTCCGAAGGCACGAGCTGAGCACATAGTTCATCACACCTTGAAACGTTGTTGGTGCATTGGACAGGCCGAAGGGCATCACACAAAATTGGTAATGGCCTTGATGTGTTTTGAAAGTTGTCTTATCCTCATCTTCTACCCTCATGCGGATTTGTCATAACTTGAGTGCAAATCCAACTTAGAGAACAGTGGTGCGCCTGCAAGTTCATCCAAGAGCTCTTCGATTACTGGCATCAGAAAGGTGTTCTTGATTCTGAGTTCGTTGAGGCGATGGTAATCAATACAAAACTACCATTCCCCATATTTCTTTTGAACCAATAGCACCTGAGAGGAAAATGGGCTGGTGCTGGGTACAATCACCCTATACTTTAGCATTTCAGATATTTGTCGTTCGATTTCATCTCTATGGAGCGGTGAATATCGTTACAACCTTGCATTAACTGGTGCGTCATTGGGATATAGAGTAATTGCATGATCATATTCATGGTGTGGAGGTAACCCTTGAGGCTCAACAAAAATTGGCTCAAACTGATCCAACACTACTTGAATCTGCTGGGGCGGTACTGGTTGTTCTGCATCATGCTCTAATTGTTCAATGAGAGCCAGTGCCCATACATCGTTGCTCGTCATCCGTTTAAGAAATTGTTCAACGGGTAACTCTTGCAATTTGACTTCTTTGGTCTGAATCCCCTTTAGTATGACATATTGCCCGTGATGTTCAAATTTCAGTGTCTTGGTCACCCAGCTACAAAGCATTTCACCACATTGTTGCAGCCAATTGACACATAGTATGGCTTCATATGCGCCTAGAGGTAGCAATCAGATGTTAGTGGAAAATGTGTGGCCTTGTGCCCACCAAGATAATTGTGGTACCATTTGATCACAAGACAAAACTTGTCCATTGGCCACCATAATTGAGACAGCAGGTATGGACACAGTTGAACAATTCAGACGTTGGACAAATGCAGAATTTATGAACATGTGACTACTGCCAGAATCCACAAGTAGTAGCATAACCTGATTATGCACTAGAACCTGAATGCGAATGGTACCTTCCACATATCTTCCTGACAATGCATTGATGGACAACGACAATTCTTCCGCATTGGCCAAGTCCTGTAGTTCCAATTGTTCCAGGACGTCGTCAAAAATTCCAGCCTGATTATCATGCACGGACAGAACATTCACTTCTTCTTTCTTGCCACACTGGTGGTGTGCATCATATTTGTCACAACAATGGAAAAATAGGTTGTTAGCTCTCCGGTAGTCACTGAGTTGGCGGTCTTTCACTACAATAAAAAGTTGGTTTTACAACGAACAATTTTTGTGGTTGAAGGCCCTTTTTCATGGTCAAAAAATCTTCCACGACAGATGGCCTTCATGGTAAAAGCCCCGTCACAAATGAGTCAACCATGTTTTTTCCGACCATGGAGGATCGCACCTTCAGCCACGCAAATTTGTTCTGTCATAGATCTGTTCGTCAGCCGCGTTGACTGCTGCCGTCATGCAAACTATCACATGGCAGCCGGGGTTGTTCGTCTGCGGTACCAAAGTTGGCAGGCCAGCGCATGGCGGTAACTAAGTTGCCTGAAATTACCGCGTTTCGAAAAGTTGGGCCGCCAACTACTGAGAGGGGCCATTTCGAGGCAAACTCATCTGACCCCTACCAAATTCAAACATTCCGTTAAACTGCCCCGTGAAGTAGACGGTCGGGACCCTCATGTCGGTCATCTGTCCATGACACGGGCGCCAACGCGGCAACCTCTTAGGAAAATCGAGCAGCTAAGTAGATTGGATGGATTGACCAATTTCACAAATCCATTCCCAGATTTCCCCTAGCACCGGCGGCGTCGGAATCCACCCTCTAGGCAGGACGATCCCTTCGGACATTTGACTTCCGGCCTCAAGTTGTTGCACCTAGTTGTTGCGCCCAATCGCTGATCCCGAGTTCCAATGGCGCATGTCGTAGCTGCCGTTGCGAGGCTCTAGCCCGCCTTCGCCACCGACGAGCCGAGCAGCTCGGAGGATGGTAGATCCTACTATCAAGAAAGAAGAAGTTCTGTCTACAAGCGAGTGATCTACCCTTCTCTTTGCTATTCGCACCAGTTACAACTGCTAGCTGGCTACTGAACCTCAAATTGTTTGTTAGCCCAATCCTAACAAACATATTTTATCCACAGTTTTCTGTCAAATTGGATCTGCGTGGACCCCCCTTACCTGGTTACGGTAGTCCTCTATAGGTACGACTCTAAGGGCAAGACGTATGTACACCATTGTTTCACGATGGAAGAAGCGCCTACGCAGATCTGCACTATATCTGGTATGGTTGCTACTCTGGATAATCATGTTGAATTATGGCCAAAGCAGACTGCAAAGTTCAGCTTCATGGATGAACGTGGCATCATGCTTCCTATAACGTTTGACAGTCAGCTAATTGGGTTGATGAAAAGGTATGCTTCGGCTGCCATGTTTGAGCTCAAATGTGATGTACTGGATGTGGAAGCTCCTGCAACTAGGAGTCGCCCTTCTATTCTTGGACAGGGTGGTCGCTCGAACCGAATTAGCTCCTGGTAAGCAAAGGTCTCTGGGGTTATGCAACAGTCTTGTTTCTTTGACAGGAAGCGTCGCAAGGTTAGAAACATGACTGTCGGGTCAGTCATTTTGCTGCCCGAAGAAATTAAAAACGAGTGGAAAGATGTCATTTTCCTGCGCGAAGAAATTAAAAACGAGTGGAAAGATGATGCTGGACACGATTCTGGTGCCCATTGTCCTGGCGATGCAGAGTACGTGAAGCTAAGAAAATTGGCACCAAGGAAGAGGAAGAAGGAAGGAAATGAAGAAGCCATTGGACGTGAAGGCTTGGCACCCAGGCTGTGGAAGAAGGCTGCTGGCAATGAAGATGCATAGTAATGTGTTGAACTTGAACCTATATATGTAATTTTGTTAAATTCTGATCACTCTGTGTGTGGCACCTTGCTGGGCGAAACAATCTACCCACGTTCTCTGAGTAAAGTGTACCGCGACTTAGGGTTTGGAAATGCCCGAGTCAGTAGTTGAATCCGAAATTGTGATTATGCCACTTCTATCTGAAAACAAGGATCCACCGGTTCCACGATTGCTGAGGGGCAGGAGGTCTCAAAATACGATGGAATGTAAGTGGCACATAAATAAATTATTTAAGCTGCCACACTCCACGAAGCAGCAACTTATTTCAGATGCTGCACGACGACGTGGCAAAATAAACAACAATGTTCTCACCGATAATGCCCAGATGAGGAGGAAATGGGTACCACTTTCTGGCCTAATCTTGAGCCCGTCTATCTCACCGCCTCTCTGCTCTTGCATCCCCTGCATCTGGCGAAGCTCCCGGATCTCCAATAACCGGGTGTACGTGCTTCCACTTTATAAATTATGGTTGTGCCATTTGCATGCGGCACAATCCACGTAGATTACATTTAAACAAACCACCAATGTCAGAATACACTAGTAGAAAAGGTGTCTTTGGTCCACGGTCACGTTTCCAATCTGGGACAGAGATCTAAATTGAGGCAAAAATTGCTCTAAATCACAAATTCTTCCATAAATTAATCGAGACAGAGATCTAAATCGAGGCATTTCATTACTTTAACCACAAATTCTTCTAAACAAAAGTGCGATTTCACATCCTACATTAATTCAACCACTAGTCAACAATTTCACTTCCGCTGCCACTGTCCTCCGAGCCGTCGGCTTCCTCGTCGCTGTCGGACGGAACCTCCACGATGTCCGCATTGTTCGCAAGACGGAGCACCTCTTCGCGTCGAGCGGCGGCGATGACTGTGTACTTGGTCCGTCCAGGGACGGACCAGAACCTCTCCCGCCCTTCTCGGTTGCGGAGATCCCGATGCACCACGTACCCGTCAACGATGCGGTTGCCAATACTGGCCTTCTGCTCCTTCTTGAACAGTGCCGGCCAGTACGGGCTAGCTGCCGCGTACCGGGGCAGCGCCCTCTTCCACGCGGGCATCTGGCGGTGACACGCCGCAATTTCTCTCTCCATCTCGGCTCGTCCAGGTAGCGGAGCCACCGGCACCCCCGCAGAGCTAATGCGCCATCCGTGGGGCACCTTCGCGGCTGGCAGCGCGAGGATGTCGTAGTTCGCGAACATCACCGCCTCTTACAAGTTCAGATCGGGCATCTCCATGGCGCCGCGGTGGAGATTGGAGAGGACGAGGGGATAGACGACGAAGCGACGCGCTGTGGCGCCTCCTATTTGTACACGAGGACGACGAAGCGACAGTTAGACAAAAGAAGTAATGCGGGGTCAGATAAAAGAAGTAATGTGGGGTCAGGGCAATTTTTTTCCTCCCTAGAATCCGGAACCTATAGTTCAGACCGCTAGGTCAACAAGTACAAATATTACAACTTAAAAAGGCACGGAGCTTAAGCTAAATAGAACTAGTTATCACACATATCCTTGATCTTCCTAATCTTGGCCCGATGCGCATCTTCCTGCGAGAGCAAGGATCGAATTGTCTGCTCCTTCCTTTTAGAATCTTCCTTGCACAGCTTCAATTGTTTCTCTGCATTTTTCCTCATGCACTTGTCAATACTCGTAGTTGTGTACTGCAGGACTTTGGCCTGGTGGAGATCATTCCTTGCTTGAGTCAGTTCTTGCTCTGATTTAGCCTTCAGAGCCAACGCCGTGTCCCTCTCCTTCTCGACTTTGATAACCTTGTCTTGCACCCACCCGAGATCTTGCTTATGCTTGGTCGTGTCAACTGGTTCCCATAGCTTCGTCTCAACACTGTCAAGAACTGAGCTGAATACGGATTCTTTCAACTCGACAGTCATTTCCCATAGTTTGTCCAGCGTTTTCTGCATCGATTTGGGCCACTCTGGATCTACCCATTTGACAACACCGCAACTTCTGCCTTGCATCATTGCATGATGTCCTTGACACCATAGAAACCTCGTGCCTGCGTTTCGTCCTTCGAAGGCTACAAATTTAGCATGCACATATCCATGTTTACATACAAGAGGACTGTCTTCATCCTCTAAACCGTGATAGTCGGAGTCATACATCGTCTGGTTGGCCTAACACATCATACGCGCATGAGTAGACAGATTAGATCTAGCTCAAAAAATAGATAACTGGCCACAGATGATAAAATAGAGATGAGACGACTCACATCGAAATCACCGTCCCTGTCGTCACGACGCGTTTCCTCGCCGTCTCCCATTGAACCCATGGCGAGAGGGGAGGGGGTGGCTACCGGAGAGGGGATTGGGATGGAGGCGCCGTTGGCTTGCGGCTACGGCAGGATGGGAGTGAAGTGGGGAAACTGGCTTCGAGGGTAAGGAAGAGAATTACAGGGAGGAAGAGAAGTAATGGGGACGTGACACTGGGATGTGGCCCACTAAACTCGTGAGATGTGACACTCGCAGCAGGGGAGCACCCGGTGCTGCCAGTTTGTCCAGAGCAAGCATGGACAATCATGCCGCAGAACAGCCTACTCGCGGATCGCTCTCACGAAGACCATCCCACTCATCCAAGCGCCCCAATCGAACGGTATGTAACAATCGTCAAGCAGAACAACTGTGTTAGGGCATGCCTTCTAGAAGACTCGGTCTAACGGCTACCCATGCAATGACACTGGTGTATCCATGTGTGGTTTGTGAAAAGAACAGACATGCAATCATACTAGGTGGATCCATATGTGGTTTATGGAAGCAATAGACATGCAATGACTCTAGCTGTGATTCATGAAAAGAACTGACATGCAGTGACACTAGGTGTGGTTCATGAAAAGAACAGACATGCAATGACATCGGTGGATCCATGTGTGGTTTATGGAAGTAACAGACATGCAATGACTCTAGCCGTGGTTAATGAAAAGAACACGCATGCAATGACACTGGGTTTTGTTCATGAAAAGAACAGACACGCAATGACACTAGTGGATCCTTATGTGGTTTGTCTAGAGGAACAGACATGCAATGAAACCGGTGGATCCACGTGTGGTTCATGAGAAGAACACACATCCAATGACACTGGTGGATCCTTATGTGGTTTGTTAGAGGAACAGACATGCAATGACACATGTGGATCCTTATGTGGTCTGTCTAGAGGAACACACATGCAATGACACTGGGTGTGGTTCATCAAAAGAACAGACATGCAATGACTTATGTGGTTTGTTTAGAAGAACACACATGCAATGACACTGGGTGTGGTTCATGAATAGAATAGACAGGCAATGACACTGGTGGATCCTTGTGTGGTTTGTTTAGAAGAACACACATGCAATGACACTGGGTGTGGTTCATGAAAAAAACAGACACGCAATGACACTAGTGGATCCTTATGTAGGTTGTTTAGAGGAACAGACATGCAATGACACCGGTGGATCCATGTGTGGTTCATGAGAAGAACACACATCCAATGACACGGGTAGATCCTTATGTGGTTCATGAAAAGAACAGACATGCAGTGAAACTGGGTGTGGTTCATGAATAGAACAGACATGCACTGACACTGAGTGTGGTTCATGAAAAGAACAGACATCCAATGACACTTGTGGATCCTTATGTGGTTCATGAAAAGAACATACATGCAAAGACACTGGTGGACCCTTATGTGGTTTGTTTATAAGAACACACATGCAATGACACTAGGTGTGGTTCATGAATAGAACACACATCCAATGACACTGGTGGATCCTTATGTGGTTTGTTTAGAGGAACAAACATGCAAGTACACCGGTGGATCCACGTGTGGTTCATGAGAAGAACACACATCCAAAGACACTGGTAGATCCTTATGTGGTTCATGAAAAGAACTGACATGCAGTGACACTAGGTGTGGTTCATGAAAAGCATACACATGAACTGACACTGGGTGTGGTTCGTGAAAAGAACAGACAAACAATGACACTGGTGGATCCTTATGTGGTTTGTTTAGAAGAACACACATGCAATGACACTGGGTGTGGTTCATGAAAAGAACAGACATGCAATGACACTGGTGGATCCTTATGTGGTTTGTTTAGAGGAACAGACATGCAATGACACCAGTGGATCCACGTGTGGTTCATGAGAAGAACACACATCCAATGACACTGGTAGATCCTTATGTGGTTCATGAAAAGAACAGACATGCAGTGACACCAGGTGTGTTTCATGAAAAGAACAGACATGCAATGACACTGGGTGTGGTTCATGAAAAGAACAGACATGCAATGACACTGGTGGATCCTTATATGGTTTGTTTAGAAGAACACACATGCCATGACACTGGGTGTGGTTCATGAAAAGAACAGACATGCAATAACACTGGTGGATCCTTATGTGGTTTGTTTAGAGGAACAGACATGCAATGACACCGGTGGATCCACATGTGGTTCATGAGAAGACCACACATCCAATGACACTGGTTATGGTTCATGAAAAGAACAGACATGCAATGACACTAGTGGATCCATATGTGGTTTGTCAGGAGAACACACATGCATTGACATTAGGTGTGGTTCATGAAAAGAACAGACATGCAATGACATCCATTAACACTGGTGGACTCTAGCTATGGTTCATGAAAAGAACAGACATGGAATGACACTGGTGGATCCATATGTGGTTTTTCAGGAGAACACACATGCATTGACATTAGGTGTGGTTCATGGAAAGAACAGACATGCAATGACACTGGTGGATCCTTATGTGGTTTGTTTAGAGGAACAGACATGCAATGACTATAGATATGGTTCATGAAAAGAACAGACATGCAATGACACTAGCTATGATTCATGAAAAGAACAGACATGCAATGACACTAGTGCATCCATGTGTGGTTCATGAAAACAGCAGACATGCAATAACACTGGTGGATCCTTATGTTGTTTGTTTAGAGGAACAGACATGCAATGACTCTAGATATGGTTCATGTAAATAACAGACATGCAATGACACAGGTAGATCCATGTGCGGTTCATGGGAAGAAAACACATCTAATGACACTGGTGGACTCTAGCTGTGGTTCATGAAAAGAATAGACATGCAATGACAATGGTGGATCCATATGTGGTTTGTTAGGAGAACACACATGCAATGACTCTAGCTGTGGTTCATGAAAATAACAGACATGCAATGACACTGGTGGATCCATGTGTGGTTCATGGGAAGAACACACATCCAATGACACTAGTGGACTCTACCGGTGGTTCATGAAAAGAACAAACCTGCAATGACACTGGTGGATCCATACGTGGTTTGTCAGGAGAATACACATGCAATGACATTAGGTGTGGTTCATGAGAAAAACACACATCCAATCACACTAGTGGATCCTTATGTGGTTTGTTTAGAGGAACATACATGCAATGACACAGGTGGATCCACGTGTGGTTCATGAGAAGAACACACATCCAATCACACTGGTGGATCGTTATGTGGTTTATTTAGAGGAACATACATGCAATCCCACTAGGTGGATCCATATGTGGTTTATGGAAGTAACAAACATGCAATGACTCTAGCCATGATTCATTAAAAGAACAGACATGCAATGACACTAGTGGATCCATGTGTGGTTCATGAAAAGAACAGACAGGCAATGACACTGGTGGATCCTTGTGTGGCTTGTTTAGAAGAACACACATGCAATGACACTTGGTGTGGTTCATGAAAAGAACAGAAATGCAATGACACTAGTGGATCCTTATGTGGTTTTCTTAGAGGAACATACATGCAATGACACCGGTGGATCCACGTGGGGTCATGGGAAGAACAGACATCCAATGACACTGGTAGATCCTTATGTGGTTCATGAAAAGAATAGACATGTAGTGACACCGGGTGTGTTTCATGAAAAGAAAAGACATGCAATGACACTAGGTGTGGTTCATGAAAAGAACAGACATGCAATGACACTGTTGGACTCTAGCTGTGGTTCATGAAAAGAACAGACATGCAATGACACTAGTGGATCCATATGTGGTTTGTCAGGAGAACACACATGCATTGATATTAGGTGTTGTTCATGAAAAGAACAGACATGCAATGAATCTAGATATGGTTCATGAACAGAACAGACATGCAATGACACCAGCTGTGATTCATGAAAAGAACAGACATGCAATGACACTGGTGGATCCATGTGTGGTTCATGGGAAGAACACACATCCAATGACACTTGTGGACTCTAGCTATGGTTCGTGAAAAGAACATACATGCAATGACACTGGTGGATCCATATGTGGTTTGTCAGGAGAACACACATGCAATACATTAGGTGTGGTTCATGAAAAGAACAGACATGCAATGACACTGGTGGATCCTTATGTGGTTTGTTTAGAGGAACAGACATGCAATGACACCGGTGGACCCACGTGTGGTTCATGAGAAGAACACATATCCAATGACACTGGTGGATCCTTATGTGGTTTGTTTAGAGGAACAGACATGCAATCACAGTAGGTGGATCCATATGTGGTTTATGGAAGTAACCGACATGCAATGACTCTAGCTGTGATTCATGAAAAGAACAGACATGCAATGACAGTGGTGGATCCTTATGTGGTTCATGAAAAGAACAGACAGGCAATGACATTGGTGGATCCTTATGTGGTTTGTTTAGAACACACATGCAATGACATTGGGTGTGGTTCATGAAAAGAACAGACATGCAATGACACTGGTGGATCCTTATGTTGTTTGTTTAGAGGAACATACAGGCAATGACACCGGTGGATCCACGTGTGGTTCATGAGAAGAACACACATCCAATGACACTTGTAGATTCTTATGTGGTTCATGAAAAGAACAGACATGCAATGACATCGGTTGTGGTTCATGAAAAGAACAGACATGCAATGACACTAGTGGATCCTTATGTGGTTCATGAAAAGAACAGACATGCAATGACACTGGTGGATCCTTATGTGGTTCATGAAAAGAACACACATCCAATGACACTGGTAGATCCTTATGTGGTTCATGAAAAGAACAGACATGCAATGACATTCGGTGTGGTTCATGAAAAAAAACAGACATGCAATGACACTAGTGGATCCTTATGTGTGGTTCATGCAAAGAACAGACATGTAATGACACTGGTGGATCCTTATGTGGTTTGTTTAGAAGAACACACATGCAATGACACTGGGTGTGGTTCATGAAAAGAACACACATGCAATAACACTGGTGGATCTTTATGTGGTTTGTTTAGAGGAACAGACATGCAATGACACGGGTGGATCCACGTGTGGTTCATGAGAAGAACACACATCCAATGAAACTGGTGGATCCTTATGTGGTTCATGAAAGAACAGACATGCAATGACACTGGTGGATCCTTATGTGGTTCATGGAAAGAACAGACATGCAATGACACTGGTGGATCCTTACGTGGTTCATGAAAAGAACACACATCCAATGACACTAGTGGATCCTTATGTGGTTTCTTTAGAGGAACAGACATGCAATGACACCAGTGGATCCACGTGTGGTTCATGAGAAGAACACACATCCAATGACATTGGTAGATCCTTATGTGGTTCATGAGAAGAACACACATCCAATGACACTAGTGGATCCTTATGTGGTTTGTTTAGAGGAACAGACATGGAATCATACTAGGTCGAACCATATGTGGTTCATGGGAAGAACACACATCCAATGACACTGGTGGACTATAGCTGTGTTTCATGAAAAGAACAGACATGCAATGACACCGGTGGATCCATATGTGGTTTGTTAGGAGAAAACACATGCAATGACATTAGGTGTGGTTCATGAAAAGAACAGACATGCAATGACACTGTGGATCCTTATGTGGTTTCTTTAGAGGAACAGACATGCAATGACTCTAGATATGGTTGATCAAAAGAACAGACATGCAATGACACTAGCTGTGATTCATGAAAAGAACAGACATGCAATGACACTAGTGGATCCATTTGTGGTTCATGGGAAGAACCCACATCCAATGACACTTGTGGACTCTAGCTGTGATTCATGAAAAGAACATACATGCAGTGACACCAGGTGTGGTTCATGAAAAGAATAGACATGCAATGACACTGGGTGTGGTTCATGAAAAGAATAGACATCCAATGACTCTAGTTGTGGTTCATGAAACAAACACACATGCAATGACACTGGGTGTGGTTCATGAAAAGAACAGACATGCAATGACACTGGTGGATCCTTATGTGTGGTTAATGAAAAGAACAGACATGCAATGACACTGGTGGATCCATATGTGGATCCTAACACCCCACCGTCGCTCCCTGCTCCACCAAGCCCGTCAAGCTACGCACCAAGGCCACCAAACTCCTTCACTGCGGCTCCCAGGAGCTACAACCACAACTACCCTGGAGCGCCTGGCGGAGTCCCTGACTACGTTGCTCCACGTCCACCTGGTGCTTTCTATACTTGTGGAAACATTGGGCATCAGCACTGGAATTGTCCATTGAACAACAAAGCTCTTCCACCACCACCTCCAAGACCTGCGGCAAGTGCTCCTATGATTCGTGCACCTCCACCTCGGGCTCTCAACATCAACACTAAGCCGGGGTCTACGGTTGCTCGTGCCAACTGTGTCAACGCCGCTCAAGCTGAGCATGCACCTGGAGTTGTCATGGGTATGCTTTCTGTTAACTCAGTTCCTGCACGAGTTTTATTTGATTCTGGTGCTTCACATTCTTTCGTGTCATACAAGTTTGCGGAGAGTAATGGGTTACCTTCTGATGCTTTACCAACTCGCCTTATGGTGCAATCTCCTGGTTCAAACATGAGGGCTTCTAAAATCAGCCGTGACAATCAAATTGAGATTGGTGACTCTTTGTTTCCGGCTTCCTTAATTATTCTGGGCAATTCTGATATTGATGTTATATTGGGCATGGATTGGTTGACAGCAAATGCAGCTGTCATTGATTGTGCTGAACGTTCGGTTTCTTTGAAAATTCCTGAAGGCCATATAGTCTATTTTCCAAGTCTGACTCCTGCAATTCAGCTTTATTCTTTGGCGGCTCGGAATGATGATGCTATGGAAAGTATTCAGAGTGTTCCTGTAGTTTGTGAGTTTCCAGATGTCTTTCCTGAAGAGTTGCCAGGTATGCCTCCGGATCGTGAGGTTGAGTTTGTCATTGAACTTGAACCTGGTACCGCTCCTATCTCCAAGCGGCCTTATAAAATGGGTCATGCTGAGTTGGCTGAACTTAAACGTCAGTTGGATGAACAAGAGAAGTTGGGTTTCATTCAGCACAGTACTTCTTCTTGGGGTAGTCCAACCATCTTTGTGAAGAAGCGAGACAAGACTGATAGACTTTGTGTTGACTATCGGGCACTCAATGCTAAAACCATCAAGAATAAATATCCCCTTCCGCGGATTAATGATCTCTTCGATCAGCTAGCTGGAGCTGTGGTATTCTCTAAGCTTGATTTGAGAAGTGGTTATCATCAAATCAAGATCCACAAGGAAGATGTTCCCAAAACAGCTTTCACCACCCGCTATGGTCTGTATGAGTACACGGTCATGTCTTTCGGTCTCACCAATGCACTTGCCACCTTCTCGAGGCTTATGAACTCGGTTTTCATGGAATATCTTGATAAGTTCGTTGTGGTCTATCTGGATGACATTCTAGTCTATTCTAAGTCAAAGGAAGAATATGAAGAACACCTTCGGTGTGTCCTAAACAAACTTCGTGAGAACCGCCTGTATGCAAAGTTCTCTAAGTGTGAATTCTGGCTGCCTCAAGTCACCTACCTTGGTCATGTCATCTCTGCCAAGGGCATTGCCGTCAACCCAGAAACTATTAAGACAATTATGGACTGGCTTCCACCCATAAATGTCAAAGAAGTCCAAAGTTTCCTTGGTTTGGCCAGTTACTGTCGTCGATTCGTTCAAAACTTCTCAAAGATTGCGAAGCCTCTTACCGATCTCCTCAAGAAAGGCAAGAAGTACCTTTGGACTCCTGCATGTCAAGCAAGCTTTGAAACAGTCAAAGAGAAGCTCACTTCCACACCAGTCTTAGTTCCTCCAGATACATCAAAGCCTTTCCAAATTTTCTGTGATGCTTCATCGCAAGGATTGGGTGCGGTCCTTATGCAAGAAAAGCAAGTTGTTGCTTATGCATCTCGTCAGTTGAAGACGCATGAGATCAACTATCCTACACATGACCTCGAACTCGCAGCAGTTGTCTTTGCTTTGAAAGTATGGAGGCATTACTTGCTTGGCAACCATTGTGAGATCTTTTCTGATCACAAGAGTCTGAAGTATATCTTTACATAGCCTGATCTCAACCTTCGTCAGAGGAGGTGGATTGAAACAATCAATGATTTCGATTTGACCATCAATTACACCCCGGGCAAAGCCAATGTCATGGCAGATGCTCTCAGCCGAAAAGCTTATGTCAACAACCTCATGGTGGAAGAACAACAGCCTCTCTTGTGCGAGGAATTCCGCAAGCTCAACCTTGAAATTGTGGATCAAGGGTATCTTCTGGACCTGCTAGCAACACCTCTCTTGGAAGAAAAGTTCCGTTCCATTCAGCTTGGGGATCCTTACACTAAAAAGATCATCTCCAACATTCAACTTCTGAAGTATGAGTATTTTCACGTAGACGACCAAGGCACTCTTTTCTTTGAACACCGGATGTTTGTTCCGAACTACCCGGGTTTAAGAGAGCAAGTTCTCAAGGAGGCGCATGATTCTGTTCTTTCTATCTACCCTGGAAGCACTAAGATGTACATGGACTTGAAAACACAATATTGGTGGCCTGGTTTGAAACGATATTGTGCCAAGTATGTCTCAGAGTGCGATGTTTGTCGCAGAGTTAAAGCTGTCCATCAGAAACCTTCCGGGAGAAAGTAGAGATGGACTTCATCACTGGTTTTCCAAGGTCGCAAAAGGGCAACAATGAAATCTTTGTGGTCTTTGACAGGCTTTCCAAAGTAG
Source organism: Avena eriantha (assembly GCA_910589775.1). Taxonomy (NCBI): domain Eukaryota; kingdom Viridiplantae; phylum Streptophyta; class Magnoliopsida; order Poales; family Poaceae; genus Avena; species Avena eriantha. Next base: position 53,545,681 of record OU342740.1, on the reverse strand, counting down.
CTCACTTCTTTCTAGTCAAGGAAACAATTTCTGCAATTCAGTTGGCTGAACTCTATATCAACAGAATTGTCTCTCTGTATGGAGTTCCTCTTGAGATCAGTTCAGACCGTGGAAGCATCTTCACTTCCAAGTTCTGGGGAAGTTTCCAAAATGCTTTGGGAACAAAACTAAACTTCAGCACAGCTTACCACCCTCAGTCGCAAGGACAAGTTGAAAGGATCAATCAGATTCCAGAAGATATGCTCCGTGCTTGCGTTATCTCTTTCGGCATGAAGTGGGAAGAATGTCTTCCTTATGCTGAATTCTCTTACAACAACAGCTTCCAGAAAAGTCTAAAGATGGCACCATTTGAGGCTCTCTATGGTCGCAAATGCAGAACTCCGATTGGTTGGTCGGGCGCAGGTGAAAGAATATTGTTTGGCCCCGACATTGTAACGCAAGCGGAGGAGAAAGTTCACATCATTCTTGAAAATCTGAAGATTGCTCAAAGTCGCTAGAAGAGCAATTATGACAGAAAGCACACAAACATGGAGTATGTCCCTGGTGATCTCGTTTACCTTCGTGTCACTCCCATGAGAGGCACGCACCATTTTGGTATCAAAGGAAAGCTGGCTCCTAGATACATCGGCCCTTTCAAAATTCGTGGAAGAAGAGGAGAAGTTGCTTATGCTCTTGAGCTCCCTGAACAACTCAAAGTCCATGATGTTTTTCACATCTCTCAACTCAAGAAGTGCTTCAAGGATCCCGGCAGGACCGTGGACCATGAACTCATCAATCTACAAGAAGATCTGTCTTATCAAGAACACCCCACAAAAATTCATGAAGTCGCAGAAAGAAGGACTCGCAACAAGTCCATCAAGTTCTGCAAGGTGTAGTGGTCGCACCATTCCGTTGATGAAGCAACCTGGGAACGTGAAGATGAGCTCCGTGCCAAGTACCCTACCCTCTTTGAGTCTTCTTCTTCTTCCTAGAATCTCGGGGCGAGATTCCTGTTTAGTGGGGGAGAGTTGTAGCATCCCAATTGTCTAACAATTGTAATGCTACTTGTCCTAGTAAGATATTGGCTACTTCATATATATAATTGTTGCATCATAATTATATCATGCTCATGTCATCATGCCACCTTGCATTTGAGCATCATATAAAACCCCTTTTCTTTTGGTTCTTCTCTCATATGCATTATAAATTGTATTTGCACCTTGATATTGTATTTGGTTATTAATATATTGTTTAAATGCCCAAGTTGAGTTGGGGGCATATCTTTTATTTCAATTCCATCACTTTTCTTTTCCACCACTTTATAATTCCACCATCCTACTAGTCCATGAGCTTGTTTGTCTTTATTTTGGTTTTATCTAGCTCATGGGCAATGGGGTGGATCTAGTCCTTTAAATTCCTTTGCTTGGCTTTATTCCATTTCTTGGAAATGCATGAGAATAATGCCATAATACTATTATTGTTTTCACAAAATAAATCATGACATTATTATTTTGCATGGGCCATGCAAACTCCTTCACCACCTTTTACCCCATTGGTTTTTCTTTCGATTTAATGGATCCTATCTTGGGAAACCATCTCCTATCATTCCACCATCCTCATAGTATCATCCATATCATTCTCTCTTATTTTTATTCCTCCATGAATGAACCATATGAGGCCTATTCCATCATCCCTTTCTTTTTCTTTTCTTGGATTTCTCTTTCACCTTCATCTCATGATAATTCAAGCACTCATCATGTTCCACTTGGGTTAACCTTTTGCACAAGTTTTAACAATCTAAAAACCTAATAAAATCTAACCTAGCTACTCTCTTTATTTCTCCCCTTAACCCTAATTCTCCTAAACCCTAACTCCACCTTACCTCTCTCTCTCACACCCCTCTCTCTCTCTCTCTCTAGCATGACCTCCATGCCAAGCCCCTCTCTCTCCCTGGCCCACACCCCAGCCACTCCTCTCCCTAACCTAGCTAAGCCCTAACCCGAGCCCCATCTCACCTAGCCGAGCTACCCCTCTCCTCTCTCTCTTTTCTCTACCGGCCGAGCTAGCCCCACCTGCCGGTCCCTCTCTCCAGGCCAAGCCCCACCTGCAGCCCCTGCCGTGCCCTACCAGCCCCCAGGTCGAGCCCCAGCCCGACCACGTGAGGGAGAAGCAAAAGGTGGCACCGAGGCCACCTTTATCTACCCCCCTGCCATGACTTCTTCTCCTCCCTCTCCCTCCTTTTTCCTCCTCCCACACGGCTCTCCGGGCTCGCCTAGATCTGCCTCGCGCCAACCTCCTCTCCTCCTTCTTCCTCCCCGACGCCTAGCACCTGCCGCCGTTCGCCGCCAGCACCACCTCGGCCCCGCCGTTCTAGCCGGTCAGCGCGACGTGGAGGTGTCCTGGAAGACCAAGGACCGTCCCCTGCCCCGACTCGTACATGCCGACCCGAAGGAGGAGCTCCCCAGCACCGCCAGATCCTCGCCATCCCGACGAAACCCTAGCCGCCAGAGCGCCAGCGATCTCGCCGCTCCTCGCTCCGATCCGAGTCCGCCGTCGAGCCCGCGGTGAGTCCCTCGACCCCCCTGACAACCTTCGCTTCACCGACACCGTCTAGCGCCGCCGATCGTTTCATCGAATGGCCGTAGTGCACCAGAGCTCGCCGTTGTCTGCAGCCTCCCCACGCATGCAGAACCCTAACTAGGCCCCAGCCCCTCACCTGTCAACTCCCCTCACCTACCGCACTGGTTAGCCCCCTCCGCGCGCACGCCCGTGACCTGGGTTCGATCCCCGCCCCGCGCCGCCCACCGAATTCTCATCAGACAGAGAAGAAGAAGAAGAACAGTACCGGGCCGTGGTAGATTTGCATTAAGCCCCCTATTTGTTTTCGTCCTCAACCCGCGCTCCTAGAGGTCCCACCTGCCAGCCGCACTAGTAATTTTGCAGGAAAGCCCCTCTGCTTTCTCAGGCGTAACCCGCGCTCCAGCCCCAGCCCCACCTGTTGGCCTCTGGGGGCATCCCCACTGTCGCGTGGGCCTGAAGCCGCTGGGCCCGCCTGTCAGCCTCAGTGGGCTAGCCAGAGCCCGGTAACAAAAGTGTTTCGCGCACGTGGCCCCAGTCAGCGCAAGGCCCACCTGTCAGTGACTGGGGCTGATTTCGCCTGGGTGACAAAAGTACTTTCCTGTGTCTGTTTTTAATTAAACCTTTTTCAAATTGATTTAAATTCAAATTCAATTCAGATTCAAATAATTTTTAAAATACAAATCCAAATAATACAAGTAATATATGTTTTGGAATCAGAAAAATGTGAGGAATTCAAATATGCCATTCAAAATAATGTTTGAACACTTTAAAATTTCGAGATGATTAAAATTACATTAAAATGCCCTTTCCCTTAATTAATTAATAACTTTTGTTTTATAACTCCAAATTTGACAAATAATATGTCTAAATCGATCAGCGCGACTAGCCCGTTCTATCTATGTAGTCCTTGTTCTGAATTGAAGCATGCATCATGTTGTTAATAAAAAATCTGAACTGTTTATGACAATAAAACTTGGTTAAATAAATAATAAAATGCTTTATTTCTTGCATCCACACCTCACCTTTGCCATGCTACTTTAATGCCATGCAAATTGTGCATCATTCATCATGGCATGCTTGTTTGCTTGTCGCATTTTAATTCATATGCTTGTGCACTTTATTTATGTTGGCGCTTGTTTGTTTGGTTCTTCTTCGAATAGACGCCCAGCAGGAGAATTACCAGGAATCACAGGAGTACTACCCAGATCCATCTCTCGCTTCAACTGAACTGCCAGGCAAGCACTACCACATGCTTGCATACATACAGTACCTATTGCCTCTATCTTATTCTTGCATCATTGAGTCGCGATTGCATTAAATTGAATCCCAAGTACTGCATAGCCTTTACTTTTAAACCCCACCGAAGCTTGTTCCTCCATCCCATGAGCCATTACTACAGGAGTTGTTTGAGCCATGCGAGTCGTAGAAAAGCATGAGTAGGGTATGTGAGTGTCTGATGAATAACGAGGTACCTAAACAACATAACCTGAGTAGTAATGGGATAACTAATGAAAGAGGCACCGGTGAGCAATATCTGATATTTGGTTTTTCATGCTCACTTGTGTCTCGTAGGACCCCGAGTACTTGATTCCTGTTCCTTGACTATTCGCACTATCCACATCCGGGAGGCCTTATGGACCCCCCTAAGCCAGAGTTTGATTCATTCTTATTTTCTTCGGGCCACAATTTGTTTGGGGCTTTATTACTATTCTGTACTTATGCCATGTTACTGCTTTATTTAAGATTGTGCGAGGAGCACCTGTACTGTTTTGGATCGTGACACGTTTTCGCTGTATCGACAAGCCCAGTCACATTTTCGGGTTCCCAGTCGTTTACCGCCGTCCACACAAACCTTGGGTCCGTCTCGGAGCCGGCCAACTTCGTTGCGGGTAGCTTAATGGGGTGGCCCCCTGAAATGTTTCTGAATCCTGTGATTTCTTTGTCGTGAATGCCTCGTTGGGTTTTGATTTGGTTTTTCCGAGGTTGATCGAGTGTGTGTTGTTCTCCATGCACCCCTGCAGGGTAAATCTTTCTGAAAGTAGTGTCCGCGGTTATGGACGACTTGGAGCACAGTTTCTCGATCCTAGACAAGTATAACTAAAGTACCGCTTTTAAATTAACTAAGTACTTGACTAGTAAATAGTGCAATACTCATGGAATGGTTAATAAAACTGCCAACGGATGATGGGGGTTGTTCGTCCGCTTCCTCGTTGGTAAGCGAGGAGGAGGATGGATCTGCTAATTATACTGTTATAACGGTTGTTCTTAATTCACGGACTTTCGTCTATCATTGGTTAGACGGAAGGTTAGCGGGTATCTGTAGAATTGTTAGGTATTATCTTTTGCTGCAATTTCATCACCCCAGGTTGTGTCCCCTTTAGCGGCATGAAGACTTGCTGAGTACCCCTAGGGTCTCACACGATAAATTGTTTGATTCAGATGAACAGGTGTACCTACAAGATGGATACTGGCTGGAAGAGACAGATGATGTGGGCAACGATCATTCGGTGTAGAGATTCCGGGAACAGGGATCCGTGAGATCTGTGGGCGGGATGTGTTTATTTATGGGGCATCTTATGCCAATTTGCTTCTTATCCGTACTCGGATCTTGTTTTCCGCTTCCGCCTGATACTCTGATATGTGATGTATGAGGAGCTATCCTAAATTATTATATCGATCTAGGACATTTGGATCTTGCCGTATGGAGTTGCAATATTTCTATTTCTTTTAGATGGAATGGCTCTGAGGAATGTTGTATGTGGCTTGCATACATACTCATTTGTGTATGTAGTTGATCCCTTCGCCTGCCGATTACGCTGCTCGTTCTTGTCCCGTTGTCTGAAAGTGGTTAGGACGGTCGAAAGGTCTACCGTGAGTGGCCCTTGGCCCCACCGTACTATTTTAACCACTTTCGTTCATTAAGGCATTAACTAAGAGCGTAATTCACCGAGGTAGTTACAATTGGTATCAGAGCCATCCCGCCCTTCAGGGTCTTAGCCAAAATGGTCGTTGTCAGTCTAGCAAATATTTTGCTAGTTATGTATACTAGGGAAAAACAAAGCGTGAGAGTAGGACTGCTTCCATTTTTCTTCTTACCCACCCACCCACCCTTTTCTGGTAAGGAAGTGTAACGTTTTCAATTCTCTTCTAAAATTCAAACTAGGATTCACGTGTTCTGGGTTCCGTAGTACCATAGGTTGTGTTTGTGTGTGTGTGTGTAATTCCTTGTTTATCTGTTGCATCCAAATGTTATCACTGTCTGCCTTTTGGTTATCAACTGTTGGTACATTCCATACCGACAGGCCTTTGTAAACCGACGCGATCTATTCTGATTCGTTGTACACCGATGCGATCTATATTACTCTTTGTTATCCGACGTTATCTTGTTGGGGTGTTCTCTTTCGTAGTTACCAATCTTTATGTTCATCTTAAGAAGAAGGTGTTGGGATATGTGTTTTACTGATTCATGTGCGGAGTAATGATTTGAGTGCGGGATGGAGTCGCGACCATACCACTACTTTTATCATTTGCTTTTGTATATTGAACTAGTAGAGTTACTAATCTTGATTCGTTAAGTGGTTTTGCGCATATAGTGGTATTTTAATGCCGAAATTTGCGGAAAATTTTTCTTTGTTAGTTGTGTACCACAATCCTTGTTCAGTCGTGTGCGTTATGCTTAATATCTCCTAGTTGCCTTGAACTTTGTTGATATTTTAATATCATCTCAGTGAATTGCATTCTTTAATCTTGATTAATTCCATTTTGGAACTATTTTGGATTATTATCATTCTCCATTATAGTACTGACTTGTGTTTTATATCAATCACAGGATGGCACCACCACGCCGTTCTGAGGAGGACATACCACCTGAACTCGAGGCTGCTTTGGCAAGTATTGCAAATGCTTTGGGCACTATGCAGCAGAACCAGCAGTGCTTCGAGGAAAGCGTGAGGAGGAATGAGTTTGTTCCGCTACCTACACCTCCCAAGCGAGGAGACATCAAGAGTTTTCTCAAGTTCAACCCCTGTCAATTTGAAGTGTCTGATCAGCCACTTGATGCGGATGATTGGCTTCGTGAAGTGTTAAGGTTGCTGATGACTGCGGATGTTCCCGAGCAAGAATGGGTCAAATGTGCTACTCACCTTCTGAAGGGAGATGCAGCTCTGTGGTGGGAAAATTATCTCAAGGCAGATCTTTCTGGTTTTCAGCCTACTTGGGAGCAATTCACTGCTGCTTTCAAAGAGGAATATCTGTCAGAAATTGTCATGGAAAGGATGAAGGAAGTGTTTCTCAACCTCAAGCAGGGCACTGACAATGTCAACACCTACATCAGAAACTTCATGAACCTTTCTCGTTATGGTGGCGATGAGATCTCTGATGACAAGAAGAAGAAAAAGAGGTTTCGGCAAGGCCTCAATGCTTCCATCAAATATGCAATCACTCATGCAAGGTCGGCATATTTTCTGGAACTTCAACACACAGCTCTGCAGGAAGAAGCAAGTAGGCAAGTGTTTGAGGAGTCAAAGAAACACAGCCGTGATACAACAAGCTCTTCTGCTATGGCAGCTCCTTCTAAGCGTCGTGTCTGGGTTCCTAACACCCCACCGTCGCTCCCTGCTCCACCAAGACCGTCAAGCTACGCACCAATGCCACCAAACTCCTTCACTGCGGCTCCCAGGGGCTACAACCACAACTACCCTGGAGCGCCTGGCGGAGTCCCTGACTACGTTGCTCCACGTCCACCTGGTGCTTTCTATACTTGTGGAAACACTGGGCATCAGCACTGGAATTGTCCATTGAACAACAAAGCTCTTCCACCACCACCTCCAAGACCTGCGGCAAGTGCTCCTATGATTCGTGCACCTCCACCTCGGGCTCTCAACATCAACACTAAGCCGGGGTCTACGGTTGCTCGTGCCAACTGTGTCAACGCCGCTCAAGCTGAGCATGCACCTGGAGTTGTCATGGGTATGCTTTCTGTTAACTCAGTTCCTACACGAGTTTTATTTGATTCTGGTGCTTCACATTCTTTCGTGTCATACAAGTTTGCGGAGAGTAATGGGTTACCTTCTGATGCTTTACCAACTCGCCTTATGGTGCAATCTCCTGGTTCAAACATGAGGGCTTCTAAAATCAGCCGTGACAATCAAATTGAGATTGGTGACTCTTTGTTTCCGGCTTCCTTAATTATTCTGGGCAATTCTGATATTGATGTTATCTTGGGCATGGATTGGTTGACAGCAAATGCAGCTGTCATTGATTGTGCTGAACGTTCGGTTTCTTTGAAAATTCCTGAAGGCCATATAGTCTATTTTCCAAGTCTGACTCCTGCAATTCAGCTTTATTCTTTGGCGGCTCGGAATGATGATGCTATGGAAAGTATTCAGAGTGTTCCTGTAGTTTGTGAGTTTCCAGATGTCTTTCCTGAAGAGTTGCCAGGTATGCCTCCGGATCGTGAGGTTGAGTTTGTCATTGAACTTGAACCTGGTACCGCTCCTATCTCCAAGCGGCCTTATAAAATGGGTCATGCTGAGTTGGCTGAACTTAAACGTCAGTTGGATGAACAAGAGAAGTTGGGTTTCATTCAGCACAGTACTTCTTCTTGGGGTAGTCCAACCATCTTTGTGAAGAAGCGAGACAAGACTGATAGACTTTGTGTTGACTATCGGGCACTCAATGCTAAAACCATCAAGAATAAATATCCCCTTCCGCGGATTAATGATCTCTTTGATCAGCTAGCTGGAGCTGTGGTATTCTCTAAGCTTGATTTGAGAAGTGGTTATCATCAAATCAAGATCCACAAGGAAGATGTTCCCAAAACAGCTTTCACCACCCGCTATGGTCTGTATGAGTACACGGTCATGTCTTTCGGTCTCACCAATGCACTTGCCACCTTCTCGAGGCTTATGAACTCGGTTTTCATGGAATATCTTGATAAGTTCGTTGTGGTCTATCTGGATGACATTCTAGTCTATTCTAAGTCAAAGGAAGAATATGAAGAACACCTTCGGTGTGTCCTAAACAAACTTCATGAGAACCGCCTGTATGCAAAGTTCTCTAAGTGTGAATTCTGGCTGCCTCAAGTCACCTACCTTGGTCATGTCATCTCTGCCAAGGGCATTGCCGTCAACCCAGAAACTATTAAGACAATTATGGACTGGCTTCCACCCATAAATGTCAAAGAAGTCCAAAGTTTCCTTGGTTTGGCCAGTTACTGTCGTCGATTCGTTCAAAACTTCTCAAAGATTGCGAAGCCTCTTATCGATCTCCTCAAGAAAGGCAAGAAGTACCTTTGGACTCCTGCATATCAAGCAAGCTTTGAAACACTCAAAGAGAAGCTCACTTCCACACCAGTCTTAGTTCCTCCAGATACATCAAAGCCTTTCCAAATTTTCTGTGATGCTTCATCGCAAGGATTGGGTGCGGTCCTTATGCAAGAAAAGCAAGTTGTTGCTTATGCATCTCGTCAGTTGAAGAAGCATGAGATCAACTATCCTACACATGACCTCGAACTCGCAGCAGTTGTCTTTGCTTTGAAAGTATGGAGGCATTACTTGCTTGGCAACCGTTGTGAGATCTTTTCTGATCACAAGAGTCTGAAGTATATCTTTACATAGCCTGATCTCAACCTTCGTCAGAGGAGGTGGATTGAAACAATCAATGATTTCAATTTGACCATCAATTACACCCCGGGCAAAGCCAATGTCATGGCAGATGCTCTCAGCCGAAAAGCTTATGTCAACAACCTCATGGTGGAAGAACAACAGCCTCTCTTGTGCGAGGAATTCCGCAAGCTCAACCTTGAAATTGTGGATCAAGGGTATCTTCTGAACCTGCTAGCAACACCTCTCTTGGAAGAAAAGGTCCGTTCCATTCAGCTTGGGGATCCTTACACTAAAAAGATCATCTCCAACATTCAACTTCTGAAGTATGAGTCTTTTCACGTAGACGACCAAGGCACTCTTTTCTTTGAACACCGGATGTTTGTTCCGAACTACCCGGGTTTAAGAGAGCAAGTTCTCAAGGAGGCGCATGATTCTGTTCTTTCTATCTACCCTGGAAGCACTAAGATGTACATGGACTTGAAAACACAATATTGGTGGCCTGGTTTGAAACGATATTGTGCCAAGTATGTCTCAGAGTGCGATGTTTGTCGCAGAGTTAAAGCTGTCCATCAGAAACCTTCCGGTCTTCTACAGCCATTGAAGCCTCCAGAATGGAAATGGGAGAAAGTAGAGATGGACTTCATCACTGGTTTTCCAAGGTCGCAAAAGGGCAACAATGCAATCTTTGTGGTCATTGACAGGCTTTCCAAAGTAGCTCACTTCTTTCCAGTCAAGGAAACAATTTCTGCAATTCAGTTGGCTGAACTCTATATCAACAGAATTGTCTCTCTGTATGGAGTTCCTCTTGAGATCAGTTCAGACCGTGGAAGGATCTTCACTTCCAAGTTCTGGGGAAGTTTCCAAAATGCTTTGGGAACAAAACTAAACTTCAGCACAGCTTACCACCCTCAGTCGCAAGGACAAGTTGAAAGGATCAATCAGATTCTAGAAGATATGCTCCGTGCTTGCGTTATCTCTTTCGGCATGAAGTGGGAAGAATGTCTTCCTTATGCTGAATTCTCTTACAACAACAGCTTCCAGAAAAGTCTAAAGATGGCACCATTTGAGGCTCTCTATGGTCGCAAATGCAGAACTCCGATTGGTTGGTCGGGCGCAGGTGAAAGAATATTGTTTGGCCCCGACATTGTAACGCAAGCGGAGGAGAAAGTTCACATCATTCTTGAAAATCTGAAGATTGCTCAAAGTCGCCAGAAGAGCAATTATGACAGAAAGCACACAAACATGGAGTATGTCCCTGGTGATCTCGTTTACCTTCGTGTCACTCCCATGAGAGGCACGCACCATTTTGGTATCAAAGGAAAGCTGGCTCCTAGATACATCGGCCCTTTCAAAATTCGTGGAAGAAGAGGAGAAGTTTCTTATGCTCTTGAGCTCCCTGAACAACTCAAAGTCCATGATGTTTTTCACATCTCTCAACTCAAGAAGTGCTTCAAGGATCCCAGCAGGACCGTGGACCATGAACTCATCAATCTACAAGAAGATCTGTCTTATCAAGAACACCCCACAAAAATTCTTGATGTCGCAGAAAGAAGGACTCGCAACAAGTCCATCAAGTTCTGCAAGGTGCAGTGGTCGCACCATTCCGTTGATGAAGCAACCTGGGAATGTGAAGATGAGCTCCGTGCCAAGTACCCTACCCTCTTTGAGTCTTCTTCTTCTTCCTAGAATCTCGGGGCGAGATTCCTGTTTAGTGGGGGAGAGTTGTAGCATCCCAATTTTCTAACAATTGTAATGCTACTTGTCCTAGTAAGATATTGGCTACTTCATATATATAATTGTTGCATCATAATTATATCATGCTCATGTCATCATGCCACCTTGCATTTGAGCATCATATAAAACCCCTTTTCTTTTGGTTCTTCTCTCATATGCATTATAAATTGTATTTGCACCTTGATATTGTATTTGGTTATTGATATATTGTTTAAATGCCCAAGTTGAGTTGGGGGCATATCTTTTATTTCAATTCCATCACTTTTCTTTTCCACCACTTTATAATTCCACCATCCTACTAGTCCATGAGCTTGTTTGTCTTTATTTTGGTTTTATCTAGCTCATGGGCAATGGGGTGGATCTAGTCCTTTAAATTCCTTTGCTTGGCTTTATTCCATTTCTTGGAAATGCATGAGAATAATGCCATAATACTATTATTGTTTTCACAAAATAAATCATGACATTATTATTTTGCATGGGCCATGCAAACTCCTTCACCACCTTTTACCCCATTGGTTTTTCTTTCGATTTAATGGATCCTATCTTGGGAAACCATCTCCTATCATTCCACCATCCTCATAGTATCATCCATATCATTCTCTCTTATTTTTATTCCTCCATGAATGAACCATATGAGGCCTATTCCATCATCCCTTTCTTTTTCTTTTCTTGGATTTCTCTTTCACCTTCATCTCATGATAATTCAAGCACTCATCATGTTCCACTTGGGTTAACCTTTTGCACAAGTTTTAACAATCTAAAACCTAATAAAATCTAACCTAGCTACTCTCTTTATTTCTCCCCTTAACCCTAATTCTCCTAAACCCTAACTCCACCTTACCTCTCTCTCTCACACCCCTCTCTCTCTCTCTAGCATGACCTCCATGCCAAGCCCCTCTCTCTCCCTGGCCCACACCCCAGCCACTCCTCTCCCTAACCTAGCTAAGCCCTAACCCGAGCCCCATCTCACCTAGCCGAGCTACCCCTCTCCTCTCTCTCTTTTCTCTACCGGCCGAGCTAGCCCCACCTGCTGGTCCCTCTCTCCAGGCCAAGCCCCACCTGCAGCCCCTGCTGTGCCCTACCAGCCCCCAGGTCGAGCCCCAGCCCGACCACGTGAGGGAGAAGCAAAAGGTGGCACCGAGGCCACCTTTATCTACCCCCCTGCCACGACTGCTTCTCCTCCCTCTCCCTCCTTTTTCCTCCTCCCACACGGCTCTCCGGGCTCGCCTAGATCTGCCTCGCGCCAACCTCCTCTCCTCCTTCTTCCTCCCCGACGCCTAGCACCTGCCGCCGTTCGCCGCCAGCACCACCTCGCCCCCGCCGTTCTAGCCGGTCAGCGCGACGTGGAGGTGTCCTGGAAGACCAACGACCGTCCCCTGCCCCGACTCGTACATGCCGACACGAAGGAGGAGCTCCCCAGCACCGCTAGATCCTCGCCATCCCGACGAAACCCTAGCCGCCAGAGTGCCAGTGATCTCGCCGCTCCGCCGCTCCTCGCTCCGATCCGAGCCCGCTGTCGAGCCCGCTGTGAGTCCCTCGACCCCCCTGACAACCTCCGCTTCACCGACACCGTCAAACGACGCCGATCGTTTCATCGAAAGGCCGTAGTGCACCAGAGCTCGCCGTTTTCTGCAGCCTCCCCGCGCCACGCAGAACCCTAACTAGGCCCCAGCCCCTCACCTGTCAACTCCCCTCGCCGACCGCACTGGTTAGCCCCCTCCGCGCGCACGCCGGCGACCTGGGTTCGATCCCCGCCCCGCGCCGCGCACCGAATTCTCTTCAGACAGAGCAGAAGAAGAACAGTACCGGGCCGTGGTAGATTTGCATTAAGCCCCCTTTTTGTTTTCGTCCTCAACCCGCCCTCCTAGAGGTCCCACCTGCCAGCCGCACTAGTAATTTTGCAGGAAAGCCCCTCTGCTTTCTCAGGCGTAACCCGCGCTCCTGCCCCAGCCCCACCTGTCGGCCTCTGGGGGCATCCCCACTGTCGCGTGGGCCCGAAGCCGCTGGCCCCGCCTGTCAGCCTTAGTGGGCTAGGCAGAGCCCGGTAACAAAAGTGTTTCGCGCGCGTGGCTCCAGTCAGCGCAAGGCCCACCCGTCAGTGACTGGGGCTGATTTCGCCTGGGTGACAAAAGTACTTTCTTGTGTCTATTTTTAATTAAACCTTTTTCAAATTGATTTAAATTCAAATTCAATTCAGATTCAAATAATTTTTAAAATACAAATCCAAATAATACAAGTAATATATATTTTGGAATCAGAAAAATGTGAGGAATTCAAATATGCCATTCAAAATAATGTTTGAACACTTTAAAATTTCGAGATGATTAAAATTACATTAAAATGCCCTTTCCCTTAATTAATTAATAACTTTTGTTTTATAACTCCAAATTTGACAAATAATATGTCTAAATCGATCAGCGCGACGAGCCCGTTCTATCTATGCAGTCCTTGTTCTGAATTGAAGCATGCATCATGTTGTTAATAAAAAATCTGAACTGTTTATGACAATAAAACTTGGTTAAATAAATAATAAAATGCTTTATTTCTTGCATCCACACCTCACCTTTGCCATGCTACTTTAATGCCATGCAAATTGTGCACCATTCATCATGGCATGCTTGTTTGCTTGTCGCATTTTAATTCATATGCTTGTGCACTTTATTTATGTTGGCCCTTGTTTGTTTGGTTCTTCTTCGAATAGACGCCCAGCAGGAGAATTACCAGGAATCACAGGAGTACTACCCAGATCCATCTCTCGCTTCAACTGAACTGCCAGGCAAGCACTACCACATGCTTGCATACATACAGTACCTATTGCCTCTATCTTATTCTTGCATCATTGAGTCGCGATTGCACTAAATTGACTCCCAAGTACTGCATAGCCTTTACTTTTAAACCCCACCGAAGCTTGTTCCTCCATCCCATGAGCCATTACTACAGGAGTTGTTTGAGCCATGCGAGTCGTAGAAAAGCAAGAGTAGGGTATGTGAGTGTCTGATGAATAACGAGGTACCTAAACAACATAACCTGAGTAGTAATGGGATAACTAATGAAAGAGGCACCGGTGAGCAATATCTGATATTTGGTTTTTCATGCTCACTTGTGTCCCGTAGGACCCCGAGTACTTGATTCATGTTCCTTGACTATTCGCACTGTCCACATCCGGGAGGCCTTATGGACCCCCTGAGCCAGAGCTTGATTCATTCTTATTTTCTTGGGGCCACAATTAGTTTGGGGCTTTATTACTATTCTATACTTATGCCATGTTACTGCTTGATTTAAGATTGTGCGAGGAGCACCTGTACTGTTTTGGATCGTGACACGTTTTCGCTGTATCGACAAGCCCAGTCACATTTTCGGGTTCCCAGTCGTTTACCGCCGTCCACACAAACCTTGGGTCCGTCTCGGAGCCGGCCAATTCGTTGCGGGTAGCTTAATGGGGTGGCCCCCTGAAATGTTTCTGAATCCTGTGATTTCTTTGTCGTGAATGCCTCGTTGGGTTTTGATTTGGTTTTTCCGAGGTTGATCGAGTGTGTGTTGCTATTCATGCACCCCTGCAGGGTAAATCTTTCATAAAGTAGTGTCCGCGGTTATGCACGACTTGGAGCACAGTTTCTCGATCCTAGACAAGTATAACTAAAGTACCGCTTTTAAATTGACTAAGTACTTGACTAGTAAATAGTGCAATACTCATGGAATGGTTAATAAAACTGCCAACGGATGATGGGGGTTGTTCGTCCGCTTCCTCGTTGGTAAGCGAGGAGGAGGATGGATCTGCTAATTATACTGTTATAACTGTTGTTCTTAATTCACGGACTTTCGTCTATCATTGGTTAGACGGAAGGTTAGCGGGTATCTGTAGAATTGTTAGGTATTATCTTTTGTTGCAATTGCGTCACCCCAGGTTGTGTCCCCTTTAGCGGCATAAAGACTTGCTGAGTATCCCTAGGGTCTCACACGATAAATTGTTTGATTCAGATGAACAGGTGTACCCGCAAGATGGATACTGGCTGGAAGAGACAGATGATGTCGGCAACGATCATTCGGTGTAGAGATTCCGGGAACGGGGATCCGTGAGATCTGTGGGCGGGATGTGTTTATTTATGTGGCATCTTATGCCAATTTGCTTCTT
This sequence comes from Avena eriantha, assembly GCA_910589775.1. Lineage (NCBI taxonomy): Eukaryota > Viridiplantae > Streptophyta > Magnoliopsida > Poales > Poaceae > Avena > Avena eriantha. The sequence continues at coordinate 53,530,651 of OU342740.1, read as the reverse complement.
ATCCGTACTCGGATCTTGTTTTCCGCTTCCGCCTGATACTCTGATGTGTGATGTATGAGGAGCTATCCTAAATTATTATATCTATATAGGACATTTGGATCTTGCCGTATGGCGTTGCAATATTTCTATTTCTTTTAGATGGAATGGCTCTGAGGACTATTGTATGTGGCTTGCATACATACTCATTTGTGTATGTAGTTGACCCCTTCGCCTGCCGATTACGCCGCTCGTTCTTGTCCCGTTGTCTGAAAGTGGTTAGGACGGCCGAAAGGTCTACCGTGAGTGGCCCTGGGCCGCACCATACTATTTTAACCACTTTCGTTCATCCAGGCACTAACTAAGAGCGTAATTCACCGAGGTAGTTACACAAACTTATCTGTCCAGCCAGTAGCCGTCGCGGCCGAGTAGCAGTTGGTAGCCGTCGCCGCCGAGCAGCAGGTGGTAGCCATCACCGCCGACCAGCAGGTAGTAGCCATCGCCGCCGAGCAGCAGGTGACCGACAACATCATGGCAGACAACGTCGTGGCCGACAACGTCGTGGTGCCAGCGACAGATCTGGATGGGGGCAGGCGGTAGGCAGAGGCAATCCGGTGATCTACATCGACGACCCCATAGTTGTTCAAGAAATCTTCGACGCAATCACGGAGAATGATGAGTTCGAGGAGGAGGTCCCTGATGAGGAGTCCGAGGTACTACATTTCTAGCTTCTCTAGTCGCAGCCGCAGTTTTCACTGTTCATACATAGGATTTGCTCAATCGTGTACAGATTCTTTTGCTCTTGAAGTAGGGTAGTATATATATGATTCGATCGTTTGATTAATGCATCTGCCATGTAGTCACAAAACCCCAATCCGTCTAGTCACAAAACCCCAATCTGATCATCTGCCATCTAGTTGAGTTTGCTAGTTGAGTGTTGATTTCGATACACATCAGGCCTATAACATTACATTTCTATTCCTTACTGATCCCAATGATTCAATTTTTCCCCAAAGTAGTGCAAGGGCATCTGATGGTCTCGTTTTCTTAGGGATGGTTAGTGGCCCTAAGGCAGCAATGCACATAAACAATATAGGTTGTGTTGTTGGTACTTTGGTTCCCCAACTCCATCTCTGAAACAAATTACGAGGCCCTTGATTTATTCTCATATGGAACTACATATATGATCCTTGAATTGTTTCTGATCTTTTAATGATTGGTATGATGCATATGTATATGAATGGTTTTGATCATAAGTATTTTTAACATGTACCTGAAGATTAATTGTTTGGTTTTTTATTTATAATTACAATATTTAGGCTTGTTTTTGTACCTGACTATGTATATCCCTGAATAATGTTTTGTACGATTACATTTCAATTTCTTATTGTGGCCAATGATTCAAATTTGCCCCAAAAGAGAGGCAGACACATTGGTGTCAGATTTTTTTAGGGACGAGTTAGTGAACCTGGGGCAATGTACAAGAACAATATAGGCTGTGCAATTGTTACTTGGTTCACTTACGCCGTCCCTGTAGAAACTTATGAGGCCTTAATCTTTATTCTACATTCATAGAACTATGATATTCGAATTACCTATTCCATGCATTCAGTGTATAAGAATTACATTTTAGTTTGTCACTGAGGCCGATGATTGAAATTTGCCCCAAAAGAGTTCAAAGGGAGACACGTATGACGCTGTCGTGTTTTAGGGATGGGTTGGTGAACCTGAGGCAGCAATGCACACAAACAATATAGGTTGTGATGTTGGTACTTTGGTTCTCCAACTCCATCTCTGATACAAATTTTGAGGCCCTAGATTTATTCTCATATGGAACTACATATATGATCCTTGAATTGTTTCTGATCTTTTAATGATTGGTATGATGCATATGTATATGAATGGTTTTGATCATAAGTATTTTTAACATGCACCTGAAGATTAATTGTTTGGTTTTTTATTTATAATTACAATATTTAGGCTTCTTTTTGTACCTGACTATGTATATCCCTGAATAATGTTTTGTATGATTACATTTAAATTTCTTATTGTGGCCAATGATTGAAATTTGCCCCAAAAGAGAGGCATACACATTGGTGTCATATTTTTTCAGGGACGAGTTAGTGAACCTGGGGCGATGTACAACAACAATATAGGCTGCGCAATTGTTACTTGGTTCACTCACGCCGTCCCTAAATAAACTTATGAGGCCGCAATCTTTATTCTACATTCAAAGAACTATGATATTCGAATTATCTATTTCATGCATTCATAGTGTATAAGAATTTCATTTTAGTTTGTCACCGAGGCCGATGATTGAAATTAGCCCCAAAGGAGTTCAAGGGGAGACACATATGATGGTGTCGTGTTTTAGGGATGGGTTGGTGAACCTGAGGCAGCAATGCACACAAACAATATAGGTTGTGTTGTTGGTACCTTGGTTCGCCAACTCCATCTCTGAAACAAATTATGAGCCCCCAGATTTATTCTCATATGGAACTACATATGTGATCATTTAATTGTTTCTGATCTTTTAATGATTGGTATGATGCATATGTATATGAATGGTTTTGATCATAAGTATTTTTAACATGCACCTGAAGATTAATTGTTTGGTTTTATATTTATAATTACAATATTGAGGCTTGTTTTTGTACCTGACTATGTATATCCCTGAATAATGTTTTGTACGATTACATTTCAATTTCTTATTGTGGCCAATGATTCAAATTTGTCCCAAAAGAGAGGCAGACACATTGGTGTCAGATTTTTTCAGGGATGGGTTAGAGAACCTGGGGCGATGTACAACAACGTTACAGGTTGTGCAATTGTTACTTGGTTCGCTGACTCCATCCCTGAAGAAACTTATGAGGCTACAATCTGATGCTATTATTTGTCATTGTGTTGAGATGAAATGATATATGAACCGATCAAACTATTGCTGAGATGCTTTATCTTTGATATCCACGGATATATTGTCTTACATATACATGTTGTCAATTCTTGAGTTGTAATACAATTCAATCATATGTATGAGTTCTGAGTTATGTTCTTAAAATTCAATAGGAGGATGATGATGACATGGACGATAGCAAGGAATCCAGGGACAACAAGAGCCGCTACGTGCTGAGGCGGTTACGGTGTGAGCTAATCCGTTTCCACCGTAGGGGGAAACTTTTTTGCCCATTCTGTGGCAGAGCAATCAACGTTGACCTCGATAGCATGATCCAGCATGCGGATGGCGTTGCCACAGGGGGGGCAGAAGCCATAGGCCGATCACCTTGGCGCGGCACGCAGCCTACGGCAAATTCCTCCGGGAGTATGTCAGGACTGGCCTATATCCCATCGACTAGGCTGTCGCTGCCTCCTGCTGATAAACCCCTCCCCTGCTAGGCGTCTCATTGTCCCGGCCTCCTGCTGCAGCCCCTGCTTTTATTTTGTTCTAGTTAATTATTACCTGTGTGTGGCATGTAAGACAATATATCCGTGGTGTCTCTGGTGAACCTTATATATTAATCTACTCCTTTATATGGAGTGCCTTAAAGTTTCTAGTGTTCAATTATATTTACTGATCATGCTCATGCACACTACAAAATATTTCTAGTGCTCGATTATATTATAATTTTTTATTGAAGTAACTAAATGTGCATATGAAATTAGCCAGTTCCTGCGAGAATATGAAATTAGCTGTGCATTTTTCTATGCGAGAAATTGAGAGAAGTCATTTATATTTTGTCTTTCATAATTAAACACAATGAAGTTGGTACAGCCCAAGATATTTGAACAAAAGAGATTTGCTAGTTTAACATACAACAACACTTACAGGCCCAACATGGCAGAACTTGGAGAGCCCCAGAATTTGAGCTACAATAGCGACCTCGACAGAGGTGGCAGAATTGGTGCGGGTGCAACCATGGCGACGACGAGCTCGGATTCTAGAGGAGGAAAATAGAACCGAGCATGGTCGACAAGATCTCAGCGGGAACCAATTCCCGTCCCCGACCGTGCCATGGGTGCGTCCACGGTGAGGGCGAGCTCCGACTCGGGATGGGGAGGAGAGCGGGGCCGAGCAGCTTCGTCACTTCCTAGCTCTACGCCATGGCCGCGACCACATATTGCCGCTCCGGGGAAGAAGACGAGTAATGGATGCAGGTGCCAATGCTGCAAGCCTACAGGGAGGAGAGCTAGGCTGAGCAGGTTAGTAGCATCCCATCTGTCTAACATATGTAATGCTACATGGTCTAGGAATATAATGGCTACTTCCTACATATAATTGTTGCATCATAATTATATCATGCTCATGTCATCATGCCACCTTGCATTTGAGCATCATATAAAATCCTTTTTCATTTGTTTCTTCTCTCATATGCATTATTAATTGTATTTGGCTTTTGATATATTGTATTTGAATCTTGATAAATGCTTGATGCCCAAGTTGAGTTGGGGGCATATCTTTTATTCCACTCCACAACCTTTCTTTGTCACCACCTTACAATTCCACCATCCTATGTACCCATGAGCTTTTATTTTTCTTTTGGCATTTAATCTAGCTCATGTGAGTTGGGATGGATCCAATTCTATTCTTTTGGTTTGGCCTAGATCCATATTTTGGAATGCATATGAATAAATGCCATGTGAATTATCTATTATTTTGACAAGAAGAAAACATGGCATTTAATGATTATGCACGGGCCATGCAAAATCACCACCATCTCTCCTCCTTGGTTTTTCTTTGTTTTTGGAAGTGGAGCATGACCCTTTGAGAATCAATTTAGGGTGGCCATTCTTTTGCTTACCATCAAACCATACCCCTCTTTATCCATCACCCCATCTATGCATGATCATGTGGGATCTTCTCTTTAATTTTTTAAACCCTCTCTCTCTCTCTCTTGTGTTTTTCCTCTCCATCAACTTGTGCTCAACCACAAAGCCCTCACCCCACTCCATAGCCATCTTCTTTCCCCTTTAATCAAAACTTGTAGAATTTTTACAAAAAGGTTCATTTTATGGGCTTGCTTGAAGCTGCAACAAAGAAAAAACAAAACAGTTAAATAAATAAAAAGAAATAACAAGAGAGAGCCCCAGCAGCAGCCCACATACCTGGTAGCAGCCCAGCAGCAACTCCGGCCCGCCCCTTCCTTCCTCCTGGGCCGCCCCTTTCTTTCCCCTGGCCCATACCCCTTCGATCACGCTGTCTCCCCTGTTTCTCTTCTCCGTCGCCCCGCCTCTCTCCTCTGCTCTGACGGAAGCGAGGCAGGTGGCCGTTCTCCGCCGTCTGCCGCGTCAGCTCATGCCTCCCGTACGCCCATCTCCTCTCCTTCTTATCCTCGTGCCGGGCCGCGCCTTTTTCGAACCCTATCTCCCTTCTCCGTTTCCCCTCTCCCTCTTCTCCGCCGTACCATGGCCGCCGCCAGATAGAGCCCCGCATCGCCGCTCCTATCCTTGCCGGAGTTCGTGGAGTCGCGGAAGAGTAACGCCAAGGGCCTTGCAACGAACCAGTTTTCCAGGGGAGTCGGAGAAGCTGCGGCTTCCCTCCTCTCCTTCCTGTCCAAGTCGAGCACGCCGGCGCAGTACCCCGACACCGCCATCATCTCCTGCCGCCCTAGCCCCGATTCCTAGACGAATCGGCGAAGGTGAGCTCCACCGTCCTCTTCCCTGCCTCCCTGCGCCTCCCCAGTACCTCTCGCGCTCGCCTCGCGCCCCACCAGTGGCAGGCAGCGACCACCCCCATGCGCGCCTGATCGACATCGCGGTGAGCCAAGCCCCTCCGTTCCTCTGCGTCTCCGGTGCGCCATAGACCCCACCACCGGAAGTCCATAGCACAAAAGTTCTAGCTGGAGATCCCCTCTGCCTTTTTCGTTTTTGCGGCGAAGGCTATCTCGCCGTGGTTGCGCCGTCATCCTCGTCTGAAGCCGCCGCCGCCGTCGGTTTTTCCGGATTCAGATTAGGTAGCAAGTTCAGGCTCGGGCTCGCGGTTTTGCAAAAAGCGCCCCCACCTTTTTGTCGATCACGGGCAAGTCCCCCTTGTGGCCTTGTAGACCCACCGGTCAGCCTCCCTGTTTTTTTACAGATAGGCACCTGGGTTTCCCAGTTCCTCAACCCGCACTCCCCGCTGTGTCGCGTGGCGCTCTCTTCCCCTCCCCGCTGACGCGTGGGCCCGCGTGAGCGTCGGGTCCACCGAGCAGTGGCTGCGACTAGGTACTGCTGCGGTGAGAAAACCCCGCGCCTGTGCAACGTATCCAGCTAGGCCCAGTAAGCGTCGGCCCCACTCATCGGTGGCTGTGGCTAGCTGGTGCTGAGTACAAAAAGTCGTTTCGTTTTTCTGTTTAATAAAAACAATTTCAGAAATGTTCAAATAAGATTTCAAATCTGTTTTTAAATAACTTTTAAATTACAAATCCAAATAATACAAATGATATATGTTTATGAAACAGAAAAATGGGAGGAATTCAAATATGCCATCCAAAACAATGTTTGAACAATTTAAGTTTTCGAGATGATTAAAATTACAATAAAATGCCCTTTTCTTAATAAATTAATAACTTTAAATCTATAACTCCAAATTTGACAAATAATATGTCTAAATCGATCAGCGCGACGAGCCCATTCTATCTATGCATTCCTTGTTCTGAATTGAAGCATGCATCATGCCATATTTAAAAATCAGAACTGTTTACGGCAATAAAACTTGACTAAAGAGATAATAAAATGCTTTATTCTTGTACCCCACACCTCACCATGCCATGCTACTTTCATGCCATGTAAATTGTGCATCATTCATCATGGCATGCTTGTTTGCTTGTCGCATTTTAATTCATATGCTTGTGTACTTTATTTATGTTGGCCCTTGTTTGTTTGGTTCTTCTTCGAATAGACGCCCAGCAGGAGAATTATCAGGAATCACAGGAGTTCTACCCAGATCCATCTCTCGCTTCAACTGAGCTGCCAGGCAAGCAGTACCACATGCTTGCATACATATAGTACCTATTGCCTCTATCTTATTCTTGCATCATTGAGTCACGATTGCATTAAATTGAATCCCAAGTACTGCATAGCCTTTACTTTTAAACCCCACCGAGCCTGTTCCTCAATCCCATGTGCCATTACTACAGAAGTTGTTTGAGCCATGCGAGTCGTAGAAAAGCATGTGTAGGGTACGTGAGTGTCTGATGGATAACGAGGTACCTAAACAACTTAACCTGAGTAGTAATGGGATAACTAATGAAAGAGGCACTGGTGACCAATATCTGCTATTTGATTTTTCATGCTCACTTGTGTCTCGTAGGACCCCGAGTACTTGATTCCTGTTCCTTGACTATTCGCACTATCCACATTCAGGAGGCCTTATGGACCCCCCTGAGCCAGAGCTTGATTCATTCTTATTTCATGGGGCCACAAAGTTGTTTGGGGCTTTATTACTATCATGTACTTATGCCATGTTACCGCTTTACTTAAGATTGTGCGTGGAGCACCTGTACTGTTTTGGATCGTAGAATGTTTTCGCGGTATCGACAAGCCCAGTCACACTTTCGGGTTCCTAGTCGTTTACAGCCATTGATACAAACCTTGGGTCCATCTCGGAGCTGGCCAACTTCATTGCAGGTAGCTTAATGGGGTGGCCCCCTGAAATATTACTGAATCGGGTGATCGCTTTGTCGTGAATGCCTCGTTGGGTTTTGAGTTGGTTTTTCCGAGGTTGATCGAGTGTGTGTTGCTATTTGTGCACCCCTGCAAGGTAAATCTTTCTAAAAGTCGTGTCCGCGGTTATGGACGACTTGGAGCACAGCTTCTCGATCATAGACAAGTATAACTAAAGTACCGCTTTTAATCTGACCAGGTACCTGATTAGTAAATAGTGCAATACTCATGGAATGGTTAATAAAACTGCCAACGGATGGGGGTTGTTCGTCCGCTTCCTCGTCGGTAAGCGAGGAGGAGGATGGATCTGTTAATTATACTATTATAACCGTTGTTCTTGATTCACGGACATCCATATATCATTGGTTAGGCGGATGGTTAGCGAGTATCTATAGACTTGTTAGTTATTATCTTTTGCTGCAATTGCGTCACCCCAGGTTGTGTCCCCTTTAGAGGCATAAAGACTTGCTGACTACCCCTAGGGTCTCACACGATAAATTGTTTGATTCAGATGAACAGGTGTACCCGCAAGATGGATACTGGGTGGAAGAGACAGATGATGTTGGCAACGATCACTCGGTGTAGAGATTCCGGGAACGGGGATCCGTGAGATCTGTGGGCGGTATGTGTTTATTTATGTGGCATGTTATGCCGATTTGCTTCTTATCCGTACTCGGATCTTGTTTTCCGCTTCCGCCTGATACTCTGATGTTTGATGTATGAGGAGCCATCCTAAAATATTATCTCTATCTAGGACATTTGAATCTTGCCGTATGGTGTTGCAATATTTCTATTTCTTTTAGATGGAATGGCTCTGAGGACTGTTGTTTGTGGCTTGCATACATACTCACGTGTGTATGTAGTTGATCCCTTCGCCTGCCGATTACGCCGCTCGTTCTTGTCCCGATGGTCTGAAAGTGGTTAGGACGGCCGAAAGGTCTACCGTGAGTGGCTCCGGGCCCCACCGTACTATTTTAACCACTTTCGTTCATGCAGGCATGTAACTAAGAGCGTAATTCACCGAGGTAGTTACAATTGGTATCAGAGCCATCCCGCCCTTCAGGGTCTCAGCCAAGATGGTCGTTGTCAGTCTAGCAAATATTTTTGGTAGTTATGTATACTAGGGAAAAATAAAACGTGAGAGTAGTACTGCTTCCATTTTTCTTCTAAGCTTATGTCAACAACCTCATGGTGTAAGAACAACAACCTCTCTTGTGCGAGGAATTCCGCAAGATCAACCTTGAAATTGTGGATCAAGGGTATCTTCTAAACCTTCTGGCAACACCGCTCTTGGAAGAAAACGTTCGTTCCATTCAACTTCGTGATCCTTACACTAAAAAGATCATCTCCAACATTCAGCTCCCGAAGTATGAGTCTTTCCACGTCGACGACCAAAGCACTCTTTCCTTTGAACACCGGATGTTTGTTCCGAACTACCCGGGTTTAAGAGAGCAAGTTCTTAAGGAGGCGCATGATTCTGTTCTTTCTATCCACCATGGTAGCACTAATATGTACATGGACTTGAAAACACAATATTGGTGGCCTGGGTTGAAACGATATTGTGCCAAGTATGTCTCGGAGTGTGATGTCTGTCGCAGAGTTAAAGTTGTCCATCAGAAACCTTCCGGTCTTCTACAGCCATTGAAGCCTCCGGAATGGAAATGGGAGAAAGTAGAGATGGACTTCATCACTGGTTTTCCAAGGTCGCAGAAGGGCAACAATGCAATCTTTGTTGTCATAGACAGGCTGTCTAAAGTAGCTCACTTCTTTCCCGTCAAGGAAACAATTTCTGCAATTCAGTTGGCTGAGCTCTATATCAACAGAATTGTCTCTCTGTATGGTGTTCCTCTTGAGATCAGCTCAGACCATGGAAGTATCTTCACTTCCAAGTTCTGGGGAAGTTTCCAAAATGCTTTGGGAACAAAACTAAACTTCAGCACAGCTTACCACCCTCAGTCGCAAGGACAAGTTGAAAGGATCAATCAGATTCTAGAAGATATGCTCCGTGCTTGCGTTATCTCTTTCGGCATGAAGTGGGAAGAATGTCTTCCTTATGCTGAATTCTCTTACAACAACAGCTTCCAGAAAAGTCTAAAGATGGCACCATTTGAGGCTCTCTATGGTCGCAAATGCAGAACTCCGATTGGTTGGTCGGGCGCAGGTGAAAGAATATTGTTTGGCCCTGACATTGTAACTCAAGCGGAGGAGAAAGTTCACATCATTCTTGAAAATCTGAAGATTGCTCAAAGTCGCCAGAAGAGCAATTATGACAGAAAGCACACGAACATGGAGTATGTCCCTGGTGATCTCGTTTACCTTCGTGTCACTCCCATGAGGGGCACGCACCGCTTTGGTATCAAAGGAAAGCTGGCTCCTAGATACATCGGTCCTTTCAAAATTCGTGGAAGAAGAGGAGAAGTTGCTTATGCTCTTGAGCTTCCTGAAAAACTCAAGGTCCATGATGTTTTCCATATCTCTCAACTCAAGAAGTGCTTCAAGGATCCCGGCAGGACCGTGGACCATGAACTCATCAATCTCCAAGAGGATCTGTCTTATCAAGAACACCCCATAAAAATTCTTGAAGTCGCAGAAAGAAGGACTCGCAAAAAGTTTATCAAGTTCTGCAAGGTGTAGTGGTCGCACCATTCCATTGATGAAGCCACTTGGGAACGTGAAGATGAGCTCCGTGCCAAGTATCCTACCCTCTTCGTGTCTTCTTCTTCTTCTTAGAATCTCGGGGTGAGATTCCTGTTTAGTGGGGGAGAGTTGTAGCATCCCATCTGTCTAACTTATGTAATGCTACATGGTCTAGGAATATAATGGCTACTTCCTACATATAATTGTTGCATCATAATTATATCATGCTCATGTCATCATTCCACCTTGCATTTGAGCATCATATAAAATCCTTTTTCATTTGTTTCTTCTCTCATATGCATTATTAATTGTATTTGGCTTTTGATATATTGTATTTGAATCTTGATAAATGTTTGATGCCCAAGTTGAGTTGGGGGCATATCTCTTATTCCACTCCATCACCTTTCTTTGTCACCACCTTACAATTCCACCATCCTATGTACCCATGAGCTTTTATTTTTCTATTGGCATTTAATCTAGCTCATGTGAGTTGGGAGGGATCCAATTCTATTCTTTTGGTTTGGCCTAGATCCATATTTTGGAATGCATATGAATAAATGCCATGTGAATTATCTATTGTTTTGACAAGAAGAAAACATGGCATTTAATGATTATGCATGGGCCATGCAAAATCACCACCATCTCTCCTCCTTGGTTTTTCTTTGTTTTTGGAAGTGGAGCATGACCCTTTGAGAATCAATTCAGGGTGGCCATTCTTTTGCTTACCATCAAACCTTACCCCTCTTTATCCATCACCCCATCTATGCATGATCATGTGGGATATTCTCTTTAATTTTTTAAACCCTCTCTCTCTCTCTTGTGTTTTTCCTCTCCATCAACTTGTGCTCAACCACAAAGCCCTCACCCCACTCCATAGCCATCTTCTTTCCCCTTTAATCAAAACTTGCAGAATTTTTCCAAAAAGGTTCATTTTATGGGCTTGCTTGAAGCTGCAACAAAACAAAAACAAAACAGTTAAATAAATAAAGAGAAATAACAAGAGAGAGCCCTAGCAGCAGCCCACATACCTGGTCGCAGTCCAACAGCAACTCCGGCCCGCCCCTTCCTTCCTCCTGGGCCGCCCCTTTCTTTCCCCTGGCCCATACCCCTTCGATCACGCCATCTCCCCTGTTTCTCTTCTCTGTCGCCCCGCCTCTCTCCTCTGCTCTGACGGAAGCGAGGCAGGTGGCCGTTCTCCGCCGTCTGCCGCGTTAGCTCACGCCTCCCGTACGCCCATCTCCTCTCCTTCTTATCCTCGCGCCGGGCCGCGCCTTTTTCGAACCCTAGCTCCCTTCTCCGTTTCCCCTCTCCCTCTTCTCCGCCGTACCATGGCCGCCGCCAGATAGAGCCCCGCATCGCCGCTCCTATCCTTGCCGGAGTTCGTGGAGTCGCGGAAGAGTAACGCCAAGGGCCTTGCAACGAACCAGTTTTCTAGGGGAGCCGGAGAAGCTGCAGCTTCCCTCCTCTCCTTCCTGTCCAAGTCGAGCACGCCGGCGCAGTACCCCGACGCGGCCATCATCTCCTGCCGCCCTAGCCCTGATTCCTAGACGAATCGTCGAAGGTGAGCTCCACCGTCCTCTTCCCTGCCTCCTTGCGCCTCCCCAGTACCTCCCGCGCTCGCCTCGCTCCCCACCAGCAGCGGGCAGTGACCGCCCCCATGCGTGCCTGACCGACATCGCGGTGAGCCAAGCCCCTCCGTTCCTCTGCGTCTCCGGTGCGCCATAGACCCCACCACCGGAAGTCCATAACACGAAAGTTCTAGCTGGAGATCCCCTCTGCCTTTTTCGTTTTTGCGGCGAAGGCTATCTCGCCGTGGTTGCGCCGTCGTCCTCGTCTGAAGCCGCCGCTGCCGTCGGTTTTTCTGGATTCAGATTAGGTAGCAAGTTCAGGCTCGGTCTCACGGTTTTGCAAAAAGCCCCCCCACCTTTTTGTTGATCACGTGCAAGTCCCCCTGTGGCCTTGTAGACCCACCGGTCAGCCTCCCTGTTTTTTTACAGATAGGCACCTAGGTTTCCCAGTTCCTCAACCCGCGCTCCCCGCTGTGTCGCGTGGCGGTCTCTTCCCCTCCCCGCTGTGGGCCCGCGTGAGCGTCGGGTCCACCGAGCAGTGGCTGCGGCTAGCTACTACTGCGGTGAGAAAACCCCGCGCCTGTGCAACGTATCCAGCTGGGCCCAGTCAGCGTCGGCCCCACTCTTTGGTTGCTGTGGCTAGCTGGTGCTGAGTACAAAAAGTCGTTTCGTTTTTCTGTTTAATAAAAACAATTTCAGAAATGTTCAAATAAGATTTCAAATCTGTTTTTAAATAACTTTTAAATTACAAATCCAAATAATACAAATGATATATGATTTTGAAACAGAAAAATGGGAGGAATTCAAATATGCCATCCAAAACAATGTTTGAACAATTTAAGTTTTCGAGATGATTAAAATTACAATAAAATGCCCTTTTCTTAATAAATTAATAACTTTAAATCTATAACTCCAAATTTGACAAATAATATGTCTAAATCGATCAGCGCGACGAGCCTGTTCTATCTATGCATTACTTTTTCTGAATTGAAGCATGCATCATGCCATATTTAAAAATCAGAACTGTTTATGGCAATAAAACTTGACTAAAGAGATAATAAAATGCTTTATTCTTGTACCCCACACCTCACCATGCCATGCTACTTTCATGCCATGTAAATTGTGCATCATTCATCATGGCATGCTTGTTTGCTTGTCGCATTTTAATTAATATGCTTGTGCACTTTATTTATGTTGGCCCTTGTTTGTTTGGTTCTTCTTCGAATAGACGCCTAGCAGGAGAATTATCAGGAATCACAGGAGTTCTACCCAGATCCATCTCTCGCTTCAACTGAGCTGCCAGGCAAGCACTACCACATGCTTGCATACATATAGTACCTATTGCCTCTATCTTATTCTTGCATCATTGAGTCGCGATTGCATTAAATTGAATCCCAAGTACTGCATAGCCTTACTTTTAAACCCCACTGAAGCTTGTTCCTCCATCCCATGAGCCATTACTACATGAGTTGTTTGAGCCATGGGAGTCGTAGAAAAGCATGTGTAGGGTACGTGAGTGTCTGATGGATAACGTACCTAAACAACTTAACCTGAGTAGTAATGGGATAACTAATGAAAGAGGCACCGGTGAGAAATATCTGCTATTTGGTTTTTCATGCTCACTTGTGTCCCGTAGGACCCCGAGTACTTGATTCCTGTTCCTTGACTATTCACACTATCCACATCCGGGAGGCCTTATGGACCCCCCTGAGCCAGAGCTTGATTCATTCTTATTTCATGGGGCCACAAAGTAGTTTGGGGCTTTATTACTATCCTGTACTTATGCCATGTTACCGCTTTACTTAAGATTGTGCGTGGAGCACCTGTACTGTTTTGGATCGTGGAATGTTTTCACGGTATCGACAAGCCCAGTCACACTTTCGGGTTCCCAGTCATTTACATCCATTGACACAAACCTTGGGTCCGTCTCGGAGCCGGCCAACTTCGTTGCGGGTAGCATAATGGGGTGGCCCCCTGAAATATTACTGAACCAAGTGATCGCTTTGTCGTGAATGCCTCGTTGGGTTTTGAGTTGGTTTTTCCGAGGTTGATCGAGTGTGTGTTGCTATTTGTGCACCCCTGCAGGGTAAATCTTTCTAAAAGCCGTGTCCGCGGTTATGGACGACTTGGAGCACAGTTTCTCGATCATAGACAAGTATAACTAAAGTACCGCTTTTAATCAGACCAAGTACCTGATTAGTAAATAGTGCAATACTCATGGAATGGTTAATAAAACTGCCAACGGATGGGGGTTGTTCGTCCGCTTCCTCGTCGGTAAGCGAGGAGGAGGATGGATCTGTTAATTATACTGTTATAATCGTTGTTCTTGATTCACGGTCATCCGTCTATCATTGGTTAGGCGGATGGTTAGCGAGTATCTATAGACTTGTTAGTTATTATCTTTTGCTGCAATTGCGTCACCCCAGGTTGTGTCCCCTTTAGAGGCATAAAGACTTGCTGAGTACCCCTAGGGTCTCACACGATAAATTGTTTGATTCAGATGAACAGGTGTACCCGCAAGATGGATACTGGGTGGAAGAGACGGATGATGTTGGCAACGATCATTCGGTGTAGAGATTCCGGGAACGGGTATCCGTGAGATCTGTGGGCAGGATGTGTTTATTTATGTGGCATCTTATGCCGATTTGCTTCTTATCCGTACTCGGATCTTGTTTTCCGCTTCCGCCTGATACTCTTATGTTTGATGTATGAGGAGCTATCCTAAAATATTATCTCTATCTAGGACATTTGAATCTTGCCGTGGCGTTGCAATATTTCTATTTCTTTTAGATGGAATGGCTCTGAGGACTGTTGTATGTGGCTTGCATACATACTCACTTGTGTATGTAGTTGATCCCTTCGCCTGCCGATTACGCCGCTCGTTCTTATCCCGATGCTCTGAAAGTGGTTAGGACGGTCGAAAGGTCTACCGTGAGTGGCCCCGGGCCCCACCGTACTATTTTAACCACTTTCGTTCATCCAGGCATGTAACTAAGAGCATAATTCACCGAGGTAGTTACAAGGTTCGTCCATGTCCCAGCTCCGCGCCATGGCTGCGACGCCCCACAGATTGCCGCTCCGGGGAAGAAGAAGACGCGTAATGGATGCAGGCGCCAACACTGCAAGCCTAATTGACACCTAAGTGACGGGAGCGACAGGAGCGACATAACGGCGAGAACTGACAAGGGGGGCTCAATTTGACGGCTGTTAGCCTGATTTTTTGTATTGAAACATAAAGTTGAATTCGTGCCGAAAAAGACATTCTGAGTATTTGGCACACCAACTGTAGTCATCGCGGATGATTTCAGGGAACTTGGGTACCGCGTTGCCTGTACACCCCAACTTTCAGGCCGCAAAATGATATTCCCGTGGCAGCCGCCGTTAGCGGCCGGTTACCACCATTAATAGTCACAGATACCGTGGAAGAAGCCAGACCCAACCAAGGCCTGCTAAATACTAACTGGGCCGACCCATGAGGAGATCCCAATAAAAAGATGATGTGTTACTGTTATAACCTACACTGCTTAAAACGGGCCCAATAATGTAGCCACCAGCGGCCCGCGAACTTTTAGGCTGATCCTTTTTCGGCCTACAGAAGGCCCATGTTGGTCCAACACTATGCGGCCCATTAGCAACATGTGCCTAGTTGCTTTTGTACACTTAAGGCATGCAATCATCCCATCACTATTATCACAGCCCATCATGGGCCGCCTACTAACGGCCCTTATTTGAGATGGTTCATTACTATTCTGGCCTTTTACTGTTCCGACCGTTAACTGTTTAGGCCCATAAGCGGCCTATTACTATTCTAGCCTAGTAAATTGGTCGGCCTATTACTGCCCTTGTCTAGAAATTTCTTGGGCCGTACTATTCAGGCTCGTTACTGTTCTAGCCTTTAACTGCTTCGGCCCTTTACTCGTGCGACCCTTTACTGTTGAGGCCCCTTACTGTTCCGGCCCATCATTTCTCTGGCCTATTATAGTTCTACCATTTTATAGTTTCTTGCCTGTTACTATAATGGCCTGCTACTATTCTGGCTTGTTACTGTTATGGCCTATTACTGTTACGACCTGTTACTATTATAGCCTGTTACCACATGTGGGTCGGCCCATTTTGTTTATGGTCTTTTAAAGGTTCGGACTTTCTGAAGCCCATGCCAATATCATAAAACGTGTATAATTAGCGAGCATCTTTTACTGTTTATCGATGGCCAAACACAAGACAGGCCAAAAACAAAGCATGATATTGTACCCTAATCGACCTGGCTGGTGTAGTTATGGTACCGCCTACCGCCATGTGTGGACGAAGTCAACTAAATGCCTACTGGGCCTATGGGAGTTATCTAGATATTACATCAGCTGCAAACTTCTTAAAATAATTGCTATCTGAAACTAAGAATAACAAGTTAATACATCAAATGTCGTGGAAATGACCACGACAGTAGCTACCAGGGGTAACGATTGGAAGGTTTTGGGGCAAGAGAGGGAAGCCATCTGCGAAGCGAGATGAAGGCAAAGACATAGGGATTTACCCAGGTTCGACCCCCCATAAGGTAAAGACCTACTCCTGCTAGATTGTATTATCGAGTGAGTACAATGGTGGTGAGCTTGGTGGCTAGGCAGCGAGTCGATGGGGTGTATGATGGAACGTAAGTACAGAGAGTACCCTAGGGAGGCTTATATAGGGGGTGCATCACTAGGGTTTACAGATATACAACTGAATCAGTTAGGGACTCAAAGGATTTGACCTAATCTGACTAGGGCTAGCTACGCTTCTGGGCCTCTAGCTTCCAGTCACCAGGCTTTCTTTCCAATCGCATTCTAGTCGCCGTCCTGCAGGCCCAATCGCAAAGGCTCTGGTCTAGTCAAAACATCCTGCTGGGCGTACCCCCTTCGACATATGCCCATAAGTAGTCCCCGAGGCCAGTGTCGGTTCGACGCAGGTGTTCATTTGGCAGTCGGAGTAGGCGATTCCAATTTGGACGCCCAGTTGAATCGACAATGGATTCTCTCAATGACAGAAGAAGTCTCTCCAACATGTCCTCAGTCGCAACATCAGCGAGTGGAATTATGCTCGAGTCGCTACACCCAGTCGAATGGACAAGGCACACCAGCACGCGAGTCGAGTGAATGAAGTTGGACCGTTAGCTTGGTCAACCTAGCCATTGGGTAACCCAATGGTAACTTCGGCGTAATTACCAAGGGGCAACGACCACCCAGAAATTGGCGGGTAGCGTCCCCTTTATAAGGAGAATGACGAGGGGAGTTGCGAACCTTCTCTGCATTTCTTCACCCCCGCATACCTTCAGTCTCCTGATCTTCTCTTGATCCCGAATCTTCGAACCGAGCGGCTTTGATCTTCTCCGATGGCGCCTCTGAAGGACCTGTGGGGCAAATCAAAGTGCACCACCACCTCCCTGAAGTCTTTCCAGGATGTGGGCATCCTTTGTAAAGCCTTGCTCAGGGAGTTCATCTGTTTCCAGATCCATCTGGAGAGGGGGCTAGGGTTCCCCTCCTCAATTTTCTTTTGGTGGTTCTGTGCGTATTACACGATCAAGCCATCAGATCTGGGGCCGCATAGCGTCAAGCAGCTCACGAATGTTATCTTGGGTGCCACCCCTACTTACCCTTATGGTTGGACCATTTCCATAGTCGCCTCAGTCGTGAGGCAGTGGGTGGCCTGGTCTTGGTGGCAGGCAGAGTCACCTTCCTGCTCAAGCCCAAGGCCAATTTCCTGAAGCTACTACTGCCGAAGAAGTCCACAAGAAAGTGGAAGAAGTTCTAGATCTATGTGACTAAATCCACCCCCGATGGTGAAGTGGCACTCCCGATGTATACCATCGAGAGCAGAGAGCCACGCCAGCTGTCTGCAGCAACCTCCCCGACGACCAGAGGATGGCCGTAGACGAGATGCTGACATGGATCTGATGACCCACAAGTATAGGGGGTGTACCACAGTATTTTCGATAACTAAGAGTGTCGAACCCAACAAGGAGCGGAAGGTGCTGGCTAGTGGAATGGATCAGGAATTCTCTGCAAATACTTAGCAAATGGATATTTAGGGGTTTTGATAGTGCAAGTAAATAAAGTACGAGTAAATAAAAGATAATAAGAATAAATACAGCAAGTGGCCCAATCCTTTATTGAGCAAAGGACAAGCCAGTTGTATTACTTAAGATGACCAAACATTCTCGAGGACACATGGGAATATCTTCAAGTGCTTTTTCTTCATATAGTTGATTCATCTTCTTTAGCTTGCTAAGTGTTGTGTGGGTGAACCTGTGCTAATGTACCGACCTTCCTAGGACTAATACATACTTGTGATTAAAACCCTTGCAAGCATACGCAAGTACAAGAAACTAATTAAGGTAGAAACCAAACTATAGCTTTAAACTCTAAGACCCTGACGTCCCTTGTGCAAAGGTTTCCTAACGGGGGTTCAGGTTTCTGTCACTCCAGCAACCCCTACGATTAGTAGCCAAATACACAATGCATTCCCCTAGGCCCATATAGGTGAAGTGTCATGTAGTCGACGTTCACATGACACCACAAGAAGAAGTACACCACAACTTAATTAACAAACCATTGAATCATTCTCAACACAACTCCACTACTAACAACATGACTTCTCCCGTGTCCTCAAGAACAAAACGAACTACTCACAAGACATCATATGTATCATAATCAAAGATGGAATAATGATGTATAACAATCTGAACATAAACAATAATTCAATGGTTTCACTCAATAGCATCAACTACAAAGAGTAATCAACACCAGGAAAGCTTCCCCTAAGAACTATGCAAGATTCAACCCAATTGTTACAGCGAGATGATGGTGGTGATGATGGTGTTGGTGGAGATGATGGTGGTGATGATGATGATCCCGATGAAGTCCAGCTTGATGGAGGTGTTGATGGCGACGATTTCCCCACTTCGGGAAGGAATTCCCCTGGCAGAATTCTGTCTGCCGGAGAGATCTTTCTCTCTCGGTGTTTTCCGTCCCGCAGAGGCAGTGGAATCTTTCTGTGGTCACTCCCCGAGTCTTAGGGTTTCAGGAGGATAATATATGCCAGAGGGGACAGCCAGGGGTGGACCAGGGCGGCCACACCACCTGGTGGTGCGACCTAGGGTGGCCCGCGCCAGGGGGTGGTGTGGGTGCCCTATGGCCCATCTCTACTCCCCCTTCTGGCTTTCTTCATCTTCTGGAAAAATAAGATTTTCCATGTATTTTCCCGAATTTTCTGATCTTCGTGAATTTCGCCTCCAAACAGCCCCTTTTCCATCAGAATCCTGACTGCAGCGGTCCATGCTCCCAAAAGTCATCAACCATGCAAAAACAAGTGAAATTACATAAGTATCATCTCTTAATATGAAATATATCAATGAATAACAGTAAATTATGATATAGAATAGTGATGCAAAATGGATGTATCAACTCCCCCCAAGCTTAGACTTCGCTTGTCCCCAAGCGAAACTGAGCTCAATAAACATGACCTCAGGTTTATGGAGTTAAGAGTCGATAAAAGAATACGGACAAGAAGCATCACATTCATCAATACATAGATCATAAAAGCAGACAATTCACCATTATATAACTTAACTTGCAATGGGTAAAGGAAACACAATAAAGATACATAAAGTAAATCATAATTGGTAATGGCAAACTTAGCTCTTGGTCGAAGGATAGTTGACAATTTGCAGGAGTTCACAAATAACTGGTTTTCAATAATAGCTTTCAAAGTAGTAAACACTAAGATAAGAGCAAAGTGCAAAACAAGGAACATAAGAAACATGATTGAATAAATCATCATATGAATGAATGAAACACAACAACTCAGAATACTTGCTAAGATAGAAGGGAATAGGTTTACTGACTCAACTAAAAAGTAAAAGAAAGGACCTTTGTAAAGGGAAGCAGGGATTTCAAGTTTCATAAAGAGCTTCCAAAAATTATGGTACTTATTAGCTTTCAGCTCTCATTGCCCCTATCATAAGCATCTTTAGGCGATTAAGGTTAAAGTTATCAAATATGAGGATACGCTTGACAAGTTGTAAGTTGAAAATCTCATGTCCCTTGAATACGAGGGCCGCTCCTCATGCTACTCAAGTTTAGTTACTTGTAAGTTTTTGTCATAGTAAGTACATGTGTATCATAGAGAACCGCCAACGGGGTACCCCTTGCCCGATGATACAGAAGAATCCCCGTATCAAAATGACAAGGCAAGCAGACAACAAGCATCTTAGCAATCTTCTTATTTACCATGGGAATATGGTGCTTTATTCTCTCTTTCCTCTTTTCTCATCTTTTTTTCTTTTTCTGTTTTTCTCAATCTCTATCTCTTTTTATAAGAAGAATGCTTCATAGATGCTCATTATGGTTACGCTGCAGGTTTCCACCATGACAACATGGATTAGACTGGCGGCCCAGGCATTTCTCTAACACACATACATAACTCCATGGACTTACAAGCTCCCCTTTCATTTCACACCGACGACATCCATAGACAAAAGAACATGATATCAACTAGGTACAAAGTACCAGTGCAATGTTGAAAGCGTTCCCCATGACAACATGGTTCTGCTAATTCACAACTTACAAAGCGCAAGCATATACGCAACATAGATGGGCACAATGGTTCAAGTTTATTAGATGCAAGAAAGTAAAGTGTACCATCAACTTCGTGAGAGCTTTAATCACTAATTTTCACATAATAAGTTTAATTTGGAAGGTAGATAAAAACATGAATTTACTTGGAATAGCAATAATGCTAATAGGTAGGTATGGTGGACACAAATGGCATAGGTTTTGGTTTAAGGATTGGATGCACAAGAAGAATTCCCTCTCAGTACAGGTTTTTGGCTAGCAAGGCTGGGTAGCAAGTATAAGAGTTGAAGGAAACAAACAAACATACTAGTGATAAAAACAAACATGCAATCTTCCTTGGAAGCACAAAAGATCTTAACTAGAGAATACTAAGCTTATGAGCAAATCAAGAAAGATGATGAAATTAAATTTCTTTAGAGTACTTTTTATCTTTTTCATTCAACTCTCAAAAATAGTGTTGCTACTGACCGAGCCAGGTTTGCCAAGACCAACTAAATTAACTCAATGATCCCAAAGTGATACCAATACTAACAACAAGATCAATCATATAACCATGAATTGAAAACTAGTATAAGATATGCAAAAGAGTAAATGATAGAACTTCTCATTAATATTCCATAACGGCAAATCACACTAAGGGATACATATCTAACGAGAGAGGGGCCACTTCCATAATACAAACCACCATGATAACTTCTCTATTCATGATATGACTCTACTAAAAAGGTAAAAAGATAGAAGATAGTGATGTGATACCACGACACTCCCCCAAGCTTGGAACAAACCAAGGGGATGCGAAAACCTGATGACGAATTACTCCTTCGGTGGTGGTGGTATTCTCTCGATGATCTTTTTGATCAATTTCCCCAAGTACTCAACCTCGAAGGTGAGAGTACGAATCAACTCCGAGTTGTGCTCGATGCGGTGCATGATCATGTCAGGTTGTGAATGCCAGATCTTGCGGTTCTTCCCCCACTCTGCCTCCTTGAAGTCTTCTCTTCCTGCATGGTTAGAACGAGGCATATCCCAATTGGAGGGTAGTTTCTCCTTGGGCATATTCTGGTATTGATGCTCATGGATAAGGGTATGGAAGGGATTCTTGGTGCGTGGAGGAAGTTACCATGGATCCGAACAGTGATGAGGAGGCTTCCCTCCAGTTGACATAATCCTGGCAGGGTTTGCCAACACTCCAATGCTTGCAATGGTAGTGCCGGTGTGCTTTGCCTCCTTGTCAACTTCACTCTTGATCTCCTTCTCCTACCCAGGGTCTTGGAGATCATCCTCCATAGGCTCATTTACCTTATCCTTGGTGGACACCATTGTGCTTCTAATCTTTCAAGAATAGTTCCTGGCAAAAACAGATCGAAACAAAAACACGACGAGAACATAATATACGAACCTCGGGGGATCCGGGGGATTATATATTACAAAGTTTTACAACAAAAGGAAGGTGCTGGGAGAAAATGGGTCGGAGACGGAGTCCGGGGCGGCCACACCACCTGGTGGCGTGGCCAGGGGTGGGCCCGCGCCACGGGGTGGTGTGAGCCACCCAAGCTCCGTTTTCGTCCCTCTTTTGGTTTCTTGCTTTCCTTGTTGGATAAAAGCTATAAAAATTTAACTGGACAGATTTTTTGTGGAACTTTTCTTACTAGAATTGTTACCTATTTGAAAACAGACTCTGCAGGTCTCTGGATTTGGTATTTAGTAGATTCTTCCGGAGTCAAAACTTGCATAGCATCAATATATTCATCTTCATACACATATTGCTTGAGTCATGAAACCTTTCACTTTCTTATGACACCATTTTTCTCCACTAACCTGGAAATTTCTTTCACACAAAACTTCACACAGTTCTCATTAGCAACATTAGTATCAGCGAGTCCTAAACAAACCAATTCCCGATGAAGTCCAGCTTGATGGTGGTGTTGATGGCTACAATCTCCCCTCTCCGGGAAGGAACTCCCCTGGCAGAATTCTGTCTGCGAGAGAGATCTTTCTCTCTCGGTGTTTTCCACCCCGCAGAGGCGGCAGAATCTTTCTGTGGTCGCTTCCCGAGTCTTAGGGTTTCGGGAGGATAATATACGCCAGAGGGGAGAGCCAGGGGTAGACCAGGGAGGCCAAACCACCTGGTGGCGCGGCCTAGGGTGGCCCGCGCCAGGGGGTGGTGTGGGCCCCCTATGGCCCATCTCCACTCCCCCTTCTGGCTTTCTTCGTATTCTGGAAAAATAGGATTTTCCATGTATTTTCCCGCATTTTCTGATCTTCATGAATTTCGCCTCCAAACAGCCCCTTATCCATCAGAATCCTGACTACAGCGGTCCATGCTCCCAAAAGTCATCAACCATGCAAAAACAAGTGAAATTACATAACTATCATATCTTAATATGAAATATATCAATGAATAACAGTAAATTATGATATAGAATAGTGATGCAAAATGGACGTATCAGGATCCAAGAGCTGAAGAAGGAGGGCTTGGAACCATCAATTTGTACAACTGTTGGCTTGAGCGGCGACTGGTTCCATTAGCCACCCGAGCCCATTGGATGTACCAGTACACTAGTAAGGACAACGTCATGAAGGAGATCAAGGTGGAGTGGGACACCAAGGACTACATCGCCGCGCTGAAGAATATCACGGATGCAGAGTACTCCGACCCGAAGGCCGGGCTCGCTCCATATAATGCCGGGAAGCGTTAGTCCCCTACGGTGAGTTTCTTTGTCTTGTAATTTCATTTATGCAGTCACAACCTTGCGGTCACAGTCCTTTGGTCGCATTTGTTGATTTGACCATTATTCCTTCTGTATCTGCTAGTTGTTCCAAGTCCTCGAGAATTGGCTCCATCCACTCGACGAAGGCGTTCCCAAGGATCTTGAAGAGGAGGAAGAAGGGTCCTCTGACAATGAGGAGAAGATAATGGAGGTCGCCGTGCCCGTGCCCGTGGCTCGAAAGACCCGTGGGCAAAAGCAGCACGAAATCAAGGCAAGTCGTAGCCTCGAGGAGCGCGACAGTGATGACGACATCATGCAAGATCCCAGCTCTCGGCGCGTGGCTACACCGGTAAAGCCTACGCCAATGCCGAAGTCGCCCACAAAGAAGCCAACGGTGAAGCAGTTGTCGCCGCCTAGGTCGGTGGCAATTTTTGAGTCAGACGAGGAGACCAATGAGGAGGAGGCCGATGTTACGACCAAGATTCCGGAGGATCCAAATCCAATGACGGAAACGGTGGACATGGACGCGGTCGTGGAATCAGCGGTCCCACTCGCCACGATCGCGCCGACATTCTTGGCAACCTTGGGGCCAGGGACTGTTGCAACCATGTGGTCGGGAACCCCTCCGCTGAAGAAGGCGCCCGTATCTTCTAGGCCGGAGATTCCTAGAGCCATTACCTCGATATCGAAGAAGCGCGCGGTGTCATGGGCTCACGCATCGATTGGGCCCAGAGCTAGAGAAGCCAGCCCACATCATCACCATCTTGCGTTTCTCCCCATTGCCAAGTAAGTTTGTAATGTTTTATTTCTCATGTCTTGGCGCATTCTTGTATTGTCAGGTCGGTGATGGTGTTTGATCACATAGGACTGGTGCCAAGAGATCGGCCACCCTTCGGTGGCCAAGGTTCCGCCAGTTGAGACCAAGTGGGAGGTCGACACTTCCAAGAAGAGGAAGGCCGCCAAAGTCGAGGCACCGGGTGAAGGCGCGAAGAGCAGAAAGGAGGGTGACTCCGCTACCATGGCCGAAGAAGACGTGGGGAAGGGAGGTTCCGCCATTCCTGTTGAAGGTAAAGTGGTCGCTAGCTCGGAGCCGAGCAAACCGACCATGCCGACGGAGGTGCCGGTGCCTGTAGCCAGTGCTCCGGCAACAACGGCCGCAACGTTCCCTCGCTTTGAGGTGAGGGACTTTGCCACGGCTACTGGAACGCAGTCGACACAGGTTCCTGAGGTCGTTGATGGCGACGCCGGGCAACAACAGGGGTGTACATCATTCGTGGTTGCTTCAACGGATGCGAGCGAGCTTCACGGCATGTTAGGTGCTGCTATACATGTATGTCCAGTCCCCGAGGGTATAGTCACTGAATTTGTGTGGCTAGAAACTTAAAACTTTAGTCGTCCAGTCCCCAAGGGTCTAGTTGCTGAATTTCAGCAGCTAGACCCTTAGAACTTTAGTCGTCTAGTCCCAGAGGGTCTAGTTGATAAATTTCAGTGGCTAGACACTTAGAACTTTAGTCGTCTAGTTTCTTATTGTTTCTGTCTTCGGGGCCTGCAAAGGGAATCATTCGATCGACAGGCCGTGAAGGAATGCATGGAACACAAACCGCGGATAGCGTAGGAAACCAACCGGCGATTCCAATCATCTACTAGTGAGTTGATTTTATCTTGCTGAACTTGGACTTTTGATGTTGTGCAAAGATTGAACTATGGTCCTCTTGTCCTTTAGAAGATCTCCCTGCTGCAATTGCGAAGGCCCACGAGGGATATGTTCCGGTCACCGAGCTGGATGCTGTGAAGGCGACGTTGGCTGCGACAGAGGAGCGGGTCGGTTCGCTGGTGAAGGAGCTGGAAGCGGTGAAATCCAAGATGGTTTCTTCTGAAGAGAGGGCCAAGGCTATGGTCTTTGCTCTGGAGGATGAACGGAAGGCCTCCGACTTAATCATCCTTGGGTTACAAGAGAAACTGGTCGCGCTAGAGAAGTTCGTGACCAAGAGCTACCGCAAACTCCTTGGTGAGAATCACCTTCTTCTACTCCTTCTTCTTTCTAGTATCTGGCGAGTCCCTAGGTGGGCTAGTCCTCAAGTGGGTAAGACCACTAGTTTTCTTTCTTGTGATCTTGATTTTCTGACATTGCAGCCATGATAGGTCAAAGCGACCTGGTGGTGTAGACGTTTGATGCCTCGCAATGTGTGACGGTGGTGGTGAACGCGGCCACCGCTTCGGCGTTGTGCGTCTAGGCTGTTCTTCAAGGGATCTCCTGGGGGACTGACGGAGGTTTGACGCTACCTTGAGGAGGCGCCTAATGTCATCGAGTGGATGGCGCGATTGACCTTCCGACGTGGGGCCATCATGGCTCTTAGTCTTGGGCTCGCGCACTTCCCCGGCGACTTTTCGACCTCGACGATGTCACCAGCAGGTATCCCTCTGCAACTGGCTCAGTGGAGATTGCGGAAGTGCTCAGGTTGACCGCCAAGGCCGCCCCGTTCACGGAGCAGGTATTAGCAATGAGTGATCTATTACCTTATCCAGAAATGGTGGTGGTGCCAGGCGACTCTAAGCCAGGGCACCACGACTTGAAGACGGAGCAACCCTTCCAGTCATCGTTGGTGAAGCACTTGACAATGTACCCGTCGAACCCTTGGGAGCCATATGTCCGGGTCAAGGGTGATGGCGGCGCTTCTTCCTCGAAACCTGTAGAGTGAATGAATTTCCATGGGGCATTAGTCGTGGCGACTGGCCACTTTTATAATGTACCTCAATGATGAACAATATATTTTGTTGCTGAAGTAAAAAAGGTCAATCAACTCGCCTTGCTTTGTGGTTTTTGTATGTTTGTATTTTTGGGTGTACGAGTCCCCGAGCGCGTCCGCCCTTTATTGGGGTTCACCTCGCGTATATGTGTGTTGGTTTGTGTTAGGTTCTTAGGTTAAGTGGAGTCGACTCGCCATGGCTCGTGGAGCCAGTCGCTTGGCAACCCCAACGGGTGCTCTGTACTTGGCCGTTTTCCCGGACACGACCGGGGTCGGTTAGGCGAGTCCCCGAGCATGGTACTTGGCCATTCTAGTCGCATGCCCAAGGTAGGTGAGGACGTTTGTATGTTGTTTGTAACGTGTCACCCCTGCCTTGGAGAGGCAGCCGCGTGGAGAGTCTGAGGCAGGCTCTTGTACTTTGTGCATTTCCGAGCCGCGTGAGGGTCGTTTTGATGAGTTCTCGAGCATGGTACTTGACCTTTCAAGTCGCTGTGTGCAGGGATGGGGAGGACGGATTTGCTATGAGAAGCGTGTTCGGTTGTCTTGGCCCGGCATGCTAGTCAAGCGGTGCGACTCCGATGGTGGCTCCGAGGTGGCGTTTTTGTGGACGACGCAAGAACCGAATATTTTTAGTGCCCTTGGGCCGCACTACTTAGCCGATCTGGTCGCCTGACAAAGGGTTGACTTCCGTGGGTAGCGTATTGCTAAGTGCATGAGTGTGATTGGCACAAGGAGATGGCAAGTAGACACAATTTGTGTGATCTAAATTTATTTCATCATATGACTGCTTGGTACAAGTTTTTGTTCTATGTATAGAACTTGCGGAGGAGATTTACAGTTCACCTGTATATCGATGAGGTAGTAGGTGTCGTTGCTAAGGACTCGCCCTATAGCGAATGGCCCCTCCCATGGGGGAGAAAGCTTGTGCATGCCCTTCTTGTCCTAGATCAGTCACAGGACCAAGTCACCTTCCTGGAAGGTGAGGCTTTGGACTCGGCGGCTGTGGTAGCGGTGGAGTCCCTGCTGGTAGATGACGGTGCGCGAGTGAGCTAGGTCGCGGGCTTCATCGATCTGGTCGACCCTGTTTTGGCGGATGATTTCGTTGTCTTGCTCCGCGTATTTGATGACCCGAGGTGAGTCGTGATCTAGGTCGGTTGGCATAATGACTTTAGCGCCGTACACCATGAAGAAGGGTGTGAACCCTGTTGAGCGGTTGACGGAGGTGCGAATGCCCCATAGAACGGAGGGGAGTTCTTCGACCCAACACCCAGGGGTCTACTCGAGGGGGACCTATAGTCGTGGCTTGAGGCCATGGAGGATGCTTTGGTTAGCGTGCTCTTCTTGGCCATTCAACTCCGGGTGGGCGATAGAGGCGAGGTCGAGTCGTATGCCATGCAATTCGCAGAAATCAGCCATGGCACCCTTGGCGAAGTTGGTCTAGTGGTCCGTGATGATGCTATGCGGGTAGCTGTACCGGTCGTATAAAATTCGAACATAAAAGCAAGTGGTAAAATTTAAATGTATTTAAGATTATTAGTTGTCAATGAATATGAACATTCTTGCATTTGAAGCCAAACGACCAGGGTCATGTACATATGTACATCGTACTTTATGCTGATGATTGATGATTCCATATCGAAGAATTTGCATGCTCCAAAATTTAGCCATATTTTGAAAACAAACAAAGAGGAAGTAGTATGAAGAGTACGGCTTGGTCAGGTTCTCTCTCGAGAAGGAGCCAAACCTGACTATTTTCCTTTGCTTAATTTTAAGGCATGCTTTGTGTTAAATTTATGTACCTCGATATATTTTTCTCCTTTTAGGTCCTAGATGAAAACAAACAAAGAGGAAGTACTATTAAGAGTACGGCTCGATCAGCTGCTCTCTCGAGAAGGAGCCAAACCCGGCTAATTTATTTGCTTAATTTTAGGGTACTTCATGGTTAATGTATGGACCTTGATGTAATTATCCCCCTTTTTAGGTCCTTGATGTAAAATGTACTCCCACCATTCGTGTAAAATTCGAACCAAAAAGTTAGTGGTAAAATTTAAACGAATTTAAGGTTAGTTTTGAATGAGTATGAACAATCTTGGATTTTAAGCCAAACGACAAAGGTCATGGAATCTACATCATACTTTATATTGATCATTCATGATCCCATATCCAAGAATTGGCTTGCTGCCAAATTGGGCCATATTTTGAAAACAAACGAAGAGGAAGTAGTATGAAGTGTATGGCTCGACCAGCTACTCTCTCGAGAAGGAGCCGAACCCGACTGTTTTCCTTGCTTAATTATAGGGTACTTCGTGCTAAATGTATGGACCTCGATATAATTTTACCTTTTTTAGGTCCTTGATGTAAAATATACTCCCACCGTCCATGTAAAATTCGAACATAAAAGCAAGTGGTAAAATTTAAACCGATTTAAGCTTATTAGTTGTCAATGAATATGAACATTCTTGCATTTCAAGCCGCACGACTAGGGTCATGTACATATCAACAACATACTTTATGCTAATGATTCATGATCCAATATCGAAGAATTTGCATGCCGCCAAATTTGGCCATATTTTGAAAATAAACGAAGTGGGGGTAGTATGAAGAGTATGGCTCGATCCACTTCTCTCTCTCTCTAGAAGGAGCAAAACATGACTGTTTGTCCTGCTTAATTTTATGGTGCTTCGTGCTAAAAGTATGGACCTCGATATAATTTTACCTTCCTAGGTCGTTGATGTTAAATGTACTCCAACCGTCCGTTTAAAATTCGAACCTAAAAGCAAGTTGTAAAATTTAAACGTATTTAAGATTATTAGTTGTCGATGAGTATGAACATTCTAGGATTTCAAGACAAACAACCAGGGTTATGGCCATATCTACATCATACTTTATGATGATGATTCGTGATCCCATATCCAAGAATTTTCTTGCCGCCAAATTTGGCCATATTTTAAAAACAAACGAAGAGCAAGTAGTATGAAGAGTATGGCTCGATCAGCTTCTCTCACGAGAAGGAGCAAAACATGACTGTTTTCCCTGCTTAATTTTAGGGTGCTTCGTATTAAATGTATGGACCTCGATGTAATTTTACCTTTTTTAGGTCCTTGATGTAAAATGTACTACCACTGTCCATGTAAAATTCGAACCTAAAAGCAAGTGGTAAAATTTAAATGTATTTAATATTATTAGTTGTCGATGAGTATGAACATTCTTGGATTTCAGGACAAACGACCAAGGTCATGGCCATATCTACATCATACTTTATGCTGATGATTCATGATCCCATATCAAAGAATTTGCTTGTCACCAAATTTGGCCATATTTTGAAAACAAACAAAGAGGAAGTAGTATGAACAGTATGGCTCGATTAGCTTTTCTCTTGAGAAGGAGCAAACCATGACTATTTTCCGTGCTTAGTTTTAGGGTGATTCGTGCTAAATGTATGGACCTCGATGTAATTTTACCCTTTTTAGGTCCTTGATGTAAAATATACTCCCACCATCCGTACGTGTAAAATTCGAACCTAAAAGCAAGTGGTAAAATATAAATGTATTTAAGATTATTAGTTGTTGGTGAGTCTAAACATTCTTAGATTTCAAGACGAACAACCAAGGTCATGGCCATATATACATCATACTCTATGTTGATGATTCATGATCCCATATCCAAGAATTTGCATGCCGTCATATTTGGCAATATTTTGAAAACAAACGAAGAGGAAGTAGTATAAAGAGTATGGCTCGATCCGCTTTTCTCTCGAGAAGGAGCAAAACATGACTGTTTTCCCTTCTTAATTTTAGGGTGCTTCGTGCTAAATGTATGGACCTCGATGTAATTTTTACCTTTTTTGGTCCTTGATGTAAGATGCACTCCCACCGTCCGTATGTGTAAAATTCGAACCTAAAAGAAAGTGGTAAAATTTAAACATAGTTAAGATTATTAGTTGTTGATGAGTATGAACATTCTTGGATTTTAATACGAACGACCAAGGTCATGGCCATATCTACATCATACTTTATGGTGATGATTCATGATCCCATATCCCAGAGTTTGCATGCTGCCAAATTTAGCCATATTTTGAAAACAAATGAAGAGTAAGTAGTATGAAGAGTATGACGCGATCAAATTTTCTCTCGAGAAGGAGCAAAATATGATTGTTTTCCCTATTTAATTTTAGGGTGCTTTGTGCTAAATGTATGGACCTTGATGTAATTTTACCTTTTTTAGGTCCTTGATGTAAAATGTATTCTCACCCTATGTACATGTAAAATTCGAACCTAAAAGAAAGTGGTAAAATTTAAACGTATTTAAGATTATTCGTTGTCGATGAGTATGAACATTCTTGGATTTCAAGCTGAACGACCAAGGTCATGGCCATATCTACATCATACTTTATGCTGATGATGATCCCATGTCCAGGAATTTGAATGCCACCAATTTTGGCAATATATTTTGAAAATAACAAAGAGAAAGTAGTATGAACAGTATGGATCGATGAGATGTTCTCTCGAGAAGGAGCCAGGCCCGACTATATCCCTTGCTTAATTTTACGGTGCTTCATGTTAATCATAAGGACCTCTATATAATTTTCTCCATTTTTAGGTCCTTGATGTAAATTGTACTCTCACTGTCCGTGATGTTCCCATATTTGAGAGTAAATGGGTGAACATGGCATGGTAACAATGTTGCCACTCCGAGTTTCCAACCATTAGGAAAGAAAAAAATCAATTTTCCAAGTGATAGGAGTGTATTTTCTATAAAGCAACTAGGAAGAATATGTATTTTCTGTAGAAAACAAACAAACAGAAAGAAGAAAAAACTATGAGCACAGAGGAACCAGCTCGAGAGAGCAGCAAAGAGGAGGAGTTGAAGGCGGTGTGATATCAGAGCAAATTTGTGATGGCTTCCTGACACGAGGTACAAGGTATAGTCACTTAGTAGTACTAGCAGTACGGAACTAGTGCTAGTAAATTTCAGGACCTTTACTATATACTATATGCATGCAAAACAAATTGTGTTTTCTCACTCCTTCACTGCCTCATCACCATCCCCACACCCCAGCTAGCTGATCTCTCCCTCGTCTTAAATGTGACGTTGCGTATGTGCGTCGGCCTGCCTTGTCGGTGGCTCCATGTCAGTATCACGTGTGATGCATTGGTGTGCATAAGAAGGAACCATTTTGAGGCTTGGCGACAAAAGGTACAATACTCATACTATTATTAGAGTCGGAGTTCAAACTTTCGCAGTTTTGAAATGGTTGCGTAGCCGACGTACTTCCGGGTCTAGTGTACAGCCCAACAACCACAAAGCATTGGGATAGTACTAAGCTTCAACTCATTTTCGAATCAATGATTCGACTACAGACTCGGGGGATACTCCCATAGGGAGTGTTGGTTGCGCATTCGGCGAAGTGCGGCCACTAACGGCATTCACAAGACTCGATGGCTATAAGTGCCTGCTCGAGTCTACGACTCGAACAGACACTTGGGGGCTACTCCCATACGGAGCGCTGGTCGTGCATCCTATGAGAAAAAAGAATAAACAAAACCCAACAAATTCACTCCTTAAAGCCTCTGTGTTGACTATGTCCACAACCTAGGTCCACCCATCGGCAGTCTTGAAGCTTTCAGCGACTCCGCCTCTTATACAATGCAATGTCAAGCAGAGATACAACGTATTCTTGGCCACCTGAACCACCTCCGTGGTAACAAACATTTGGATGCTACATCCACAATGTAAATGGTCTTCTTTTTTCACTTCCATAACTCCATGGATGCCACCTGGACGTGCCATAGCCATAGACCAAGCACTCTTGTAGCTTCGGAATTGCCATTTTCCACCGGAAAGAGAATCCCATATTCTTTAAGCCAAGCCGCCAATCCTAGGGTCAATGCGGAACAGGAAACCATTGCTATTTGAGTAGTTAGAGAATCTAAATTCCACTCATTTAGAAATCGATCAGCGAATGCCAGAGGAAGGATAAGGGGAGCCTACACCAACGTAGTATTAGCCCTTTGTCTAGCCCTTTCTCAAGTCTCACTTTCTTTTTGCCTATGGAAACTTGAAAAAGCACGGAAGCGAGCCACTAAGCTATTGGGACCTTACCACTCCCAAAGAACATGACAAGTACTGTGAAGTGATTGTCTTGAGCAAGTCTCATTATATTGTTGCTGATTGCTTTGGACCTCCAAGGTATGACCCTGTACCTGGCGGAGCTTCTACCAACAAGAAAGATAACAAGAATGCTGCTTCATCTGTCGTGCCCCCCCTCAGAACAAGCCTGTGAAGAAGAGGAAAGTGATCAGTTTGTCCGTGTCAGAGTCTGCTGAGGCTTCCTGCCCTAAGTCTTCTCAACCAAGAAATAAAGTTCTCAGGCCCGTTTTAAATAACTAATCTCGTGACTTTTGCTACCGGGGGGTAGGAAGGAAGCAGTGAGATCCAGGGAGAACAAGCAAGACCAAGAACAAGAATGAATGCTAGAGCATATGCAAACCCTAGATTATTGTGATGGCAGCCCGGTCAACCGCACGCTGGAAGCGGATGGCATTCCCGATTTTACGGTATAGGCGCTTATGACCTCCCCCTCTATGCCTTGCGGTAATGATTCCTCTGGAATTACGACCTTTACCACAACGGTGCCGTCCATGGATCAAATTATTTCGTGGATTGGATTTCACTTGCCTGTCTATGGTTCCCTTGCGTGTGCTAGGGATAGGTGTTTTGTATAAATGTCTCGCCGTATTATTAAGTATTCTCCTTTAGTTTTTTTCTCTATCTAGAAGTGGAATAGAATAACCCGGTTGAAGGGTAATGATCATACGTCTGTAATGCA
Source organism: Avena eriantha (assembly GCA_910589775.1). Taxonomy (NCBI): domain Eukaryota; kingdom Viridiplantae; phylum Streptophyta; class Magnoliopsida; order Poales; family Poaceae; genus Avena; species Avena eriantha. The sequence goes on along the minus strand of OU342740.1, from coordinate 53,497,939 downwards.
TTGTATGTCCCAGAATAGGTCCCATTCTTGTACCCTTTCCTACATTGATCGTTCTTTGCTTATCCCTTTCTCTAGACTAAATGCGCTTTCCAGCTTTTCAGGCATCTCGAACCCTCATCCCACTTGTGTTAGAAAACGAATTATTCATTCTGTGAAGTGGTGAAGAGCTTCCTTCCCCTTAGTAAAACGAAGTCAGTGAATCCATCAAATCAAGTCATAACTACCCAAAAGTAAGAAAAGATCCGGCTAGCTAGCGTCTCATCTTCTCTGGAGAAGCTCAAATAAGACCTACAAATCCATTCTGATGGCCTAGCAAACGCATCTGCCGCGCTCTACCAAATAAAAACCATACCAATAGGTGTGATAAAAAATCCCGACGGATGTGTTTGGTACATAACCATTACCAATGGAATTGTACTTAGTACGGCCTCCGTCGCATCAGTCGAACTACACCAGCAATTTTCGAATTCAAGTCTAGGACTAGAATTTGAATAGATGATGTTGTTTTTTTCCCGAGAGCAATTAACTGGTTCCGATATGTCGGATGAGCCAGACACGTGCATCAATCATCCCTATGACTGAAACAATGTGACCTTATAAACCTTCGGGTGATACACAGATGCTTTTGATGACCGGAGACTTCAAAGCCCCCATTTGAATCTATGATTCGAATGGACACTCGAGGGCTACTGACATATATATGCACCGGGGGTGCCTAAGATGGGCCTACTCATTTCGGCCCAGTAGGAATCCATGCAACGATCGGATGCCAGTGGTGAAGCCCATGAAGATTCGGGTGGCCCCAGGCCCATGAAGGATGTGACTCCTTGATTGATATGGCAAGCTTTAGATAGAAAGTTTAAAGTGTTAACCCTAACTTGTAACTGACTCGTTTGTATATTGAGACCCGGCCTCCTCATATAAAGGCCTGGAGGGAGCAACGAGGAGTATCATCTGAAACCCTAGGACATACACCCGCTATATTACATCTGTGCACCATCGCCATCAAGGCACCCATGTAACCGTCAGTTCATCATCAATCGAGAGAAGACAAGCAGGAGTAGGGTTTTCTACCTAGGGGGATGCACCTGGATAAACCACCATGTCCCCGTGTTTCTTGCGTGCTAGCCGATGAAGTCTCCACCTCGTCGTTCTTCCTGTAACCCAAGGCCATAAACTATGGGCATTGACATGTTAACCCCACGTCAGGGCCACTCCTCGGCAACTATGCAAAGTCACCTCGTCGATTATTATCCTCATGTATTGGTGACTATGGAAGCAGCAGAACGTGGTAGTCTTTGACAGCATTGGAGCCTCTCCAGCTAGCCCCCCAAGAGCCTAGGAGCCCTTTTTGTGTCGGAGAAGCATTTTCCTCCTAGTCACCCCACAGAAGCCAAAATTTCGCCAGATTGGGCTGAATTTTGAGTCGACAAAGCCAGGCCGAATCCAGTGCGCTAGGAGGTGCCAAATGTAGCAAAAATAAGTGGGGGATAGCTCTATCAGTGACACAAGTCGAGGTTCCCTCCTTTTTCGTTTCCCTCCATTTCCTCCCCATATTCCCGTCATTCTCCCATCTCACACTCTTCTCCCACCGAGATCTTCTTGCCAAACCTCCATGACATCGAAGAAGTTCACATGACCTTAGTTTACTACCAAATCAAGGGGGAGCCGAAGCAGAGCAAGAAGTGGGAGGAGAAGCAGAGGCCGTCGGGCATGCCCAAATCCAGGTGGGAGGCCAACATCAATCACATGAAGGTGGTCATAGGAGATCGCCGACAGAGAGGCCTAAAATTCAAGGAAAAGCAAGCGGTAGAGGCAGCACAAGAGGCACATGAGGCGCAACTTCTCATGGAGCGGAATTTCGCGACAGTGAAGATGGCCATGGAGCGGTCAAGCCAAGCCAACCATTACTTCCCCCGTAGTGTGTGGAGTAGTCAGGCGATCATGGCTTCTACGTCGGGCTACACCCCAACCACTCCAGCGATGTTTCAAGAGAGCCATCGCCACAACGGGTCGCTCACATGCTTCTCGCCTCCATCTATGAAGTATGCCACCGATGATCCCCTCGGCGGCTTCAACCCCAACCCTTTCTTCCATCACTGCCCTCCTTCTCGTGACCCACCCGTCTTCACAGCCAAACCCAACGTCCCCTACGGCTCACCGACGTATGTGAACTCGCTTGCGCTACGCCACGACCCTCTTCCCTTTGTCCCAAACCATGGCGCTAGGTCGTCGAGCTTGTTTGCGGGTGCCACCATCGACGCCGGCAGCATGCTCGGCGGAGTGTTAGGCAACACCTCCATGAATGAGATCATTGCCACCGGCTCCATGGCTGCTGCGTCTTCCCCCGAGTTCTTCAGAAAAGAGGAAAACAACACATGGACTCGCAGGAGGTCAGTGAGGAATTGCAGGATCTTGAGGAGGAAGGCGAGCCAGAAGAAGAAGAAGAAGAAGAAGAAGAGCCGACAGTGACTATGGGGAAGAATAAGAAGGGAAAGGCGACGAAAACTCGTGCACTGGCTGAGCCTCGAATCAAGTGTACCTCCAAAGAATACGGGTGCCTTGCGAGCATGGAAGAGTGTGAGCATGGATCTAATCACTGATGCAAATCAAAATTCCGAGAACTATTGGAAGAGGGTGAAGTCGTCGTTCAATGAGCACAAGCTTTGCGATCCTGAATTCATGATGATTCATATGGATCGCGGCGAGAAGGACATAGAAAACCATTGGGCGATCGACCAACAAGCGTGCAACAAATGACACAAGTTTCAAGAGGAAGTGCACGCTCGCCTAGAGAGAGGCACCAACTATGATCTCAAGGTATGCACAGCGCCACAAGTTCATCGTTCTTGTAGCCTGTCTGTTTGCTGACAAACGCTTGTTTTGCAGATGGTGCACATGCTCGACAACTACCGCCAAGACAGCAATAGTGTCGACTTCAAGTACTTCCACGTCTTCTTGAGGATTGAAAATTGCGAGAAGTGGAGGGATGTTTACATGCCGCTTGCCAAGGGAAAGGACGGCGTCTACAACCCTGACGAGCCAACCACAAATGCGGCGAAAGGTCGCCTAGATGGACACAAAAAATCCAAGCTCACCAAGAACATGGCACCCTCCGGCGAAAGGCTGTAGTGTAACAACCTCGGACCCTACGCTCTAAGTTCAAGCCTGGATGAACTAAAAGTGGTTAAAATAGTACAGCGGGGGCCCAGAGGCCACCCACGTGTAGACCCGTCGGCCGTCCTAACCACTTCCAAGAACATCAGGACAAGAGCGAGCGGCGTAGGCAACAGGCGAAGACATCAAATACATACACAAGTCAGTATGTATGCAAGCTACCTTACAACAGTTCTCAGAGCCATACCATCTAAAAGAAATAGAAATATTGCAACGCCATACGGCAAGATCCAAATGTCCTAGATATAGATAATAGTGTAGGATAGCTCCTCATACATCAATCAACAGAGTATCAAGCGGAAGCGGGAAACAAGATCCGAGTACGGATAAGAAGCAAATCGGCATAAGATGCCACATAAGTAAGCACATGCCACCCACAGATATCACGGATCCCCATCCCTGGAATCTCTACACCGAGTGATCGTTGCCAACATCATCTGTCTCCTCCACCTAGTATCCATCTTGTGAGTACACCTGTTCATCTGAATCAAACAATTTATCGTGTGAGACCCTAGGGGTACTCAGCAAGTCTTTATGCCGCTAAAGGGGACATATACCTAGGGTGACGTAATTGCAGCAAAACATAATAACTAACAATTCTATAGATACTCGATAACCATCCGCCTAACCAATGATAGACGGATGCTCGTTAATTGGAAACAGCAGTTATAACAGTATAAAGTAATAGATCCATCCTCCTTCTCGCTTACCAACGAGAAAGCGGACGAACAACCCATCCACTGGCAGTTTTATTTCTCATTCCATGAATATTGCACTATTTACTAGTCAGATATTTAGTCCAATTAAAGTCGGTACTTTAGTTATACTTGTCTATGATCGATAAAATGTTCTCCAAGTCGTCCATAACCGCGGACACGGCTTTCAGAAAGATTTACCCTGCAGGGGTGCACAAATAGCAACACACACACGATCGACCTCAGAAAAACCAAATCAAAACCCGACGAGGCTTTCACGACAAAGCAATCATAGGATTCATCAAATATTTCAGGGGGCCACCCCATTAAGCTACCCGCAACGAAGTTGGCCGGCTCCGAGACGGACCCAAGGTTTGCGCCAATGGCTATAAACGACCGGGAACCCAAAAGTGTGACTGGGCTTGTCGATACCACGAAAACACACCGCAATTCCTAAACAGTACATGTGCTCCACGCACAATCTTAAATAATACAGTAAAGCATGGCAGAAGTACAGGATAGTAATAAAGCCCCAAACTACTTTATGGCCCCAAGAAATACAGTGCAAATCAAGATCTTGCAATGGGGGATTCATAGAGTCTTCCGTATGTGCATAGTGCGAATAATCAAGGAACAAGTATCAAGTACTTGGGGCCCTACGGGACACAAGTGAGCATGAAAAACCAAATAGCAGATATTGCTCACCGGTGCCTCTTTCATTAGTTATCCCATTACTACCTAGGTTAAGTTGTTTAGGTACCTCGTTATTCATCAGACACTCACATACCCTACACATGCTGTTCTACGACTCGCATGGCTCAAACAACTCCTGTAGTAATGGCTCATGGGATTGAGGAACAGGCTCGGTGGGGTTTAAAAGTAAAGGCTATGCAGTACTTGGGATTCAATTTAATGCAATCGCGACTCCATGATGCAAGAATAAGATAGAAGAAATAGGTACTATATGTATGCAAGCATGTGGTAGTGCTTGCCTGGCAACTCAGTTGAAGCGAGAGGTGGATCTGGGTAGTACTCCTGGGATTCCTGATAGTTCCCCTGCTCAGCGTCTATTCGAAAGAAGAACCAAACAAACAAGGGCCAACATAAATAAAGTGCACAAGCATATGAATAAAATGCGACAAGAAAACAAGCATGCCATGATGAATGATGCACAATTTACATGGCAATAATGGAGCATGGCAAGGGTGAGGTGTGGGGACAAGAATAACTCATTTTATTAATTATTTGGTCAAGTTTTATTACCATAAACAGTTCTGATTTTTAATAATGACATGATGCATGCTTCAATTAATATCATGAAATGCATAGTTAGAACGGGCTCGTCGTGCTGATCGATTTAGACATATTATTTGTCAAATTTGGAGTTATAGAATTAAAGTTATTAATTAATTAAGAAAAGGCATTTTTATTGCAATTAAACAATTTCGAAAATTTAAATTAGTCAAACATTATTTTGGAGGGCATATTTGAATTCCTCACCTTTTTCTGATTCAAAACCATATATTATTTGTATTATTTGGATAAGTCAATCAAAAGATATTATTTCCTGGATTTAAAACATATTTAACAATTTCTGAAAATCATTTTTATTAAACAGAAAAGAACAGAGCCCTTTTGTACACAGAGGAAGCTAGCCTGAGTCACAGACAGGTGGGGTCGCACTGAGCTGGTGAAACCAATGCGCAACAGACTTTTCTCACCGCGCGTTCTTCCAGCCACAGCAGTTGACAAGCGGGCCCGTCCTTCCAACGGTCCCACAAGCCAGTGGTTGAGAGTGCAGCTGCCACGCGGCGCGGATGGGCGCTGCGGGTTGAGGCCGGGAAACATGTGGTACCTTTTTGCAAAACGACCACAGAGGCAGACAGGCGGGCCCGGGCTGGACCGCGGGTTGAGTGACACAAAAAGCCAGGGAGGTAAAGGGAAAAAGGCAACCACGCTACTGTTCTTCTTCTCGTCTGTTTCTGACGAAACTGACGAAACCACATCGGCGCGTCGGGGGGATATATCCCGTGACATAGCACGCGCGGCGGCTGCTACCGCTAGGACGGCTCAGATTAGTGATGTGATTCAACAGCGCGGCTAGGTGATGTATCTGCGGCGCAACGACGGGGTGGCGAGCGCGAGCGCTTTGCACCGAGATCGCTCGACGGATGGACCGACGTGTACAGGACGAGATCGACAGCGGGAGGATGTCAGGGAGGCTCAACAGCTCACCGGGAGTGGGTTGGAGGTGGTGGTTCGAGCTAGAAAGCAGGGGATCACCGGGGGAGCTGGCGGCCGGCGGGTTAGGGTTTTTCATCGGCGTCGATGACGTGCTGTAGGTCTGGGCCTCCTCCTCCTCGACGGCATGGATAGGGGCGACGCAGGGGATCATCTCGGTTTTCCCCAACAGCCAGACGCCACGCCCGCCGCCTGGTACGGTGTAGCCGAGAGGAAAACCGACGGTGAGGTTGGAGATGGTGAGAGGGAGGGGTAGCACGCAAGTGGGGAAAGAGGGGTAGAAGGGCAAGGCATTGGGTGGATCTGGGGAGGCGACGCACGACAGAGGGGAGTAGATAAGGCAGGGCGAGGAAGAGCACATGGGGTGGACGGTGGCGGGGTGGAAAAAGGTGGCGTGCACCTTTCCTTCTTCTCCTCCTCACGTGTTCAGCGGGGCTCGGGAAGGGCTGCAGCTAGGGTCAGAGAGGTGGACGCAAGGTGGCTCGGGTGGGGCCTAGCTTGGCAGCGGGAGAGAGAACAGAGAGGGGAGGTAAGGGCTCGGCTAGGGTTTGTTCTAGCCAAGGTGGTGTCGAGCATGGGGGTTGTCTCGTGCCAGGTTAGCTTAGGGGGTGGGGTTGTGGCCGAGCAAGGACACAAGGCTGGAGGCCACGGGTAGGAAGGGGCTAGGTGGCTCGGCAAGGGTGAGGGGATGGTGAGGGGTGTAGCTAGCTTAGGGATGTGTAGGGTTTAGGGTGGATGTGTAGCTAGGTAGGATAGATAGGAATTTAGGATTGGTATTTTAGAATAGATAGAGATTTGAAATTTCAACTGATCCAAAAAGAACATGATTCAACAATTAAAACTCCATCTATTCAAAGACAAGAGATAGAAAGGGTGGTGCCATGCATGGGGTGTGGAGATTTTGGAGGTGAGGGTGAGGTCTAGAGGATGGTTCCAAAATAGATGAAGAGAGGGAGAGAAACTAAGTTGGATCATGGGGAAAATACCCATGCCCCACTCAAAACCGAATAAAAACCAAAGGAAAAGAAAAGAAGATGATCTTGCATGGCCCATGCATGTATAATAAAAGCATTATTTACTATGGTGAAAACAATGGTAAAAGGACATGGCATATATTTAGCACATGCTTCAAAAATATGGGGTCAAGACCAAGCCAAAAGAACAAGAGTGGTGTCCCAAGTAGAATAGATGGAAATGCTCATATTTGAATATAATGTGGGCATGCTAGTGTGTATGTTCCACTAGGTAAGTATATAGCCACAATGATATTCATACATGATCAAATACTCCAAACCAAACCATATGGAAGCTAGACAAGGAAAAATACTCACATAACATGCAAAGCTGACCATGTGGCTCTCCACATATCAATAATGTGAACACAACTTGATGCATATATGGGAGCATGTGGAATTGTAAGTGGACCCATCCCAACCCACATGAGCTAGAGGTAAACCCAAATAGAATGCAAAGCTCACATACAGTTGGATGGTGGAATTATGGGGTGGTGACAAAGAGAGGTGGTGGAGTTAAATAAAAGATATGCCCCCAAATCAACTTGGGAATCAAGCATTAATCAAGAACCAAATACAATTAAGTAAGAACCAAATACAATTGATAAATGCATATGGGACAAGATCCAAAAGAAAAAGGGTTTTATATGATGCTCAAATGCAATGTGGCATGATGACATGAGCATGATATAATTATGATGCAACAAATATATGTAGGAAGTAGAATATTATTATTAGACCATGTAGCATTACAGATGTTAGACAGATTGGATGCTACAACTCTCCCCCACTAAACAGGAATCTCGCCCCGAGATTCTAGGAAGAAGAAGAAGAAGACACGAAGAGGGTAGGATACTTGGCACAGAGCTCATCCTCACGTTCCCAAGTGGCTTCATCAATGGAAGGGTGCAACCACTGCACCTTGCAGAACTTTATAGACTTGTTGCGAGTCTTTCTTTCTGCGACTTCTAGGATTTTTGTGGGGTGTTCTTGATAAGACAGATCTTCTTGGAGATTGATGAGCTCATGGTCCACTATCCTGCCGGCATCCTTGAAGCACTTCTTGAGTTGAGAGATATGGAAAACATCATGGATCTTGAGTTTTTCAGGGAGCTCAAGAGCATAGGCAACTTCTCCTCTTCTTCCACGAACTTTGAAAGGACCGATGTATTTAGGAGCCAGCTTTCCTTTGATACCAAACCGGTGCGTGCCTCTCGTGGGCGTGACACGAAGGTAATCGAGATCACCAGGGACATACTCCATGTCCATGTGCTTTCTGTCATAGTTGCTCTTCTGGTGACTTTGAGCAACCTTCAGGTTTTCCAGAATGATGTGAACCTTCTCCTCCGCTTGAGTTACAATGTTGGGGCCAAACAATGTTCTTTCACCTGCGCCCGACCAACCAATCGGAGTTCTGCATTTGCGACCATAGAGAACCTCAAATGGTGCCATCTTTAGACTCTTCTGGAAGCTATTGTTGTAAGAGAACTCAGCATAAGGAAGGCATTCTTCCCACTTCATGCCGAAAGAGATGACGCAAGCACGGAGCATATCTTTCAGAATCTGATTGATCCTTTCAACTTGTCCTTGCGACTGAGGGTGGTAAGCTGTGCTGAAGTTCAACTTTGTTCCCAAAGAATTTTGGAAACTTCCCCAGAACTTGGAAGTGAAGATGCTTCCACGATCTGAGCTGATCTCAAGAGGAACCCCATACAGAGAGACAATTCTGTTGATATAGAGCTCAGCCAACTGAATTGCAGAAATTGTTTCCCTGACGGAAAATAAGTGAGCAACTTTAGAAAGCCTGTCGATGACAACAAAGATTGCATTGTTGCCCTTCTGCGACCTTGGAAAACCGGTTATGAAGTCCATCTCTACTTTCTCCCATTTCCATTCTGGAGGCTTCAATGGCTGTAGAAGACCGGAAGGTTTCTGATGGATAGCTTTGACTCTGCAGCAGACATCACACTCCGAGACATACTTGGCACAATATCGTTTCAACCCAGGCCACCAATATTGCGTTTTCAAGTCCATGTACATCTTAGTGCTGCCAGGGTGGATAGAAAGAACAGAATCATGAGCTTCTTTAAGAACTTGCTCTCTCAAACCCGGATACTTTGGAACGAACATCCGGTGCTTAAAGAATAGAGTGCCTTGGTCATCAAGGTGGAAAGGTTCATACTTCGGAAGCTAAATCTTGGAGATGATGTTTTTAGTGTAAGGGTCACCAAGTTGAATGGAGCGAACTTTTTCTTCCAAGAGAGGGGTTGCTAGAAGATTCAGAAGATACCCTTGATCCACAATTTCAAGGTTGAGCTGGCGAAATTCCTTGCACAATAGAGGCTGTTGTTCTTCCACCATGAGGTTGTTGACATAAGCTTTTCGGCTGAGAGCATCGCCCATCACATTGGCTTTGCCCGCAGTGTAGTTGATTGTCAGATCGAAATCATTAATTGCTTCAATCCACCTCCTCTGACGAAGGTTGAGATCAGGTTGTGTGAAGATATAATTCAGACTCTTGTGATCAGAAAATATCTCACAACGGTTGCCAAGCAAGTAGTGCCTCCATACTTTCAAAGCAAAGACAACTGCTGCGAGTTAGAGGTCATGTGTTGGATAGTTGAGCTCATGAATTTTCAACTGACGAGAAGCATATGCAACCACTTGTTTTTCTTGCATGAGGACCACACCCAATCCTTGCAAGGAGGCGTCACAGAATATCTGGAAAGGCTTTGATGTATCTGGAGGAATCAAGACTGGAGTGGAAGTGAGCTTCTCTTTGAGTGTTTCAAAGCTTGCTTGACATGCAGGAGACCAAAGGTATTTCTTGCCTTTCTTGAGGAGATAGGTAAGAGGCTTCGCAATCTTCGAGAAATTCTGAACGAAGCGACGGTAGTAACTAGCCAAACCAAGGAAACTCTGGACTTTTTTGACTTTTTTGGGTGGAAGCCACTCAACAATTTTCCGAACAGTTTCTGGGTTGACGGCGATGCCCTTAGCAGAGATGACGTGACCCAGATAGGTGACTTCAGGCAGCCAGAACTCACACTTGGAGAACTTTGCATACAGGCGGTTCTCACGAAGTTTGTTTAGGACACACCGAAGGTGTTCTTCATGTTCTTCTTTTGACTTAGAATAGACTAGAATGTCATCCAGATAGACCAGGACGAACTTATCAAGATACTCCATGGAAACCGAGTTCATAAGCCTCGAGAAGGTGGCGGGTGCGTTGGTGAGACCGAAAGACATGACCGTGTACTCATACAAGCCATAGCGGGTGGTGAAAGCTGTTTTGGGAACATCTTCCTTGCGAATCTTGATTTGATGATATCCACTTCTCAAGTCAAGCTTAGAGAATACCACAACTCCAGCTAGCTGATCGAAGAGATCATTAATCCGCGGAAGGGGATATTTATTCTTGATGGTTTTAGCATTGAGAGCCCGATAGTCAACACAAAGTCTATTAGTCCGGTCTCCCTTCTTCACAAAGATGGTTGGGCTACCCCAAGAAGAAGTGTTGTGCTGAATGAAACCCAACTTCTCTTGTTCATCAAGCTGACGTTTGAGTTCAGCCAATTCAGCGGGACCCATTTTATAAGGTCGCTTGGAGATAGGAGCGGTACCAGGTTCAAGCTCAATCACAAACTCTTCCTCTTGGTCAGGAGACATACCTGGCAACTCTTCAGGAAAAACATCTGGGAACTCACGGACCACCGGAACACTCTGAATAGCATCCATAGCATCATCATTCAGAGCCGCCAAAGAGAAAAGCTGAATTGCAGGAGTCAGACATGGAGAATAGACTATATGGCCTTCAGGAATTTTCAGAGAGACCGAGCATTCAGCACAATCAATCACAGCTGCATTTGCTGTTAACTAATCCATGCCCAAGATAACATCAATGTCAGAGTTGCCCAGAATAATTAAGGAAGCCGGGAGAGAAGAGCCACCAACCTCAATTTGATTGCCATGGCTGATCTTGGAAGATGCCATAGTTGCTCCGGGTGAGAGAACCATTAAACGTTTAGGGAGAGGATCCATCACAACTCCAGGTGCATGCTTGGCTTGAGTGACGTTGACACAGTTGGCACGAGCAACAGTGGACCCGGGCTTGGTGTTGATGTTGAGAGCCCGCGGTGGAGGTGCACGAACCATAGAAGAACTTGCTGCATGTCTTGGAGGTGGTGGAGGAAGAGCTTTGTTGTTCATGGGACAACTCCAGTGTTGATGCCCAGTGTTCCCACAAGTGTAGCAAGAACCAGGTGGACGTGGAGCAGCGTAGCCAGGGACTCCGCCAGGCGCTCCAGGGTAGTTGTGGTTATAGCCCCTAGGAGCAGCGATGAAGGAGTTTGGTGGCCTTGTTGCATAGCTTGGAGTTCTTGGTGGAGCCGGGAGCGGCGGTGCGGTATTAGGAACCCACACGCGGCGCTTAGAAGGACTTGTCATAGCTGAAGAGCTTGCTGCGTCACGACTGTGTTTCTTGGACTCCTCGAACACTTGCCTACTGGCTTCTTCCTATAGAGCTGTATGTTGGAGTTCTAGAAAAGACCCCGGCCTTGCATGAGTGATTGCATATTTGATAGATGCATTGAGCCCTTGCCTGAACCTCTTTTGCTTCTTCTTGTCATCAGAGATCTCATCGCCACCATACCGAGAAAGATTCATGAAGTTTCTGATATAGGTATTGACATTGTCATTGCCCTGCTTGAGAATGAGAAACACTTCCTTCATCCTTTCCATGACAATTTCTGACAGGTATTGCTCTTTGAAAGCCCCAGTGAACTGCTCCCAAGTAGGCTGAAAACCAGAGTGGTTTGCCTTCGGGTAATTCTCCCACCACAGAGCTGCGTCTCCCTTCAGAAGGTGAGTGGCACATTTTACCCATTCTTGCTCAGGAACATCAGCAGTCATCAGCAACCTTGACATCTCACGAAGCCAATCATCAGCATCCAGTGGCTGATCAGACACCTCAAAGTGGCACGGGTTAAACTTCAGAAAGCTCTTGATGTCTCCTCGCTTGGGAGGTGGAGGTAGCGGAACAAACTCATTCCTCCTGACACTTTCTTCAAAGCGTAGTTGGTTATGTTGCATTGTTCCCAAGGCATTAGCAATACTTGCCAACGCAGCCCCCAGTTCAGGTGGTATGTCCTCCTCATTGCGGCGTGGTGGTGCCATCCTGTGATTGATATAAAACACAAGTCAGTACCATAATGGAGAATACTAATAATCCAAAATAGTACCAAAATGGAAGTAACCAAGATTAAATGATACAAATCACTAAGATGATATTAAAATATCAACAAAGTTCAAAGCACCTAGAAGATAGTAAGCATATCGCACACGACTGAACAAGGAGTGTGGTACACAAAGCTATCAAAGAAAAAAAATCCGCAAATTTCGGCATTAAAATACCACTATATGCGCAAAACCACTTAACGAATCAAGATTAGTAACTCTACCAATTCAATATACAAGAGCGAATGATAAAAGTAGTGGTATGGTCGCGACTCCATCCCGCACTCAATTCATTACTACGCACATGAATAAGTAAAACACATATCCCAACTTCCTTCCTTCTTAAGATGAACCTAAAGATTAGCACTACGGAAACAAACACCCCAAACAAGATAGCGTCGGATAACAAAGAGTAAGACAGATCGCGTCGGCTTACAAAAGCCTATCGGTATGGAATGTACCAACAGTTGATAACCAAAAGGCAGATAGCGACAACAAGTTGGATGCAACAGATAGGCAAGGAATTACACACACACACACCTATGGTACTACGGAACCCAGAACACGTGAATCCTAGTTTGAATTTTAGAAGAGGATTGAAATCATTACACTTCCTTACCAGAAAAGGGTGGGTGGGTGGGTAAGAAGAAAAGTGGAAGCAGTCCTACTCTCGCGTTTTGTTTTTCCCTAGTATACATAACTACCAAAATATTTGCTAGACGGACAACGACCATTTGGCTGGGACCCTGAAGGGCGGGATGGCTCTGATACCAATTGTAACAACCTCGGACCCTACGCTCTAAGTTCAAGCCTGGATGAACTAAAAGTGGTTAAAATAGTATAGCGGGGGCCCAGGGGCCACCCACGTGTAGACCCGTCGGCCGTCCTAACCACTTCCAAGAACATCGGGACAAGAGCGAGCGGCGTAGGCAACAGGCGAAGAGATCAAATACATACACAAGTGAGTATGTATGCAAGCTAACTTACAATAGTTCTCAAAGCCATACCATCTAAAAGAAATAGAAATATTGCAATGCCATACGGCAAGATCCAAATGTCCTACATATAGATAATAGTGTAGGATAGCTCCTCATACATCAATCAACAGAGTATCAAGCGGAAGCGGGAAACAAGATCCGGGTACGGATAAGAAGCAAATCGGCATAAGATGCCACATAAATAAGCACATCCTGCCCACAGATCTCACGGATCCCCATCCCCGGAATCTCTACACCGAGTGATCGTTGCCAACATCATCTGTCTCCTCCACCCAGTATCCATCTTGCGAGTACACCTGTTCATCTCAATCAAACAATTTATCGTGTGAGACCCTAGGGGTACTCAGCAAGTCTTTATGCCGCGAAAGGGGACATATACCTAGGGTGACGTAATTGCAGCAAAAGATAATAACTAACAATTCTATAGATACTCGCTAACCATCCGCCTAACCAATGATAGACGGATGTTCGTTAATTGGAAACAACAGTTATAACAGTATAAAGTAACAGATCCATCCTCCTTCTCGCTTACCAACGATAAAGCGGACGAACAACCCATCTGTTGGCAGTTTTATTTCTCATTCCATGAATATTGCACTATTTACTAGTCAGATATTTAGTCCAATTAAAGTCGGTACTTTAGTTATACTTGTCTATGATCGAGAAATTGTGCTCCAAGTCGTCCATAACCGCGGACACGGCTTTCAGAAAGATTTACCCTACAGGGTGCACAAATAGCACCACACACATGATCGACCTCGGAAAAACCAAATCAAAACCCGACGAGGCTTTCACGACAAAGCAATCACAGGATTCATAAAATATTTCAGGGGGCCACTCCATTAAGCTACCCGCAATAAAGTTGGCCAGCTCCGAGACGGACCCAAGGTTTGCGCCAATGGCTATAAACGACCGAGAACCCGAAAGTGTGACTGGGCTTGTCGATACCGCGAAAACACTCCGCATTTCCTAAACAGTACAAGTGCTCCACGAACAATCTTAAATAATACAGTAAAGCATGGCAGAAGTACAGGATAGTAATAAAGCCCCAAACTACTTTGTGGCCCCAAGAAATACAGTGCAAATCAAGCTCTTGCAAAGGGGGATTCATAGAGTCTCCCGTATGTGGATAGTGCGAATAATCAAGGAACATGTATCAAGTACTCGAGGCCCTACGGGACACATGTGAGCATGTAAAACCAAATAGCAGATATTGCTCATCGGTGCCTCTTTCATTAGTTATCCCATTACTACCTAGGTTAAGTTGTTTAGGTACCTCGTTATTCATCAGACACTCACATACCCACACATGTTGTTCTACGACTCGCATGGCTCAAACAACTCCTGTAGTAATGGCTCATGGGATTGAGGAACAGGCTCGGTGGGGTTTAAAAGTAAAGGCTATGCAGTACTTGGGATTCAATTTAATGCAATCGCGACTCCATGATGCAAGAATAAGATAGAAGCAATAGGTACTATATGTATGCAAGCATGTGGTAGTGCTTGCCTGGCAGCTCAGTTGAAGCGAGAGGTGGACCTGGGTAGTACTCCTGGGATTCCTAATAATTCCCCTGCTCGGCGTCTATTCGAAAGAAGAACCAAACAAACAAGGGCCATCATAAATAAAGTGCACAAGCATATGCATAAAATGCGACAAGCAAACCAGCATGCCATGATGAATGATGCATAATTTACATGGCAATAATGTAGCATGGCAAGGGTGAGGTGTGGGGACAAGAATAACTCATTTTATTAATTATTTGGTCAAGTTTTATTACCATAAACAGTTCTGATTTTTAATAATGACATGATGCATGCTTCAATTAATATCATGAAATGCATAGTTAGAACGGGCTCGTTGTGCTGATCGATTTAAACATATTATTTGTCAAATTTGGAGTTATAGAATTAAAGTTATTAATTAATTAAGAAAAGGCATTTTTATTGCAATTAAACAATTTCGAAAATTTAAATTAGTCAAACATTATTTTGGAGGGCATATTTGAATTCCTCACCTTTTTCTGATTCAAAACCATATATTATTTGTATTATTTGGATAAGTCAATCAAAAGATATTATTTCCTGGATTTAAAACATATTTAACAATTTCTGAAAATCATTTTTATTAAACAAAAAAGAACAGAGCCCTTTTGTACATAGAGGAAGCTAGCCCGAGTCATAGACAGGTGGGGTCGCGCTGAGCTGGTGAAACCAACGCGCAGCAGACTTTTCTCACCGCGTGTTCTGCCAGCCACAGCAGCTGACAAGCGGGCCCATCCTTCCAACGGTCCCACAAGCCAGTGGTTGAGAGTGCAGCTGCCACGCGGCGTGGACGGGGGCTGCGGGTTGAGGCCAGGAAACCTGCGGTACCTTTTTGCAAAACGACCACAGAGGCAGACAGGCAGGCCCGGGCTGGACCGCGGGTTGAGTGACACAAAAAGCCAGGGAGGTAAAGGGAAAAAGGCCACCGCACTACTGTTCTTCTTCTAGTCTGTTTCTGACGAAACAGACGAAACCACACCAGCGCGTCGGGGGGGATAGATCCCGCGACCTAGCGCGCGCGGCTGCTGCTACTGCTGGGACGGCTCGGATTAGTGATGTGATTCAACGACGCGACTAGGTGATGTATATGCGGCGCAACAATGGGGTGGCGAGCACGAGCGCGGTGCACCAAGAGCGCTCGACGGATGGACCGACGTGTACAGGACGAGATCGACAGCGAGAGGATGTCAGGGAGGCTCAGCAGCTCACCGGGAGTGGGTTGGAGGTGGTGGTTCGAGCCGGGAAGCAGGGGATCACTGGGGGAGCTGGCGGCCGGCGGGTTAGGGTTTTTCGTCGACGTCGATGACGTGCGGCAGGTCTGGGCCTCCTACTCCTCGACGGCGTGGACAGGAGCGACGCAGGGGATCGTCTCGGTCTTCCCCAACATCCAGACGCCACGCCCACCGCCTGGTACAGTGTAGCCGAGAGGAAAACCAATGGTGAGGTTGGAGATGGTGAGAGGGAGGGGTAGCAGGCATGTGGGGAAAGAGGGGTAGAAGGGCATGGCCCTGGGTGGATCTGGGGAGGCGACGCACGGCAGAGGGGAGTAGATAAGGCAGGGCAAGGAAGAGCACATGGGGTGGACGGTGGCGGGGTGGAAAAAGGTGGCGTGCACCTTTCCTTCTTCTCCTCCTCACGTGTTCAGCGGGGCTCGGGAAGGGCTGCAGCTGGGGCCAGAGAGGTGGACGCAAGGTGGCTCGGGTGGGGCCTAGCTTGGCAGCGGGAGAGAGAACAAAGAGGGGAGGTAAGGGCTCGGCTAGGGTTTGTTCTAGCCAAGGTGGTGTCGAGCATGGGGGCTGGCTCGTGCCAGGTTAGGTTAGGGGGGTGGGGTTGTGGCTGAGCAAGGCCACAAGGCTGGTGGCCACGGGTAGGAAGGGGCTAGGTGGCTCGGCAAGGGTGAGGGGATGGTGAGGGATGTAGCTAGCTTAGGGATGTGTAGGGTTTAGGGTGGATGTGTAGCTAGGTAGGATAGATAGGAATTTAGGATTGGTATTTTAGAATAGATAGAGATTTGAAATTTGAACTAATCCAAAAAGAACATGATTCAACAATTAAAACTCCATTTATTCAAAGACAAGAGATAGAAAGGGTGGTGACATGCATGGGGTGTGGAGATTTTTGAGGTGAGGGTGAGGTCTAGAGGATGGTTCCAAAATAGATGAAGAGAGGGAGAGAAACTAAGTTGGATCATGGGGAAAATACCCATGCCCCACTCAAAACCGAATAAAAACCAAAGGAAAAGAAAACAAGATGATCTTGCATGGCCCATGCATGTATAATAAAAGCATTATTTACTATGGTGAAAACAATGGTAAAAGGACATGGCATATATTTAGCACATGCTTCAAAAATATGGGGTCAAGACCAAGCCAAAAGAACAAGAGTGGTGTCCCAAGTAAAATAGATGGAAATGCTCATATTTGAATATAATATGGGCATGCTAGTGTGTATGTTCCACTAGGTAAGTATATAGCCACAATGATATTCATACATGATCAAATACTCCAAACCAAACCATATGGAAGCTAGACAAGGAAAAATACTCACATAACATGCAAAGGTGACCATGTGGCTCTCCACATATCAATAATGTGTACACAACATGATGCATATATGGGAGCATGTGGAATTGTAAGTGGACCCATCCCAACCCACATGAGCTAGAGGTAAACCCAAATAGAATGCAAAGCTCACATACAGTTGGATGGTGGAATTATGGGGTGGTGACAAAGAGAGGTGGTGGAGTTAAATAAAAGATATGCCCCCAACTCAACTTGGGCATCAAGCATTAATCAAGAACCAAATACAATTTAGTAAGAACCAAATATAATTGATAAATGCATATGGGACAAGATCCAAAAGAAAAAGGGTTTTATATGATGCTCAAATGCAATGTGGCATGATGACATGAGCAAGATATAATTATGATGCAACAAATATATGTAGGAAGGAGCATTTTATTATTAAACCATGTAGCATTACAGATGTTAGCTAGATGGGATGCTACATGCAGTCATCGATCAACCGGTGCATTGCCAATGTCAAGACTCACGCCATCACAAGGGAAGAACGACACGAGGTGGACGGTGATGTTGCAGAAGCAGGACGTCAAGATCGGCCTACTATAGGGTAACGTCGCGGTGAAGAAGAGGAACACCAACCTCTCGTTCCTGCTGGGAGGCGACACGGCGGTGATGGATAACGAAGTGAAGGCATGATATATGGCACATCGCGGCTCATCCTGGAAGATATGTGGGTGCCTCCGCCGAGCTCTGCTACGTCAAAGATCTCCGCCTCTGCTACCACAAACACCACCGAGGCTATGACCAATGCCTCGCCAGACTCTTCTCCTGCATCGTCCTCCAAGCCATCGCCGAGCTGTGCCCCCGCGTAGGAGGATCCTTCTGCCATGGCGGAGGAACTTGCTCCTTGACATTTCTACGTTTTCTATAATAATTTGACAACAAACTATAGCTGGTTTGATCATCGTACTATCGAATTGTGCGAACTTGTGCCTGTTTTTGGTAGCGGGAAATGAAATTTCAAAAATATAGCCAATATATGAATCGTTGGGTCCAAATTTGAGGACGCCACTAGGAGAACGCACCACCCCATCCAAAAAATCACCAGAGGTAGCGCTTAAACTGTACCGACGGGTTCGCTGGGAGGGGAAAACGGCTGGAGATGCTCTTAGCCGTTCAATGTCTTTGTTGCCTGACACGATCAAAACTGAGACGATATCCTGGGCATTAGCGTCACGAGCTTCTGCCCTAATTAGTTTGGTTCGAGTTGTATGGTGGGGTGTTGGTCCTTATGGACTTCTACATGATTTGTTTTACAAATGAATCGACACGGAAAGCTTTTGCATTTTCAAAAAAATGTCCCCTTTTTATATGAGAAAATAAATCTCCTGTGCAGTCGCTCCCACTCGCATGCCACTGCTCTAAAGCACAAGTCACCAAGCCAATTCCTTATCACCACCCAAACTCAAATCACCATAGTCAGTCCTCAGATCTCGGTCTTCAACACATTTTCTATCAGCACCATGGAACGAGAACATGCCCCATGATATTAACAGAGCTTCGAAGCGAACCCTCTGAATTGTTGAAATATACAGCCTAGCCCTTTCCATCAGTTCAGACTGTTGGTTGCGTTGGCTAGCGCATACAATTTAATATGGTATCAGAGTAGAAGGTCCTAGGATCAAATCTTGGCCAACGCAAGAATTAAAAAGAAATATTGCGGCTGTCCAAACAAACGTCTCAATAGGCCAAAGGTCAAAGACGTAGGAATGTCACAATAGGCCAAAGGTCAAAGACGTTGGGTGAGTGTTGAAATATATTGCCTAGCCCTTTCCATCAGTTCGGACGGTTGGTTGCGTCGGCTGGTGCATGTAATTCAATATGGTATCAGAGCAGGAGGTCCTAGGATCAAATCCTGACCAACGCAAAAATTAAAAATAAATATTGCGGCTCCCCAAACATATGTCACAATAGGCTAAAGGGCGAAAGACGTAGGGTGAGTGTTGAAATATATTGCCTAGCCCTTTCCATCAGTTCGGACTGTTGGTTGCGTTGGCTAGCGCTGCAATTCAATATGGTATTAGAACAGGAGGTCTTAGAATCAAATCCTGGCCAACGCAAGAATTAAAAAAAAATTGCGGCTCCCTAAACAAACGTCACAATAGGCCAAAGGGCAAAAACGTAGGGTGAGTGTTGTTGAAATATATTGCTTAGCTCTTTCCATCAGTTTGGACTGTTGGTTGCGTTGGCTAGTGCATGCAATTCAATATGGTATCAGAGCAGCAGGTCCTAGGATCAAATCCTGACCAACGCAAAAATTAAAAATAAATAATTCGGCTCCCCAAACATACGTCATAATAGGCTAAAGGACAAAGATATAGGGTGAGTGTTGAAATATACTGCCTAGCCTTTTCCATCACTTCGGACTATTGGTTGCGTTGGCTGGTGCATACAATTCAATATGAACCCAAGCGGCCAGAAAAAACATGGGTACGCATGACCGGATACATTCCGATCCAGCAATCTCCAGGCATGATGTTTCCATGGGAGTTCGCCGAAGTAGGTTTCCTAAACTCGACACTCCGATCAGATCAATGGAGACACGCATCAAGTAGATCTTCGTCTTGGTGCGAGAGGAATCCAAGGGCCACCACCTTTATTCATACCATGCCGGCAGCCCCCTCGCCAACCTCCGGTAACCTGTAAGATTCGCCGTACCAACCGTACCAGCAGCCCTGCGGCTAGGCTAGTAACGAGAGATATGGCAGCAGAGCAGGGTCAACCTCCACTAGATCCGGCCCTACTAGCAA
This sequence comes from Avena eriantha, assembly GCA_910589775.1. Taxonomy (NCBI): domain Eukaryota; kingdom Viridiplantae; phylum Streptophyta; class Magnoliopsida; order Poales; family Poaceae; genus Avena; species Avena eriantha. The sequence goes on along the minus strand of OU342740.1, from coordinate 53,477,706 downwards.
CGAAGAGTACCAGGGAGGTAGCATCGGAGCCCAATATCGGAAGATCTAGGGTTTCCAACACCATCCGGCTTTGCCCTAGACTTCCACCGCTGGTCATGGCACCGCCGGGAGGGACCTCCGCCACCACCCCAACCAGGGACGCCGCCCTGGTTGCCAGCCGTCGTCGATCCGACCACATCTGTCCCAGCAGCCATGGCGGCTAACTCCGGTCTCCATCCACCCTGGACCACCTTCGGCGGCGGGGCCCGTCGCCACCGTGGCGAGGCCAGCAACAGCGGCGACGCGAGGAGCAGCGGCGGCGGGGGAGCTTTGGTGGCGTGCGGCGGGGCCCTCGGTGTCGCCCTAGGGTGCGACACGCAAGGTTTTTTTTTTGTCCCAACAGATGTCATAGATTTGTCTTGATTCGCAAATATCTATACCCAAAACACGCTTATCTAGCCATGGGGAGCCCTGTCAACGATTTGGACAAATCTGCTACGTAGAAATAATTAGGGAAGTACTCCGTACAAAATAACTCTGGCATCGGAAAAGAATAGGCTGTCCCCTCAATTTTCGGTTTCCATTTCGGCAGTATGTAATTTATGATATGATTCTGGCCTGCCTGTCATCCGTATGCAAGCTTTAAGAGAAAATCCATACATACCTGATATGTGTCGCTTAAGATCAGTCTATCATTACTATTGAGAATCATCCAGCAGGAAAATCATGTAGTTCCTAAAATGGAGATTTCCACGATATGTTCCCATACATTGGGCGCCAATATATATACGCGATCTTCTCCTTCTGCCTCAGAGTAGATCTCGATCTGCAGAGTCTGCATCTCGGTAGCCGCTGCCAAGATATCACCACCAGGAACAATGTCCATTCTCCTCATCTTGTTGCTCACATCCATCTTACCCATTTCCTGCACTCGAGGTTCTCCGCTCCCGATCAATGAGAACTCGAACAACAACGACAAGATGTCGTTATTGCACCGTCGGACGCTAACTGGGAGCTGCGGCACCGGCAACGCGGTGGACGACTGCTGGCGCTGCGACCCCAGCTGGGCCGACAACCGGCAGCGCCTCGCCGACTGCGCCATCGGGTTCGGCCTCAACGCCCTAGGCGGCAAGAACGGCAGGGTATACGTCGTGACGGACCCCAACGACGACGACCCGGCGAGGCCATCTCCCGGCACACTCCGGTACGGCCTCGCCCAGGACGAGCCCCTCTGGATCGTCTTCAACCGCGACATGACGATCCAGCCAAAGGAGGAGCTCCTGGTGAGGTCGTACAAGACCGTGGACGGCCGCGGCGCCCGCATCGTGGTCGGCGAGGGCGGTGCGTGCTTCACGCTGAGGAACGTGAGCAACGTCATCATCCACGGCGTGACCATACGCAACTGCAAGCCCGCGCGCAAGGCCTCGTCGTGTTACGAGATGTCGGACGGCGACGGCGTCAGCGTCACCCGCTCCAGGGACGTGTGGATTGACCACTGCTCCCTCGAGGCCTGCGCTGACGGCCTCGTCGACGTGACCGAGAACTCCACCGCCGTGACTGTCACCAACAATCTCTTGACCAACCATGACAAGGCCATGCTCTTCGGACACAGCGACGCCTTACCCGACGACAGGGGCATGCGGGTCACTGTCGCGTTCAACCGTTTCGGGCCAGGTCTCGTCCAGAGAATGCCAAGGTTATATGCCATCTTTTCCTTTTCTGTACATAAGAGGCGAGGCGTATGTGCAAACGTCTCGTTGGTCTAGGACGGCGCTAATCGATCGATTGATGTGATAATTTTGACAGGTGCCGGTTCGGAGTCTTCCACGTGCTCAACAATGACTACCTGAGCTGGGAGAAATACGCCATTGGTGGCAGCGCCTCCCCAACCATCCTTAGTCAGGGCAATAGATTCTACGCTGACAAGGAAAAACAGGTGCTGCATTTTCTTTGCGTCGTGCCCTCGCCTTGTGTGGTCCTGTCTTTGAAGCTGATCGATGGTCATGAAACCGTGATTGAAATTCCTGCAGGTGACGAAGCGTGACGGCGATGCGCCAGAGAGCGAGTGGCAGAACTGGAGCTGGATATCGGAGGGCGACCTGATGCTCAACGGCGCCTTCTTCACGGCGTCGGGCAGGCCGGTACCTGAGGCCGAAGCCCATAACTTTACCAAGTCTGCATCTTTCGTGGCGCAGATGACTGCCTCCGCAGGAGCGCTCTCATGCAACAAGGGTTGTCTGTGCTGATGATCGGCCCTTGTTGCATGAGCACATAGATAATCACGCACAATAAACAGAGCCACGGCATGATTGTTTAATTTTTTTTCCTCTGCACAAACAGAATTTCTAGTTTTTTCTTGTTCACACGGAACATAAGGAAGAGCGTCGTCCACATAGTTGAGATGTGGTAAGCCTGGAACTTCTTGGAAGATCTAACTCGAATATAGCACGTCTAACACCCAGATGATCAGCGATATCCATTGCGGCGTGTAATGCTACAGTCTTAGCTGCCTTCGAGTGCGCTGCTCAAGTCGTTCTGAGAGCTCGCGGCAAATCATACTTCAGCCTCCCACTTTAGGTCATCTCCGAAAACGACGCGTCTTCACACCCATCGCCGGGTCGGTGTTGGTGACGTACTAGACCACTAAATGCATCTCTAACGGGGCTGTAACTGTAAAACTCCTTTACATTCACTGAAAGCGTGTTTGACAGATCGAAAACTGCTCGCGCAGAACGGAACGCAAAAAACAATCTGTAAAAAGATATCTTTTGGTGGGCCCCGTGAATATCCTATTTTCCTCTCCTTCATGTTCCCTTCCTGCGCGCCACAGAGTCCAGCCCCGCGCCGCCACCCGACGCTGCCCCGTGCCCGCCTCTCTCACTGCCCCCGATCGCCTGACTTAGAGTGCCGTGTGCCGTCCCGTGCCCCGCGCGTGTGCAAGCTCCTGGCCGGCCGACCGCGCCTCCCCTAGCCGGCGCCTGACGGCGCCACCCCTGGCCGCCCGACCTCGCCTCCCATGGTCGCGCGTCTCCCCTGACCGGCCGTCCGCGCCTGGATGTGCCTCGCGCCGCCGCCTGGCCTTCGACACTGAGTATGCGCTACGATTTTCCGGCAATTTGGGCGGTCGTCTGGCTATTTACCGGCCTTGACCGATTACATTTGCCTGCAATATTGGCTCAGATTTGCCTCCGACACTAAGTATACGTGGGTCAAGGGAGTGGGTTCTTGGTGCTCTGTAAACAAATTTACGGGTCAACCTGGTTTTACAGGATCCGCTAGAGCACGCGTTTTCAACCTGACTGTAACCGCTCATTTTTTACAAGTTTGACCGTGTTTACAGACACCATTAGATATGCTCTAACAGTGCTGGAAAATAGGGAACCCAAAACAAATTATGTAGAAAATATGCATCACCTATTTTCATCTCATGTCCAAAATTTTAACCTAATAATGATCATCAAACATATACACAACTAAAAAAACTGAAATTATCACCAAAATCATCACACACACATACATAAAAATACTTTAAAATCCACATAACATAGACTACTTCACCATCGATATAGTTCAACGCAAACACATACACAATGCATAGTTCAAAGCATAGATATCAACATAGTCTATAACTAATAATAAAGAACGGATTATTTCTTCCGGTCTAACACTTTTCTGGACAGATTTTCTCTCCCATCAAACCCAATATAACCACCAATGCCACGGGTAAGTGTAAGATCAATCCATCAAACAGCTGGCGAACATAAAAAAACCGACCCACGTCGTCAAGAGATCGATGCCTCGATTCATACGGCAAGATCAAAACCAGCTATGCTCCCCAATCCCCCTTTTCTCCAAGCTTTAAAGCTCAACACCCGGGCCACGATGAATCTGATCGAGCGGCCGCCTTTGTTGGGGAGGTTGTAGCAAGAGACGTGGATGGGAAGGAAGATGAAGACCACATGCCATGTATGTCATGGCGGTGCAAGGCTGAGGTACTAGGAAAATATCTGCGAGTTCAACAACGTAAAAGAGGATGTCGGCCGAAGAAAATCCCCATCTCTCCACTGCCATATACTCCAGATCCAATGGCGAAGAGAACAAATCAAGCCTCCATCCTATTTCCGGATCAGCCTTCCATGGTTCTGTTTTATATTAGCACGAGGAGGAGTCGTGGTCTGTATTCATCGTACGTTCTATGTGCGTCGACAGCAGGGTGTCCTTGCAAATTTGATTTGTCTTATCTCCAACACATCATTGATTCCAGCTCTGCTACGATGCCATTGTATTGCTCTAATAGGTTAATGATGTATCACCGTCCACAGGTAAGTAAGGTTCTACCCAAATCAAATCTTTGATCGTAATGCCATTGTATTGCTCTAATAGGTTGATGATGTATCACCGTCCTCAGGTAAGTAAGGTTCTACCCAAATTAAATCTTTGATCGTACATCACTTCTATTGTTTTTACCAGTGTACTGCTTTGACCATGGTAACCTAAAGAATTTGAAGTTTGATCCATGCCTCAGTTAATCAAATGATATCAAAACCAGCCACTCCCTAATCCCCTTTTGCATGCTTGTGTGGCCAGTTGGCTGGTTAGGCCTCCTTAGACGCCTAGCATGGCCGGTCAGGTTGGGCTAAGTTTTGTTTTTTAATGGCCACCCAAATAGAGATGTTTATTTTTTTTTTAAAACAAAGCTAGAAAATGACGGAGAGAGATTTATATTAAACCAAAGAAATAATTTAGAAAAAACCAAAATATAATTTGCAAAAATAATTTTAGGGTTATGAAAAACATTCTATAAATTTGCAACACTTATATGAAGTAAAAAAGAGGATGCGACCTAACATAGTTGTATGGTACAAAATATATTCGCAGCAATTATTTAGTATAACTTTTGTTTCTAAAATTTAAAACAAGTAAAATTTACGTCGCACCATTTTTATTTAAAATTATACTTTTGATGATCCCGTTGCAACTTTTTGCTAGTTCAATATAAAGACAAGCTCTCATGCATAATTGCCATCATTGGCATCTCCTGGTTGCTCGTCACTCACGTTGCGGCCAGTGGTGTTGTTGGGACCAACTCCCAAGCCACGCCCGTGCCACCTCCCATAGCCACACCCAAGCATAATCATACTCGAATATAGCTAGCCTAACACCCAGGCAAAATCGATTGCTCAAGTCGTTCAGAGGACATGTAGCAGCGAACTAGATATCAGCTAAATCATCGTGACAGATCATACCCCAACCTCCCAGTTTAGTCAACTCCAAAAACGATGCATCTTCACACCCATCGCCAGGTCGGTGTTGGGGCCGTACTAGGTTTAGGCTCCAAATGGTATCTCCATTCTCCAGTGTGCCGACTGACCGAGCAAGATTTAAAATTTTGAGACGGAAAGCCTATGTTCAATATGATTATCCTCATTCCTCTCTGTCATAGTTGTGTCGAATACGTTTATAGAGCTCCACAATCTTTGACGGCGAGTCTATTGTAAAGGCGTGGAGTGAAATCTTAGTCAAAGTAGTCGTACATGCAAGGATCAGTCACAAGCAGAAAGTAGGAAAATAGTTGGAACCGCTCTTTTTATCATATGGTGAGTCATCTCCTCCATACAATACAACAATATATATAGAAGGAGAGGGGCATGTGAATAATGACTAAACGAGAATCTTCCAACCAAGAAATATAGAATCGGGCCTCGATTTCCCATCACCCGCTTGGTTTCTTACAGTCAAACTCAATGCACACTCTCGTGATGTTTTATACTCCCTCCGTCCCAAAATAAGTGACGTGAGTTTATCTAGATTCGGATGTATATAGACACGTTTTAGTACATAGCTGCATGTGAATCTAGACAAACTCAAGTCACTTATTTTGGGACGGAGGGAGTATATTCTACGAATTCTCTAGTGTGGTTCGTCAAAGTCGATACAAGATTTTGCTTAGAGAACTTTTTAGGAAATTGCAATTCCATGACAAAGAAAAGCATATCCATTCGAAGTGCACGGCTCTGATCCTCCTATAGAACAAACCAAAGTCTTTAGTCTCTTGAAGGTATCGGAAGATGTCCTTAATGTATTTCCAAGTTATCTTGCTAGGCTCAGAATTGTATTTAGCAAGCAAATTGACGGCGAGCGTAATGTCGGATCGTGTTTATAAGAGTACTTTTTAGGCACGAGAGGAGGCGAAAAATGAGATTCTTATCGGGGATATACTTTCCGGATATCCTCACTGTGTCTCACTAACCAGGGTGGCCCACTTCGGGTTAGAGCTTTGCTTCTCGGACGACCCAGTCAGGGAGAAGAGACAGAGTCCAGTCCGGCTACGGGAAGGCCCAAAAGATTACCGACATAGGCCTGTTATGTTACTTGTAGTCCAAGATATACTATGTAACCGACTCTTAGCCATAGCCGGATAGGTTTCTCTTACAAACCCTAGGCCGGATATCTATATAAGCCGTCTTAGGACAAGCCTTTAGGGCACCCTACAATAGTCTACAATCTCAACTCGCACAGGCGAAACCCTTGTAACCCATATTCCGGCTCTGCCGTATTACTAGATTGCTGGTAGGAGTAGGATCCGTCCAAAGCCGGCGGATTCGAACCTGGGTAAACTTATGCGCTCACCGTCTCGGAACACCATACGTCTCACAGCCCTCTCTTCAGCACGCCTCGAGGACCCCCTAATGGCGTACTTGTCATTAATCCGACGACAGTTGGTGCCCATTGTGGAGCAAGTGAGCTTCCGATCTGCGTTCCGAGCGGAATCTGCAAAAATCAGAATCGGTGAAACCATCGCCATCGGTCGTGTCCTCTATGCTAGCGACATCTCTCTCATCGTTCTCGATGAGACCTGGATTCCGGCTAGGGAAGCTGTGACTGCCTACACCATCATGTCCTTTGGTGAGATCAATGTTTACATCGGTTTCGCTGAAACTGCCCCACCCACCCCAGCGGTGATGATAAAGGTAAAAGAAGTTTCTGGGTCCACTTTGTCCGTGGAGGCGGCAGAGTTTCGGATCTTGGAAAACCCTAATCCCACCCAGCCTACACCTATTGCGGAGATGGTGGAGAAAGCTGAGCCTGAAGCAGATCTTGCGGTGCAAGTCGAATCTGGAGTGGATCTCCCTAGCGAGGCCGAATCCCATATCGATCTACCCATCGAGGTCAAAATCCAGGAGGTCCAAGATAACAACTTTGGTTCCGGCTCCGCCAATGCCGGAACAAATCAACCCTTCATGAGGAACACGTTGAGGCGCATAATGCTGCAAGGCGCAAGCGTGGATGAGGTTCTCGAGACCATCAGGTGTTTCGAGTAAGCCCACGAGGAAAGCCGCAACTACCTCAGGACGCACGCATCACACTTTGTCAGATATGTTGGATCTGGATCCGGATCTGCCGATGCTGGAGACAACGAAGACTCGGCGATCGGAAAAAACACCGACTTACCGGCATCTTCGGATGATTCCATGATGTCGGTGGATTTCCGAAAGTTCTCCGTGGAATATGAAGAGGAGTTCAACTCCAAAGCTGCAGAAGAAGGAGAAGCCATGGACGAAGGATCCGGAGAAAATTCTCCCAAAGCGCAGGATAACATGGATCTCGGAGACAATCCCGACGCCTAGATGTCCAAAAGTATCGATCAGAGCTTGACTCCGAGAAACTGGCCCAAAGCCGGCTTTTCTTCCGGCGCTGCCAAGAAGGCAAAGAAGAGGAACAAGAAGAACAAGACTCCGGTGAAAGACCCTCCAGCAGAGGAAGTGATTGCCGAAGAATATGAAGAAGACTCGGATGGAGCTCTAATCCCAAACGAGCCAAAGGAAACTCTGGTGGATGGATACGTGGTTACCGCTGGTGCCCGTAAACTCATCGATGTTGCGTTAACTACGCCTATCCCTACTGCTGCAAAGCTTACACCTGTAGAATTGGAAGAAAGTGCTCAAGCCCTAGAAGCGCGTCGTCAAGTACTCCTGGATGAGGCTAACAACCTTATGGAAGAGAAGAAGCGCATTGCGTCTGCGGGGCAGTTCAATTCCCTGTAGCATCAGAAGACCCGAAACGGCCCCGTGCGGGCTAACAGAAATCTGGAAGTCCACAAGACCCTCTTTGAGGGAGACGACACCGTCAAAGGAGAACCTCGGCTGGATAGGAAGGGAGATCTGGTGTATGGCACACCAGTGGAAAACACTGCTGCAGCCCGAGATATCCTGGCAAACAATCCGAACCCAGATCAAGTCCGGTTGGGCATAAAACTGCTCACCAAAGGTCTAGAGCAACAGAAGGTCTCGAGATCCGAAAGTGGAAAATTGGTCTCTCAATCCGACCAATGTCATACGGATCCAGCCTGGCATGATATTAGGCCCCAACAGGTCCCGGAACAACATCACCGTTCCGACTGCCGGGAAGATAACTACTCAAGAACCGTATCTTCAGGGCAACGGCATAGAACCGCACGTGACTGGATCAATGTTGCTCCTGTCGCAGAGCGAGATGTGGTTGTGGCGATAGTCTGAGACACCCTCCCCGGCGAGAGTCGAACAATCGCAGGGAAGACGACAAAGAGTCGGGAAGCAGGGGATCACCGGGGGAGCTGGCGGCCGGCGGGTTAGGGTTTTTCGTCGACGTCGATGACGTCCGGCAGGTCTGGGCCTCCTACTCCTCGACGTCGTGGACAGGGGCGACGCAGGGGATCGTTTCGGTCTTCCCCAACATCCAGACGCCACGCCCGCCGCCTAGTATGGTGTAGCCGAGAGGAAAACCGACAGTGAGGTTAGAGATGGTGAGAGGGAGGGGTAGCAGACATGTGGGGAAAGAGGGGTAGAAGGGCAAGGCCCTGGGTGGATCCGGGGAGGCGACGCACGGCAGAGGGGAGTAGATAAGGCAGGGCGAGGAAGAGAACATGGGGTGGGCGGTGGCGGGATGGAAAAAGGTGGCGTGCACCTTTCCTTCTTCTCCTCCTCACGTGTTCAGCGGGGCTCGGGAAGGGCTGCAGTTGGGGCCAGAGAGGTGGACGCAAGGTGGCTCGGGTGGGGCCTAGCTTGGCAGCAAGAGAGAGAACAGAGAGGGAAGGTAAGGGCTCGGCTAGGGTTTGGTCTAGCCAAGGTGGTGTCGATCATGGGGGTTGGCTCGTGCCAGGTTAGGTTAGGGGGGTGGGGTTGTGGCCGAGCCAGGCCACAAGGCTGGTGGCCACGGGTAGGAAGGGGCTAGCTGGCTCGGCAAGGGTGAGGGGATGGTGAGAAGTCCGGCTCCAAGGCATCGCAGCCACAACGAACAACCAAGACATCATTCTCTGTCACCAAGTGACGCGAGACACCAGACCAACTCTAACATAGAGGCGCGGTGCTACGATAACGATGATATCTACGTGGGTCCAAATGCTTCGGACCACGAATTCGACAAACACACTTCCCGGAAGGATTTGCTATCTCAAGACACACCCAAGCCTACGATGGAGTGGCCCGGCTAGATACTTGGCTCCAGGATTTTTTCAAGGCTTGCTGTATCGCCAAAGGCGGAAATAGCTTGGTCGCGACCCGGTATCTCCCACTTATGCTATGTAAGATGACACGATCCTAGCTTAATGAACTTCCGAAGAATACCATCCACAACTGGTATGACATGCAAAGTGCGTTCTTTCGGAATTTTGAGGGCACATATCGGAGGCCCTGTACGGTAGGAGACCTGCAGCATTGCACCCAGAAAGCCAGATAAACTTGCCGAGATTACCTCGGATGATGGATCGACACAAAGAACTCCTGCGAAGGGGTAAATGATCAAACTGCGATTGAAGCTTTCATTGCAGGACTCCCAATTGGTTTACTACATCACCGCTTGAAGTGTGACAAGGTCACTGATCTAGGAGAGATGATAGAAACGGCAAGCAAATATGCAGATACCGATGATGATGCAAAAGAACTACTAAACGTCCTGGCGGTACATAGTCGGCAAAACAGCCGAAGAAACAAGCTCAGAAGCGCAAGAACACCTCAGAAGAAAAGCTCAATGCGGAAACCGCAGTTGTCACTGCTACTTTTGGGTATGGAAGACGGGGAGGGCGCGGAGGCGGCCGCGGACGTGGTCGTGGGACATCAAGAGTCCTGGGTAGAGGAGACCAGCAACCTGGCAAAACCTACTCTTGGGCTGACATTGCCAACGGGGGCTCGTCCCACACAAATGCCGAGTGTCGTTTCAATGACGACATCAAGAAAGACGATTCTGCTAGCTACAGGGCTAAGCGGAAGAAGGGAAAGAAGAATCCCGAAAAAGAAAAGGAGACCAAGGAAGATTCCGACATGGAGGAAGCTGACCCTTCAAATCCCAAGTCAGATGGAAAGAAGAACTTTTCAACAAAGAAAGACACTTATGTCACTTTCCTTGGGTCTCAATCAGCTAAGGTCAAGAAGGCAGTTTTGCATGACATCAACGCAACTGTTCTGGCTGTACCTCAATTCTTGGACTGGTCGTAAGTGACAATCACCTTTGACCGCGCTGATCATCCGCCTAAGTTGCACATGCGAGGAAAATACGCCTTAGTCATCAATCCACTTATTGACGGCTATGGTTTCTCCAAGACTCTCATGGACGACGGCAACAACATCAACATCCTCTACATCGAAACGCTGCGTCGAATGAGGATCTTGGAAACTCAGCTGAATCATAGCTCTGTGATCTTTCACGGAGTTGTCCCAGGAAGACAAGCAAATTCCCTAGGAGAGATCACTTTGGATGTTACTTTTGGAACTGCAAAGAATTACCGTATGGAAGCTATTTCCTTCAAAGTGGTCACGTTCAAGAGTGCATACCACGCTATATTCGAACGTCCGACCTACTGGGCTTTCATGGCTCGTTCGTGTTACATTTACAATATGATGAATCTAGGTCCGAAGGGCGTGATCACCATCAGGGGAGACCCGAAGAAAGCACGGGAGTGCGAGGACAGAAATGCCGCCTTTGCTGAAGCCATATTGCATGCTCAGGAGTACTAGGAGATCAAGAAGACCATCGACCCGTCTGAGATGCCCGTGACGAAGAAGGCGATGACAAAGCCGACTCCGGAGTTCAAGGCATCGAAAGAGACGAAGACGACATCATTGAAGGATGATGATGAAGGGGTTCGCAGCATAGAAAACAAAAAATTCTTATGATGGGAACTATATGCCAAGATCTATCTACTAGATACAAGCAACGGGTGGATATACATCCATTGAGAACTTACCCTCGAAGACATCAAAGCTTTGTTAACGAGTTGGAACTTGTGGATGATATAGTCGTACACTTGCCGATCTCAAGATCGTGATGAAGTCTAGCAGGTCCGGCTCCAGCACGTCCATCAGATCCAGCTCCAGCAAGTCCAGCACCACCAACTCCAGCACCGCAAAGCAGCGGTGCATCCGTGATCGCACACACGCCCGGTACCCCGACAACCTCTGTCCCTCACTCCAGCAAAGCAGCGGAAGCAGCAACTCCTTTCCAGATAAAGCCACTGGGAACATGTATCTCGCTAATCCGAGACCATGGGGAATAACTAGAGGGGGAGAGAGATCCTCCAGAGGAGGTGTGAGGATGAAGGAGTGAGAGGGGGGCCTTTTATGGGAGGAGGGGGTACCCCCTCCTTGGCCGGCGCCTCATGGACGTAACCCCTCACCTCCCCCATTCATGTGGTGGTAACTCCCTCCATATTAAAATGCCCCTTCACATTCTCTTTTAAAGTCAACACTTTAAATGCATTAAATTTCTCCAAATTTAATGCTCTCTCATTTAATAAAACTCTTTTATTAAATTTATTCAGAATTTTGTTAATTACTTTAATCAACAAACATTCACATAAAACCCCTTGCAACATTTCAATATTACATGCAGAACCTAATTTCAGCAATTTCACCCGAAACAGTTTCGGTGTCTATTGAAATAATTCTAGCGCTTTCTTAAATCTTTATCTGAAACATATTTTATCCAAATGGTGTCGGTATCCCTTAAGTGTGTCACCCTACGGTTCGCAAATAATGCAGACATGATCGAGACCCCTCTTAGATCAATAATCAGAAACGGGACCTGGAGATCCATACCGACTCCTACACATTCAACGATGACTTCTGTGATCGTGAGAACCTTTAACGCTAGTAACTAAATCCCTTTGTCTCACCATATAATACATGTCCGAGATTCGATCATCGGTATCCAAATACCTAGTTTGATCTCGTTACCGACATGCACTCTTTTCACGTTCCCGTGAATAACATTCTAGTGATCACATCACTTGCTTGCAAGATATCTTAATGTGATATGACCGAGAGGGCCCAGAGTATATCTATCCATCATCGGGCTTGAAAAATTCCACTCTTGATCCATGAGCCTCAACATAACACCTTCGTAGTACTAAACCCACCTTTATAGTCACCCTGTTACGGTGTGACGTTCGGTGTTATCAAGATACTCTTCTGGTGTTAGCAATTAACATGATCTCATGGTCCAAGGACTAAGATTACTTCGTATGATGTTATAGCAATATAAACATAATGACTTTCATCATAATGCTATACTTCGGATGAATGTTCATCACATCATTCCACCAATGTTGTGACCTTGTTATTAACAACATCCAATGTCCATGATCAGGAAACCTTGATCATCTTGTTAATCAACGAGCTAGTTTATATGAGAGGCATTACTAGGAACTTTGTATTTTGTTTATTAAACACACATGTATCAACGTTTCCAATTAATACAATTATAGCATGCAAAATAAACATTTATCATAAACATGGAATAAGATAATAACCACTTTATTATTGCCTCTCAGGCATATTCCCTTCAGTCTCCCACTTGCACTAGAGTCAATAATATAGTTTAAAAAACTCTGCGTATTGAACACCTATGGCTTTTTGGTGTTGCATATACACGATTGCTAGTGGTTAACATAATCTCCGGATCTGACAGTTTCAGGTCCGTGTGTATTTGCATGTCTTTGCGTCTCTACGCATCACTCATCCTCAAATGAGATGACATTGTATAAATTTGTTCCTTTGGTGAGACCTTTAGTTCGTTCGGGTTAAAATATGTGGTATTATTGTCATACAATATATCTTCATAGTATTAACCCACTTTGAACCACACCTAGTTTGATAACAAACTACATAACATAAATGCCCTCCTTTGCTGCTACTATAGTAGTCATATACTTAGCCTTTTGTTGTAGTATCCGTCACAATGTTTCAACTTTGGAACTTATCCAAATCCATCATGGAACATCCGTTCCATTACATTGTGCCACCCATAGTTTAAATTGAGATAAATTTTAATTTTGTATTTTGTGACAAACTAGTATCAATGTAACATTTTACAATGAACTCCCTTTAACTATTTGTCACTTATACATGATATATTCTTAGTTCTTCCAAAGCTCATAAAATTATCTTTACTATTATCCAATGATCATCTTATGAATCATTCTGGTATGTGCTCATAACATTTAGAGCATAGGACATTCTGGATATATACATATCACGGTATAATTGATCAAAATCTTCATGTGATTTTACTCACCAAGTGTTGAAACACTTGAATCTTGATACGATCCTTTCCATGCAACAATAACCTTTCTTGTTGTTTCCATATTGAACCCTTTCAATATCTCATATATGTATGTCTGGCACAACCATGTTAGCACCTAAATCTATCCATATAGATATTGATGCCAAATATTCCGGTTTTGCCCAAGTCTTTCATCGAAATCTTATTTTAATGAAATTCTTAACTTGTGTCAATACAAGATACATCATTTCCAATCAACAATATGTCCTCTACATAATGTATTAGAAATATGTCTCAGTGCTCCCACTTAATTTCTTGCAAATGCAAGCATCTTCATCATCTCCAATGAATTTAAACTCCTTTAACAGTTTCATCATGGTGAAGATTCCAACTCCGCTATGCTTACTTCAATTATTGAAGTTTGCATGCCCTTTTAGCACCCTTTGAATTAACAAAACCCTTCGGACCGTGTCATGTACACGTCCTAGGTAACCATTCTATTAAAAGAACCTCATTTTGTTTATTCAACTACCATATACCAAATTATATGTAGTGCTTGCTACATTAATCCGTCAAGACTAAATATCGCTATGAAAGATCAAATCTTGTCATAGTCAACTCCTTGAACATTGTTGTAAAATTCTTTCCGACATGTCGACTATTTCATAGATGTTAAACATCCATGTCTATTTCTTTACAAATCCAAACACGACTGATAGGCTTGATGCCTTTTCTGAGGGTCTTCCAAGTTCAGAAACTTGATTTCTCGTGTATGGATACTATCACGGATTCTATGACTTCTAGTCATTTTATGGAGTCAGGGCCCATCATCGCTTCTTTGCATGTAGTCGGTTCATCATTGTCAAAACAATAACGACTTGCTTATCAAATCAGACTATTTGATTCTTACCAACCCACACGGTTCAATAGGAACTCTAATCTCCGAGATCACACGCTTTGTAATCACGGGAGCCATGAGCATTGTGGTCGCCACCGGGACACTTTCCGGCACTGCGCTACTTAGCACATATAGCTAAGGTTCAACAACCTTATCAAAGTTCTATTGTCCTCCCACTTAACTTTTCACGAAAAAGTCCTTCTCAAGAAACTTGATGTTCCAAGTAACAAATAAACTCTTTTGTCCTCGATGTTATGGAGAAATTCCCAACAATTTTTTTAGGATAACCTACAAAGACGTGCTTATCTGACTTTGGTTGTAAACATTTTACATATGCATAGCATACCAAAATTTAAGAAAAGACAATTCAGGTTTTATCCCAAACCATAACTTATATGGTGTCATTTCAACGGATCACGATGGTGCTCTTTTCAGTGTAAAAGCGGTAGTCTCTAAAGCTTCAATCCTTAAAACATAATGACAGTTTTATAAATGACACCCTTGATCTTACCATGTGAAACATGGTTTGATTTCATCTCTCGTATATGCCATACTCCTATGGTTTACCCAAAAACACAAATCATGGAACAATTCCTCAAATCTTAAATGTTTTGCTAAACATGTAACTCAAATATCTTCCTTTATGATCAAATCATAAACTCTTTTATTTTCTTGTTACAATAAATTTTCACTTCATCTTGAAAGTCTTTGAACAATTTTCAAATGTTTCATACTTCTTCCTTATTAAGTAAATATATAGATATATTCACTCAAATTTCTGGAGAAAGCATATAAAGCAAAAAGATCCATCGCATATGGCTACATATAATGGACTATATACATCAATATGTATAATATCCAATATGTTAGTCATCCGTTCCTCTTTGGCCTACGGATGGAGTTTCAATTATCTCGAGGAAAGTCTCACAAGCGTCAATTGCTCAAAATCAAAGACTCCAAAAATCCATCAACATGGATTTTCTTCATGTTTTCTTTCCAATATAATTTAAACAGCGATGTCACTTCATAAGTGATCTTTCAATCATTTGTCTTGCGACATTTTAGCAATAGTGTTTATGGATGTGATTTTTCCCACTAAACTTGAAAAAGTTCATCCATCCTTTATGGAATACGGTAATTATTTGAACAACCATTGTTCTCGTAATACCGGAACAAAATAACAATTATTAAAACAAATCTTGAAGGCTAGGTTTGAAGACAACAAAAAACACAATAACACTTTATTTGTTTTCGATGAACATCATTACTTATTCTCTTGCTAGTTACTTAGGCCACTGCAGTTCATGAATTGCGTTGTCCTGTATGACACTTCATACCAATCAATTCGGTATCCAATACCGGTATCCAATACCTCAGAACCACATTGTTTAACAAGCAAGGAATACAGCCATAACATGTATATCTTCTATATATCTAAGTTGGACATCTCCAACCTTTTCTTTTCTGCCAAATATTTTATAGATTCTCTTTCAACGATTCCTTTTCTTTTAAAAGAATCTATCAACATCAATAGTGGTGTCATTCACATGAAACATAGTACAAACTGTATATAGTCAAATACTAATACCTTTGAACTTGCACTTTGAAGTGAATCACCATCATCAAATGTTTGGTGTTCTTTCAAAAATCCATTCTTTAGTAATCTATTAGTGTAGTAAACATTTTACTTACATCTTCTATTCATCCTTATCATGACAAATTTCATGATCAAGCTACTATAGCCTGTAAGGAAGAATCGCGAGTATAATGTTAGTTCCCAATACCTTTTTGGGAGATCTGGATGCTTAGCATCTCCATCCTTCACAAATTATCATACAATATGAGAACATGTATTTTGCTAAATTATACTCTATCATAATGCAACCAAAAACATTGTTTCAGATATCACAATATCTGTCACACATGATGGTTTATGAAACATTTTTTAGCTCCTATATAATCTTGATATTAAAACAACTTTTGAATATCAATAATCATGGAGGCAAACATGATACTTTAGATACTAACATTGGAATTCTTACTCTTGATTTAATACTACTTATTAAACTTCATGGAGTAAATAGAGTTTTCTGAAAGTTTGCAATAGGACTTATAAACTTTAAATTGACATTCAAAACAATACGATACCAGTTTGTAAAGTAAATATCCAGAATTCTATAGTTCTATTATCTCAATTAAAACTAAGCATAAGGTAGTGAACAGACGCCAATGATTACAACAAATTATGCAAATTCACTTCGATTTAGTTTATGACAAATTGAGTTCGACTAATCCAAATTAGAAATAAACTCCCACTCAAAAACGACATCCCTCGTGCCTTTTTGGTGAGTACATGAACCAAATCCACTACACCAAGTCCGATCATCACGTGAGTCGGTGTAGCTTCAAAGGCGAGCATCAATATGGGCATCACATCAACTATATGACTCATGCTTAACCTTTCGGTCCGTGTTACGAGGCCATGTCTGTACATGCTAAGCTCGCCAAGTAAGAACCTTAGTACTCGTGTGTGTAAAACTGTCTTACACCCGTTGTATGAAAACGCGGAGTCGAGTACACCCGATCATCACGTGATGTCTCGAAACACGATCCATACAACGGTTCATACTTAAGGAAGAACATATTTTTATCTTGATATTTAAATGAGGCATCATCTTATAATGCTACTAAAACGCCAAACAAGCAATATAAGATGCGAACATCATATGTGTAAAGTGGAATGATATGGTACATGCATTTGATCACCATCATATGCATCGTGGTATGATCTCTATCATTCCTTTATGTGTAAGGCCATGGTCTATGGAACTTACACGTTAGGTGTGTTGTAAGAGTATCTACCATACATCTAATTACAACATTACCATATCAAGACACTAGCCCAGCAACAATCTAAACTAGACGCCTCTGATTTATCCATTGCAAGTTTTACGTGGCTTAGGGATTTCGGAGATAGAACCGTTCTTACCTACGAACATGGAACCACAATGAGGGTAACAAAGTTATTAGCAACTCATTGTAAATCAGATATTGACTATAGTAAGAGAGACAGACACCCGCCAGCCACTTATGCAAAACTAGTTGCATGTCAGTCGTGGAACCGGTCTCATGTACGATGACATGTAAGGTTGGTCCGGGCCGCTTCATCCCACTATGCAACAATATCCAAAATACATGAAAGAAGCAATAACATGATCATCATAGCCCACATATAAACATATGTATACTACCCGTGCAAAGCACCTACGCATAAATCTAGCTCTGATACCACTGAAGGGGTTCGGAGCATAGAAAACAAAAAAATTCTTACGATGGGAACTATACGCCAAGATCTATCTACTAGATACAAGCAACGGGTGGATATACATCCATAGAGAACTTACCCTCAAAAACAACAAAGCTTTATTAACGAGTTGGAACTCATGGATGATGTAGTCATACACTTGCCGATCTCAAGATCGTGATGAAGTCTAGCAGGTCCGGCTCCAGCACGTCCATCAGATCCAGCTCCAGCAAGTCCAGCACCACCAAGTCCAGCACCGCAAAGCAGCGATGCATCCGTGATCGCACACACGTCCGGTACCCCGAAAACCTCCATCCCTCGCTCCAGCAAAGCAGCGGAAGCAGCAACTCCTTTCTAGATAAAGCCACCGGGAACATGTATCTCGCTAATCCGAGACCATGGGGAATAACTAGAGGGGGAGAGAGATCCTTCACGAGGAGGTGTGAGGATGAAGGAGTGAGAGGGGGTCCTTTTATATAAGGAGGGGGGTACCCCCTCCATGGCCGGCGCCTCATGGAGGTGACCCCTCACCTCCCCCATTCATGTGGTGGTAACTCCCCCCACATTAAAATGCCCCTTCACATTCTCTTTTAAAGTCTCAACTTTAAATGCATTAAATTTCTCCAAATTTAATGCTCTCTCATTTAATAAAACTCTTTTATTAAATTTATTCAGAATTTTGTTAATTACTTTAATTAACCAACATTCACATAAAACCCCCCCCACAACATTTCAAACTTACATGTAGAACCTAATTTCAGCAATTTCACCCGAAACAGTTTCGGTGTCTATTGAAATAATTCCAGCGCTTTCTTAAATCTTTATCTGAAACATATTTGCTCCAAATGGTGTCGGTATCCCTTAAGTGTGTCACCCTACGGTTCGCGAATAATGCAGACATGATCGAGACCCCTCTCAGATCAATAATCAGAAGCGGGACCTGGAGATCCATACTGACTCCTACACATTCAACGATGACTTCTATGATCGTGAGAACTTTTAACGCTAGTAACGAAATCCCTTTGTCTCACCATATAATACATGTCCAAGATTCGATCATCGGTATCCAAATACCTAGTTTGATCTCGTTATCGACATGCACTCTTTTCACGTTCCCGTGAATAACATTCTAGTGATCACATCACTTGCTTGCAAGCTATCTTAATGTGATATGACCGAGAGGGCCCAGAGTATATCTATCCATCATCGGGATTGACAAATTCCACTCTTGATCCATGAGCCTCAACATAACACCTTCATAGTATTGAACCCACCTTTATAGTCACCCTGTTACGGTGTGACGTTTGGTGTTATCAAGATACTCTTCCGGTGTTAGCAATTAACATGATCTCATGGTCCAAGGACTAAGATTACTTCGTATGATGTTATAGCAATATAAACATAATGACTTTCATCATAATGCTATACTTCGGATGAATGTTCATCACACCATTCCACCAATGTTGTGACCTTGTTATTAACAACATCCAATGTCCATGATCAGGAAACCTTGATCATCTTGTTAATCAACGAGCTTGTTTATATGAGAGTGATTACTAGGAACTTTGTATTTTGTTTATTAAACACACATGTATCAACGTTTCCAATTAATACAATTATAGCATGAAAAATAAACATTTATCATAAACATGGAATAAGATAATAACCACTTTATTATTGCCTCTCGGGCATATTTTATTCAGATGACCCCTCCAAGGTGACCCAGATAGGTGTAGGTTTAGATAGCGCATAGGAAAGCGCGCTCATCAAGTTCCTCCAAGCAAATCAAGATATCTTCGCATGGCAGCCATCTGACATGACCAGAGTACCTAGTTAACTTGCCGAGAACTCTCTAAATGTACACCCAAATGCTAAACCTGTCAAACAGTCCTTAAGACATTCTGGCGATGAAAAGCAAAAAGAAATAGCTAAGGAACTAGCTCGGCTCGAGTTAGCCGGATTCATAGAAGAGGTCATCCACACTGAGTAGTCGGCCAATCCTGTAATGGTCCCTAAAAAGGACACCACTGATTTAAGGATGTGTGTTGATTATACCGCCTTGAACAAGACTTGTCCCAAAGATCTGTTTGCTCTGTCTAGAATTGATCAAGTTATCAATTCTACGGCAGGCTCGGAACTCCTATGTTTTCTCGACGCATATTCCGGTTATCACTGAATTCGGATGAAGGAATCAAACAAAGTCAAAACTTCATTCATAACCCCCTTCAGAACCTTCTATTTTGTTACGATGCCCTTTGGGCTAAAGAATGCAGGATCTATGTACCAGCGCACTATGCAGCGTTGCCTCCACGATCAAATCAGATGCAATGTACATGCATATGTGGATGACATAGCGGTGATGTCCAAAAATAAGGTAACCTTAATTTCCGACTTGGAGGAAATGTTTGCTAATCTACGAAAATACAACATAATGCTTAACCCAAACAAATGTTTCTTTGGAATACTAGCCAGCAAATTGTTAGGTTTCATCGTGTCTCAACGAGGCATAGAGGTGAACCGAGACAAAAATAAGGCTATACTCAATATTTCCAGGCCGACTCACCTTAAGGATGTTCAAAGACTAACTGGTTGCATTGCTGTAGTCACTTGGTTTGTAAGCCGGCTCGGTGAAAGAGCCACACAACTCTACAAGCTCCTGAAAAATACTAAAAAGTTCATTTGGACTGACGAAGCTGAAGCTGCACTACAAGACCTAAAAATAGTACTCTCATCTGCTCCTATCCTTGCAGCACCGGAACCTCGTGAACCGATGTTGCTTTATCGCGCTGCAACAAACATAGTTGTCGGTGTCGTCATGGTGGTGGAGAGACCAGAGGAAAAACAGGAACACATGGTGCAGCGTCCGACATATTACCTTAGCGAAGTCCTAACTGAATCAAAGAAGCGGTATCCACACTATCAAAAGCTGGCTTACAGTGTGTTCTTCGCATCCCAGAAGTTACGGCATTACTTTCAGGAACATCTAATTACCATGGTGAGCATAGCTCCCGTGAGAGATATAATCAACAACAGCGATGCTACAAGACGCCTCGCAAAATGGGGTATAGAGCTTTCAGCTTTCGACATTGAGTACAAACCTCGTACATCAATTAAATCCCAAATCCTCATGGACTTTGTCGCTGATTGGACAGAGACAACGGAAAATATGACCCTCCCAGAGTCGGAATACTAGACCTTGTATTTTTCCGAGTCTAAGGCGCTCAGGGGCTCGGGGCTGGCATGGTGTTCAAATCACCCCAAGGAGATAAAGTCTTCTATGTGTTGCAGATCCACTTCACGGCAACAAACAACATTGCCGAATATGAAGCATTTCTGCATGGAATCCGGATTGCTAAGGATATCGGCATCCGACGATTAATGTGTTATGGAGATTCGGATCTTGTTTCCCAACAAGTGTCCGATATATGTAATGCAAATAAACAAATGGCAGCATATGGAGCTATCGTGGATGAATTATTTAAATTGTTCGAAGAGTTTGAGGTTTAACACATCCCTCGAACAGAAAATAAGGAAGCAGATGCATTATCTCGAATAGGCTCTACATGGAAAAAGGTCCTAGATGGCGCTTTTTTGGATCACCTCATAGTTCCCTCTATAAAAGGAGTAGATGAGTAATATCCGACCAAATCCGACTCACCTTTAGTAGCAGTTATAGCTGTAATTCCCAGCTGGACTAAACCCTACCTTGATTTCTTGGTAGATGGAAAATTACCCGAAGACAAGGTTCTGAGCTGGCAGATTGTCCGATGAGCAAAAACCTATACAATAATAATGGGTTAATTATTGGTTTGCCACTTGAGGCCACCATACACTCAGTTTTTCCACTAGTGCGGAACGGTGCTCAGTTTTGCCACTATTTTGGGTGTTGCTGCTATGGCGATGCCAACCGGCCAATTTAAATGAGCATAACAAATTCAAAAGAAAATCAAAAAATCAAAAACCTACGCACATAGTCTTCTTATGTCTTATACTAACGATTCAAATTGATAAACAAGGTCTACATACATTCAAACGAAAAATTCATGTATTCATGTATGTAGACCTTCTTTATCATGTATTCATGACTTTTTCATTTGACTGTATGTAAACCTTTTTTATCAACTTGAATCGTTAGTATATGACATAAGAAGACTATGTGCGCAGGTTTTTCATTTTTTTGATTTTTTTTGAATTTGTTATGCTCATTTAAACTGGTCTGTTGGCATCACCATAGTAGATGCACCCAAAATAGTGGCAAAACTGAGCAGCATTTCGTGCAAGTGGCAAAACTGAGCATATGGCAGCCTGTAGTGGCAAACCAATAATTAACCCAATAATAAATGGTGAGCTCTATAAGCGGAGTGTATTTGGGGTCTTTCAACGCTGCGTATCTCTAGAAGAAGGAGTGAAAATCTTACGAGAAATCCACGAAGGCGAATGCGGCCATCATGCTGCAGCCAAATCTTTAGTGGCAAAAGCTGTTAGACATGGATTTTCTGGCTTACAGCCAAGGCAGATGCCAAACGGCTGGTCAAGATGTGAAAAGGATGAAAAACGTACGCCAAACAAGCTCATGTTCTGGCTGATGAGGTGCGAACAATACCTATAACATGACATTTTGCGGTCTAGGGGCTTGACATGGTAGGACGTTTAAACGGGCTCCAAGTGGATTTACTCATCTCTTAGTGATGGTGGATAAATTCACAAAATGAATTAAGGCTAAACCCTTCACCAGTTGTGATGGAGCGACAACCAGAAGATTTGTCGAGGATGTCATAATCCGATACGGTTATCCACATAGCATTATCATGGACAACAGGAGCAATTTTTTATGGGAGAACTTGCCGAATTCTACGATGAACAAAATAACCGGCTTGACATTGCGTCAGTGGCACATCTACAAGCTAATGGACAAGTTGAAAGAGCAAATGGTTTAATCCTACAAGGCCTCAAACCAAGACTCGAAGCACCACTACGTCGTGTTGCGGGGGCTTGGGCAGATGAATTACCTTCTGTGATATGGAGCTTGCGAATAACTCTGAACAGGTCAATCGGATACACACCTTTCTTCTTAGTCTATGGTGTAGAATTTTTTCTTTCTAGTGATTTGATTCATACTTCTCCCTGAGTTGCTACGTATATCGAAGAGGATGCTGAAATTTCTCGACAAAATGATCTCGATCTAATCGAAGAAGTTCACGTCATTACTGAGATGAGATCAATAGCCTATCAGCAGAAGTTACGCAAGTATCATAGCCAGAGAGTCAGAAACTGGTCTTTCAATAAGGGCGATTTCGTTTTCCGGCTTGTGTAGAAAAGAAAGCACAAACTTTCCCCAGTATGGGAAGGGCCCTTTTTAGTTAGCCGAGTATTGCACAACGGTTCTTACTATCTAACTGATATGCGTTCAGTCAAAGAAAGACATGCTACTAAGAAAAAAAGAGAGCTAGAGGCAGTACAGACCCGGAAGAATTAGACAACCGTGGAATATTGCTCAGCTACGTCCCTTTTATTCTTAAATTTTCTTTATTTGTAATCATATATGTGTACATGTTCAATGAGAAATAAAGTGTTGGTTGCTTCAATTTATTCTGAGAAGTTTTATATTACCATCTTATTTCCAAATGATCATGTCACAGTCGAAAATCCCAGAATACTTGAAAGTACTTTATGCTCATGTTTGTTCTGGTTAAGATTTTCGATTCTAAAAATGCTTCCTTCGGGTATAAATCTAAATTTTCTAGTTTATACTTTGATTCTTTATCTGATTGCTAGATGCGGGCATTTCCGAGTAGTTAATTGTTGGTACTGGAAGCCAACATTGTTTCCAAGTTTAAACGGGTTTAGCAATTGAGCTCCGTTGCTTGACAAAGTTTCTGTGTTGAAGGTTAGCCAGCTCAGAAAAGGGATGAAGCGGAAAGCCAGATAAACGATAAGTATAGACAAAATATAAAGTTCTTATGTAAACATTCCAGGCATGTCAAAATAAAGCTAAAAAGTGCTAAATATTACACTATTTATTTACAATCCGATTATTTCAGAATAACATATTGTTTTTTCTGGCACTTTACGATGCAGGAGATGAGGTAGGAGCTGCCAAATCACTAGAGACATCTCCTTCGCCTTGATATCTTTCCGAGACGTTCAAATCTGAAACGGTTTGCTCGTCGTCGGAAACTTCACCTATTTCTTCGGCAGGCGGAGAAGTCGTCTCCACACGAGTGAAGAAGGGAGTGTCATAGTTGGTCAGATCAGCTACATGACATCCATATCCGGCAAAGGAGTCCGTGATGGCCTTGATGTCTTGCTCCTGTCCGTCTTCATCCATAGTCGAATATCCTCTGGTTACTTGCCATATTTTCATGCTTCCATGGTGGCTCATAACCATTGTGAGGGTGTTCTGTGCTGCAGTCCGCGCATAGGACATGTTCCAGTCCTGGATGAGCTGGGGCATCTCCTTGGCCTTGTCTCACACCTCAAAGACAGACATTTTTTTCATGTCCAGAACTTTGAGTACTTCGCCAATATCCTCCAAAGATTCGGAAATCGTGAAGCAAGTCGCCGAATTGTGTAAGTCGTCTGGTGTGAGACTCGGTGGAGGAAGAATCCAGTAAGTTTAGAGGACCTGCGCATATAAAGCAAAGGTCAGAAAATATATCCGAACTCCTAGAGTCGGAAAAATAGAAAGTCAGAAAATAGGAAACATACCGAAGATGGCATCGTCAACTTTTGTCTTCTCTGCCTAAGGCTCTGGAGTTTAGCTCGGAGTGCCTCGGTGATGTCCTTTTCTCTGAATAATTCATCATTGATATCCGAGATTTTCTGATCCTAGGCCGCTATCCTTCGATCATGTTCTTCGGTGGCCATGGAGGAGCATTCGAGGACTTGTGCAATGTTGTGCTCGTGATCTGCTTTAAGCTTATTCATCTCTCGACGTAAGTCGGCGTTCTCCACCTCCAGGGTGTTAAGATTCTCGGCTTCTTCAATCATTGCACATGATTGTTTGACCAGTGCTGTAAGCAAAAGAACAACAGTTGAATAGGTAATTCGACTATGAAAGCAAAAAAGAGAAAGGTTAAGGACTGAAATGATTACCTTTAGCCTCATCTCTTGATACCTTTAATTGAGCATTTTCAAGTCGGAGAGCTCTGATCTCTATCCGCTTGTTACAAATATTTTTCAATAATTCCTGGTTATAAGCATTAACTTCTTATAAGCCCAGAGTCAGAAGTCTACTAAAGACTCGGGCTAATATTTTAACTAATATCAGCACGAGCCTTGGGGGCTACACCAGTTCATTCTTTGGCATCCTATGAAAGCATAAATCCATATTGTCTATCCAACTTCATGCTTGGGGGCTAGATGATATGATATGAAATAAAGTAAAAAAGGTGAGTTGGAAATCAGACTTACATGTTGCTCATGAGTAAGCTTGCTTAAGCTCATGTTCACCTCGGTGGAAACCTTCTCGGTGAGGGTCAGTAGGATTACTGGTGGTGGAGGAGCCACATCGGCTTTCAGCCTCTCGTCATGAAGACGGATTTTCTCAAGAAGTTTGGAGTACTTGACGTCCTCTTCTTCTTGTGCCTCTTTCTCGGTGGTGATATTTCGGCTCTCCAGGTACTACTGAGCTAGCCTTTGTATCTCTTCTGCAGTTTTCCGAGTAATGCCAAGCTTGGCAATACCCGGATTGCTGAGAAGGTTATCGGAAAAAATCTCTGTCGAGGGATCATTGCCCTCTAAGGGTTCACCCTTATCAACTACCGAGTCACCCATGGTGACGTCGGTCTGTGAACCAAGGTTCGCTGGCTCAAAATGAAGAGCCGGATCTTCTGCGACAGACGAAGATGGAGTAATCTCCAGCGTTGTAGAAGGCTGCGGGGTAGGAGTCAGAGGCGCTATGGAAGGAGAAGTCAAATTTAACTATGACTAGCGCAGGGGCTTCAACGAGCCTCCTTTCCCCTTGCCCTTGGTGAGTTGTTTAGCTCTGAGGAGGTAATAGAACAAAGATCGTTACACTTCAGAAATAATGGGAAATAAAATACACAGACCTTGTGAAGAAAGTTACCTCTTGACAACGGCACTTCCTTTGTGTCAATGGAAACTATCGGAGCCATACGCTTTCTGGTAAGGGTCTCAGGTAATGGGACTAGTTCTCCATCATCCTGAGAGATCTCAGGAGGATATCCCTCGAGAGGAGCAAGCTCCGACTCAGGGAGGTCAGCAAGCTGAAAAGAACAAACATCTCAGTATTGCAGAAAGAAACAATAATGTATAGATGAACACATAATTCGAGTTATCGCTTGAGAACTTACTAGTATAACAGGATCATCAGCCGTATGCATGTCCAAGGACAGCTCTAGAATCTTCCTCTCGATCCGCTCCCTTATCAACCACTTGATCTGGGACTCATATTCCCTTTCCGAGTAAGGGCGGGAGCAGATCCGGAGAGAGTCCGTCTTACTCTTGGTGATGGAGTGCATAAGCCGATCACCATGGTGTTGGAGAGGCTGGATCCGGCGCGCCAGCCAGCAGTGGACCAAATTGGATCCTTTTAGACCCTTGTGCTTCATCAGATATTCGATCCGCCTCTTAGCAAGAAGTAGATCGTTAGTGAGAGCTGGAGGATCCGCATCCTAGGACTCTTGGGGCGTGGTGGCACCATCAATAAAAACCGGCAAAACAGTTGCTTTGCCGAGAGCCGGTTTGTCCTTGTGATAGAAGAACGTGGATGACTCATACATTGCAAATGTATCTAATTTGATGTTCCATGCTTGGTTTTATCCACTTTCTTGTGTTTTGTCCACACTTTGGAGTACTTTTCATATGATTTCTTGGACTAACCTATTAACAAGAGCCACAGTGCTAGCTGCATGTTTTCTGTTGTTTTTGGTTCCAGGAAAGTCAGAAAATGAATATTCTTGGAATTGGACGGGACAAAAGCCAAAGTGCCTATTTTTCCAGAAGTCATCAGATTCCAGAGTACGAGACGGAGAGGGGCCAGGGGGCCACCACACCACCTGGCCACGCGGCCTAGCCTGGCCCGCGCCAGGGGGTGGTGTGGCCGCCTCCGGCACCCCCTCAGCATCCCCTTCCGCCTATATATTTCCCTCGGGACGAAAACCCTAAGTGCCCGATCAAAAATCCACAAAATAGTCTATAGCTGCCGTAATCTCCATCCCTAGATCAGGAGGGATCTGAAGCTGTTCCCGGCACCCTGCCGGAGAGGGGAATTAACCCTGGAGGCCTTCTTCATCACCATGCAAGCCTCCGGTGTGATGCATGAGTAGTTCATCCTTGGACTATGGATCCATGTAGTATCTAGATGGCTGGTTCTCCTCCTTTGTGCTTTCATGTCTAGATCTTGTGAGCTCCGTTCATGATCAAGATCATCTATTTGTAATTCTGCAAGTTGTGTTTGCGGGGATCCGATGGATATTGAGATGCTATTTCAGATTGATTATTGATTCTATCATGTCTTTGTTATTTGTGATCTTGCATGCTTTTTGTTATTAGTAGCTATCTTGGCCAAGTAGATGCTAGCAACTCCAAGAGTTAGTATTTATGCTCGATAGTGGGTTCATGCCTCTGGTAATCTGGGGAAGTGACAGAAATCTCTAAGGTACTAGATCTGATGTTGCTACTAGGGAGAAAACAACAATCCTTTGTTCATAGAACAATCATATTGTTTACTTTACACGCAGTTTGTAAAGCAATAATCTGTTGCTTGCAACTTAATACTGGAGGGGGTTCAGATGATAACCTGAAGGTGGATTATTAGTCATAGATGCAGTTGGATGGCGGTCTATGTATAATGTTGTAATGCCCAATCAAGTCTCAAACGAGTCAAGATGATTAGCATATGCATGTATTACTTTCTCGATGTTTGTCAATTGCCCCACTGTAATTTGTTCACCCAGCATGTTATCTATCTTAAGGAGAGCCACCTCTAGTGAACTATGGATCCCGGTCCTTGTCTTTTACATACAATCTACAATCTTTTACTATTTTGTGTTTACTTGCTGCAAACTATTACTTCTTTCCATTCGATACGTTTAATCCTTTGTTTTCCACAAAACACAGTGAGATTG
The DNA here is from genome assembly GCA_910589775.1 of Avena eriantha. Classification (NCBI taxonomy): domain Eukaryota; kingdom Viridiplantae; phylum Streptophyta; class Magnoliopsida; order Poales; family Poaceae; genus Avena; species Avena eriantha. The sequence continues at coordinate 53,449,901 of OU342740.1, read as the reverse complement.
ACAACCTCATCGCAAGTTGGGGACAAAGTTTTGTGCTTGTGTTGTGCAGGTCTCCACGTTGCTACTAGCAATGGTAGTGCGCCCTGCCAAGGCTCAGCTAGCAACACCTTTGGGGTGTTTCCTTGCTCCTACTAGTTCGATTAAACCTTGGTTTCATAACTGAGGGAAACTTGCTGATGTGCTCATCATACCTTCCTCTTGGGGTTCCTAACGATCTCTACATCAACATCGCACCAGCACTTTTCTGGCGCCGACACTAACCAATCAAGAATTTTTCGGGCGCCATTGCCAGGGAGTCAAGGACATGTTCTCAAGGGGAGTCCCTCATAACCAATCTCTTTACTTTGTTATTTTTGTTTTGCTTAGTTTCTTTTTGGTTTGTTTGCTTGTTTTGTTATCAAAAACACAAAAAAAATAGTTTTACTAGTTTGCTTTCTTATTTGAAAACACAAAACATGACTACTCTTGAAAACACTAAGTTGTGTGACTTCACTAGCACCAACAACAATGATTTTATGAGCACACCTATTGCTCCACCTGTGCCTAGAGATACTTTCTTTGAGACAAAACCTGCTTTACTCAATCTTGTTATGAGAGAACAATTTTCTGGTATTGGTAATGAAGATGCTGCTTCCCATCTAAATAACTTTGTTGAACTTTGTGCGATGCAAAAGCATAGGGATATAGATGGTGATATTGTTAAGCTAAAATTGTTTGCTTTCTCTTTGAGAGGAAAAGCTAAAGAATGGTTGAATTCCTTAACTAGGAATAGTATTGATTCTTGGACTAAATGCAAAGATGCTTTCATTGGAAAATACTATCCTCCTGCTATGATTATATCTACGAGAAGTGAAATAATGAAGTTTAAACAACTTGATAATGAACATGTTTCTCAAGCTTGGGAAATAATGAAATCTTTGGTAAAGAATTGTCCCACTCATGGACTGACTGCTTGGATGATCATCCAAACTTTTTATGCAAGATTGAACTATTCTTCAAGGAACCTATTGGATTATGCTGCTGGAGGTACCTTTATGACCATCACTTTGAGTGCTACAACAAAATTTCTGGACAATATGATGGTTAATTATTCTGAATGGCATACTGAGAAAGCTCCACAAGGTAGGAAGGTAAATTTTGTTGAGGAACCCTCCTCCTTGAGAGATAAGATTGATATTATTATGTCTATGTTTGTTAATGGGAAAGCCCATATTGATCCAAGTAATGTTCCTTTAGCTTCTTTGGTTGCTCAAGAAGAGCAAGTTGATGTGAACTTCATAAGAAATAACAAATTTGCAATAATGCTTATCGGAGTAATTTTGGTAACAACAATTATAAGCCATATCCTCCCAACAATGGTAATGCTTATGGAAATTCTTACAACAATAATAGGAGTGCTCCCTCTGAACTTGAAGTTATGCTTAAAGAGTTTATTAGTAAACAAACTGTTTTCAATAAAACTATTGAGGAAAAACTCTCTAATGCTGAAATAAATATAGCATCCTTGGCTGAAGCTCAATCTTCTATGAATAAAATGGCTGCTAAACCTGAAACTAATGATAATCCCTTTGCGGCTACTAATGCCATACAAGTAAGAATTGATGAAAATGTTAAACTATTAGCTGAATTACATGCTAAGTGGGAAAGAGAAGATGAAATTGCTAGAAACATTAGTGTTTCTACTATTACCACCACTAGTGTTGAGGCTAGTAATAGTTATACTACTTTAGATGATAAATTTGATTTTGATCTTGATGGTTGCAATATCTCTGAAGTTATTAAGTTCCTACAAAATCTTGCTAAAAGTCCTAATGCTAGTGCTATGAACATGGCCTTTACAAAACACATTACTGATGCTCTCATAAAGATTAAAGAAAAAAAGATGAAACATAAAGCTTCTATTCCTATAAAACAAGAAGATGGTTGGGAACCCATCATTAATATGAAAGTAAATGACTTTTATTTTAAAGATTTATGTGATCTTGATAGTAGTGTTTCTATTATGCCTAGAAGGATTTATGATATGCTTGATTTGCCTCCTCTTGCAGATTGTTATTTGAATGTCTCACTTGATCATAATGCTAAAAAAACTCATGGGGAATCTTAATGATGTTCTTATTATGGTTAACAATGCCTATGTCCCCGTTGATTTCTATGTTTTGGATGTTGAATGCAATGCTTCTTGTCCTATTACTTTGGGAAGACCTTTTCTTAGAATTCTTGGTGCCATTATTGATGAAAGAAGGCACCATTAAATATCAACTCCCACTCAAGAAAGGTATAGAACACTTCCCTAAGTAGAGAGAGAAGATTTCTTTTTCTTCTCCTATGAAAACAAAATTTGGTCTTAATGCTTCTTCATTTGAGAACACTTGATTCTTTTTCTTGCTTCTTATGCCTAACTTAAAGGCGTTAAAGAAAATTACTTATTGGGAGATAACCCAAATTTTTTAGATGAGTCTTGGAAGTTATTACCTCTGTAATAACCGCTCCTTATCCTTTTTCTTTTCTTTTTGTGCCAAGAGTAACCTCTAATGAGAGAGAAGTAATGATTGGGAAAGTAGCTGTCCTGAAAGAGATTTTTGTGTGTCACCGTAAAAATTCGTGTAAAATATCTGAAAATCTTTTGAGGCGTGCATTATTGTGCTTCTGCCCCAGGTTGTTATCTAACTTTCGTTAGTTTAACACTTTTTGATTTGAGCAATAGAAGGCCTTCGAAAATATTCGTCTTTACATGCTGGTCTGTTTTGACAGATTTCAGCCATTTTCTGCATTTGCTTCTTGTTGGTTCCTTTTTGAGTTCTTTTGGGGAATTGAGCTTTTTGAGAGAAGTGCTACAGTAGCTAGTGTTATAATGGAAGTTTATTTGGTGTTAGAACTGAACCTTAAGACTTATTATCTTGAGTGCACTAATGTTGCTAATAAAGATTGTGTGAAGTTTTGTATGAAGGAAAAATTTCAGGTGTATGGAAGGAATGAGTAATGAGATGAAGGATGGACTAAAGCTCAAGCTTGGGGATGCCACGCGTGTCACCCCAAGAAATATCCAAGAAGTACAAGTGTCAAAGCTTGGGGAAGCCCAAGGCATCCCCTTCTTCATCAATAAAAATCCCAGGTTTCTTCCAAACGCTTCATTTTTATTGTTTCATGCATAGTTGTGTTTTTGTTGGAGCATCTTCTTTTTCATTTTCGTTTTGGTTTTTCGTTTGCTTTGGTTTGCAGCGCCAAGCCCCTCCGCCTTGTCCGAGTCTTTTCAGTCTCGGTGAGAAAACACCAAGGCAGCTCCCAAGGGCAAATCCGATGCAGCAACCTCAACCTCTCAGCAGCAGCCCAAGGGCAAGAAGGCACCTGAGGCTACCAGGGCAGCGTCTGTCGAGGCTGGGCAGCGCACACTTGCGTCCATGCTTCCGAAGAAAACTCCACCACCGAAGGATGCCCCTGCCGAGCCAGCAAATGCGCAACTTGTTTTGCACACCAGCCTGGCCCTTGCCCAAGTTGAGAGGAGGGAGGAGCATGCCAAGGGTTTAGTGGCGCCACACATGCTAAGCAGCGAACGATACCCTCCAACCTTGATCGAGTTTGTAAATAACTAGAACAAGGCGGAGTTCGTCCACAACGACGATCTCCCGGAGAAGTTCGATCCCGCCGAATTTTCTACACAGATGAATACTGCCGCCAAGGCAATTAACCTTGCGGGTCGGATGATGGAGGTATGTTAGTTCGTCTTTTCCTTAACATGTTGTAGACATTAGTGATATAACCATTAGTCCCCGAGCCCCCGAGGGAGTCACTTGTTACTCGGCCGGATGCTCCTTAGAAAACTAACGTAGCTCCTTGATAACTTTGAATATGCACACACCTAGAGCCGGGTTAAGTTCCACTTGGCCCGGGTCTTGTACACTTCGAATATGCACACACCTAGAGCCGGGTTAAGTTCCACTTGGCCCGGATTTTGTACACTTCGAATATGCACACACCTAGAGCCGGGTTAAGTTCCACTTGGCCCGGATCTTGTACACTTCGAATATGCACACACCTAGAGCCGGGTTAAGTTCCACTTGGCCCGGATCTTGTACACTTCGAATATGTGCAAGACTAAGATGTCCATTTTTGCTCTTTTAGGTGACCACTAATCGCCGGAGCGCTGAGTTTCAGCGTCTCCTAGACACTCACAAGATGCTGCGCGCCAAACACAATGCACTTCTCGCTGAACACGAGAAGAAGGGTAAGTTTCTTCCTCGGCATTTTTCCATTTTCCTTCATCTTCTTCTGCTGAACTAACCCATCATTCGGTTTTCGCAGTTGGGGTGGAGGCTGAGAACACGATCATGAGGAAAAATTTGGATCAAATCAAGGGTAAGTCACTTTTGTTCAACCTTGCTATGCTTTCTATCTCCTTTTCTCCTTGGCTCGGCAAACATTCATTCCTCGGCTTTGCCGAGTCAACAAACTATTTCAGCATCTCTTGAAGATAGTGTGCCCGTGCCTGATATGATGCTGCATTTTCTCGAACAAGCAGGGCAAACATCAGGCTGAGCTCAAAAAGAAAGATGATGAGCTCACCCTCCTCCGAGCCAAAGATGATGAGATTGCCAAGCTCAAGGCAGATATGAAGAAACTAAAAGCACAACACCAAACCGAACTTCAAAAAGCTGGCCAGGATTTTACGGAAGAGCGTGAGCGCCTCAACCTCCAGATTTCCAAGGACCAGGAATTACTCAAGGAGGCCGGCATCAAGCTTGAGTCGGTGAATGCTGAACTTGTGCAACTTCGGGAGAGGCGTGGCAAATGCATCAAGGAGCTGTCCCGGGTTCACAACCATATCTCTAGTAAGTTCTTCTCCTTCAACCGACGTTGATCTTTTCGGGTCTGCTTCCTTTACTTACCCCACTTGTTTTATCTTCCCAGGCAAATTCCCAGAGAGCGATGTCATTGGATCCAATGCCGTTACCAAGTTCTGCCAGTAGAGGGGTACTCCATCTGGCCCTAGTCCATTCCTCTTGATCTCGAGGACTTGATAGTTAGTTTGTCCGTCCGAGTCGAAGTCGTGAGGAACTACGACACAGATATCTTGGATGTGGTAATCCGGATCTTCAACGCCTTTTGGCCTGAGGAGGATACTCCGCAGAATCTGGCTATTCTTTTTTCCCGGCTTATGGAATGCGAGACTCAGCTCGATCTCTGGGGAGAATCCGCTGGACGCGCCGGAGCTGAGACCGTTCTCCACTATGTGCTCACATGGTACGAGAAGATCAACCTCAACCTCCTAGCGTGCATGCGCACCGGATCCAAATGGTCCAGCGACCCGGAGTGGATTGCTCGGTGCAAGGCTTGCGCCCATAGCCTCATTGAATGTGCCCCCATTCATGAATGGAACGAGGGACCAAGCTTCCTAGATGCCGCCGATGCCGAAAACGTTCAAAACATTGAAGATGGCTCGGATGAGGACGACGAGGACGATGCCTCGGACGTCGAAGGCAGCAAAGATGACGCCAAACTTCCTCCTCCTGCTGCTCCTTGATTATAAACACTTGAAATTTCATCAGATCCCCGGTATGCCAGGTGCAATTGTATTAAGCACATCAGTGATATTTTGCTACTAAGTTTCTATGCCGGATTAACTTGGGCATAGTCCCTGAGTTTCATTTTCTTGTTCCTCCAATTTTTTGGCTCGGCTCGTGTCCACCTTGGTTCGGTTTTATGACTTACGAGTCCGAGTTTCAAAAATTGGTTTAACAGTACTTGGAAACTTTAGGATTAGCTCAAAATAATTCAACATGATAAATTTAAAGTACACACAAGGTTAGTTCGAAAAACAAACGTCGGCTCGATTAAGTTTTTTCCCTTAGTCGTTTTTCATGTGGTACACAATTCCAAACTTGTTCTCTTGCTTGCCATGAAGCCAAATCTTCTTGGACAGCAGCAAGTCGGAGAGTTAGGATCTTGGTGCTTCACACATTACTAATCCGACCTAAGTTGAAGCAACTTACGCCAGCCGACATATAAATAAGAAATATAGAAGACAACTAAAATTACTAAGGCAGTCCCCGAGTTACTGCTTGAGGTACCAAGATTTCATTGATAATCTCATTGTCGGCATACATACCGACATATGAGAGACTCGGATACAAACACTTCTCTGCTAAGTGTAGAAAGGACGAAGTAGATCTACATTCCATGGATGTTTGGATTCCTCGCCGGACCTGTCCGCCTTGTTCTTCTCCTGTGGTTTTGCATCGATAAGATAATAAGAATCGTTGTGCAATGCTTTGCTCACAATGAATGGCCCTTCCCATGGGGGGGATAATTTATGCATGCCAGCAGTACGTTGTACCAACCGAAGTACCAGGTCACCTTCCCGGGAAACTCGGGGGCTTACTTTCCGGCTATGATAGCGTGGGAGATTTTGCTGATATATGGCGGATCTAGACAATGCCAATTCTCTCGCTTCTTCCAGCAAATCAACATCATTTTGCCGGGCCTCTTGCACTTCGGCTTCTGTGTATTGGGTGACTCTGGGCGAGTCATGCTCTATGTCGGCTGGTAATACAACTTCTGCTCCATATACTAGAAAGAATGGCGTATAGCCTGTTGATCGATTCAGAGTTGTTCTTAAACTCCACAGTACCGCTGGTAGTTCTTCTATCCAGCACCCTGCTGACCTTTGCAGCGGCTCAATGAGCCGGGGTTTTATCCAGGATAATACTAATCCGTTGGATCTTTCCACTTGTCCGTTTGATGTGGGTTGGGCTACCGAGGCAACGTCCGGCCGTATCTTCTTATGTCGGAAAAAACGCGCAAATGCTCCCTCAGCAAAATTTGTGCCATTATTTGTTATGATACTGTGAGGATAACCGTATCTCAAGATGATGTCTTTGAGAAAGTTACAGCAGTGGCTCCATCACATTTTCTTATTGGCTTTACTTCAATCCACTTCATAAATTTATCCACCATGACCAAAATGTGAGTCATATTCCCTCTTGCTGGTTTAAACGGGCCAACCATATACAAGCACCATACGGCAAATGGCCATGTAATTGGTATGGTCTTGAGCTCCGACATTGGCATATGTGTTTTTGTCGCATATCTCTGATAGCCATTGCATTTTCTTACCAGATCTTATGCTTGTTCTAAGGCACTTGGCCAGTAAAACCCATGGAAGAAAGCTTTTACTACCAAGGCTCTGGATGAGGCATGATGCCCACATTCCCCTTGATGTATATCTCAGAGGATGTCAAGTCCTTCCACCGGGTCAACACATTGTTGGAGGACATTGGTCACACTCCTTTTGTATAGTTCGGAATTGATGATCGTGTATGCTTTTGCTCTTCTCTGAGTTTGCCTGGAAAGTACCTCCTCAGCGGGTAAGGTTCCATTTTTTAGGAATTGGAATATGGGCAATGCCCAAGCTGGTACAACTCTCACTGGGAACACATCCTCATCAATTTCCATTAGATCCATCGGCATAACTTCTACCGGATCGCGCTGTGCAGTCCTCGGGTTTGTTGTGGCAGTCCTCGGGTTTGCCAAGGCAGTCCCCGAGTTTCGCGAACCACGCCCTACATCAATGTCCATGGGCACAACCTCTGATTCCGGATTTGCCGGGATAAAAATTGAGTCGGACTCCGGGGATGGCCTGATGGATGGTTTTCTGAGGTGCTCGAATGCTACGCTTGGTGGAATTGCTTGTCGGATTGAACCGAGCTTTGACAATACGTCGGCAGACTCATTTTCCACCCGAGGTATATGGTGAAATTCGCATCCCTCAAAGTAACCAGATATCTTCTGCACATGAAATCTGTATAATGCCATGTTTGCGTCCAAAGCATCCCATTGCCCGGAGACCTGCTGGACTACGAGATCCGAGTCGCCGAAGCATTGGATCCGGTGTATTCCAACCTCCTTTGCCACTTTGAGCCCATGTATAAGTGCCTCGTATTCTGCTACATTGTTTGATGCAGTGAAGTGGATCTGCAGCACATATTTCAGCTGGTCCTTCTTGGGCGAGGTAAGCACAACTCCGGCACCTAACCCGGTTTTTGTTTTTGACCCGTCAAAGTGCATTTTCCAGTAGTTCGGGTCTGGCAATGGTGGCTCATATTGGACCTCGGCCCAATCCACAAAAAAGTCCGCCACAGCCTGAGATTTAATTGCTTCTCTTCTGTCATACTGTGGCGCATAAGGTGCTAGTTCAATTGCCCATTTTGCAATCCTGCCACTTCCATCCTTGTTACTCATTATCTCGGATATGGGAGCTTCACATATTACCTTTATTGGGTGTTCCTCGAAATAGTTCTTGAGCTTCTTAGCTGCCATATACACACCATATGTCACTTTTTGATAGTGAGGATAGTTCTTCTTTGAGGCTGATAATACCTCGCTCAGATAATACACTGGCCTTTGCACCGACTTACCCTCTTCGTCGCGCTCTACCACAATTACTGCACTTACAACTCGGTTGGTTGCGGATATATAGAGCAACATTGGCTCCTTTGATAGTGGAGAGGCTAACACTGGTGTAGTGGCTAATATCTTCTTTAGTTGGATAAAGGCTTCATTGGCCTGCGGTGTCCAAATGAACTTATCCGACTTTTTTATGAGTTGATAGAGAGGCAGTGCCTTTTCTCCCAACCGACATACAAACCGACTCAACGATGCCAGGCAACCAGTGAACTTCTGGACATCGTTAAGACACTTCGGCAGCTCCATTCGTTCTATGGCCCGGATCTTAGTTGGATTGACCTCAATACCCCGGCTGGAGACGAGGAATCCGAGTAATTTTCCAACCGGGACACCGAAGGTACATTTTTCCGGGTTAAGCTTCACCCGGAACCTCCTTAGGTTCACGAACGTCTGCCTGATATCGTCAAGGAGTGTTTTTCTTTCCTTGGTCTTTATCACAACATCATCCACATACACCTGCACATTTTGACCAATTTGGTCATGCAAACATTTTTGCATACATCTCTGGTACGTTGCCCCTGCATTACGTAAACCAAAAGGCATGGTGCGATAGCAATAAGCCCCATACGGGGTGATAAACGCAGTCTTTATTTGATCATTTGGGTTCAGAGGTATCTGGTGGAAACCAGAATATGCATCAATGAACGATAACAACTCACACCCAGCAGTGGAATCTATGACTTGGTCTATCCTTGGCAGTGGGAATGGATCTTTTGGACACGCCTTATTCAGGTTCGTGTAATCGATACACATACGGCAAACCACTGCCACGTTCAGATCATCTTTCTTCTTCTCCACCAGCACTGGATTAGATAGCCAATCCGGGTAAAGCACTTCCATAATAAATCCTGCAGCCAACAACCGAGCTATTTCATCTCCTATCTTCGGCAAAGCGGTGGAGAGGTTACTTCACCGACTTTGCTCCGGGTCTGACATTCAAAGAGTGCTCGGCCAACTCCCTCGGAACACCTTGCAAGTCCTGCGTGGACCAAGAAAAAATATCCCGATTCTCACGAAGGAAGTTGACGAGCTCGCTTTCCTATTTGTCATTTAACCCGGCACCAATCGTTACGGTACGCTCAGGGAACATATCATCAATAGGCACCTTCTTGGTATCTTTTGTCGCTTGGAATGAGACACTACCATGCGGGTTACTCAACGCCGGCATATACTACTGCGCAGACTGAGCCAATGCCGCCACTTCTTGGATCTTTCTCTTTTCTTGCGCAATCACGAGTGACTCGGCCAGGTTAGATGCGGCAGATGCACACTCAATTGAACGTCGGAAATACCCAGCTATGGTAATTACACCATTTGGCCCGGGCAGTTTCATCTTCAAGTAACTGATGTGACAACTTGCCATAAACTTGTTCAGTGCCGGTCTACCGAGTAACGCGTGATACGCACTTTCTAAGTTCACCACTTCGAACTCCAAATTCTTAGTTCGGTAGTTATCTCTTGTGCTGAACAAAACGTCAACCCGGACCTTGCCTATAGGCTCACAAGAAATGCCTGGCACAATGCCATGGAAAGTTGTCCTTGTAGCTTGCAGCATGTTTTCCGAGATGCCCAATTTTCGCATCGTGTCCACATACATGATGTTGATGCTACTACTATTATCAATCAGCACCTTGGAGAATCTCACATTGATGTTAGGCCCAATGAATGTCGGATCCAGCACTAGCGCATATGAACCGAGACTTGGCATAAGCTTGGGATGATCTTTGATGCTCTAGGTAATTTCCTTGTCTGACCAAGGCATATACCTCGTCACTGCCGGCATTACTGCATTGACTTCCATATGTATGCGTTGCAAGCTCTTTCTGTCTGTCTCTTCCGTAGTGAACACATAGTAACTCTGATGGTGCTCTCTGTACTCATTTCTCCCTTCGTTTCCAGGGTACCTCTGATCCTGTTGGTCTTGGTTCTCCACCTGATGCACTGCATCCCTTCTCTCATGGTTGTCATACCTCGGCGGAGGGGGAGACAACTTTAACTGTTGCGTGTTCGCTCCGGAGAGCAATTGCTGCCAGGGTAACTCCTGCCGAGGTTGATCATTCCGAGGTGCCTGAGCATTCCCCGAGCCACTTTGTTCTATCTTTCGCATCCACTCACACTGTCTAGTTGTGTGACCCGCTAGGTTACTCGGATTAGGCGTGTGAAACTTACACGGATGATCCAGCATTGCCTCATAGGTGTACCTCAGACGGTCCTTCTCTTGCCACTGTTTTTTCTGCTCTGGCGTCCAAGTTTTCTTCCCATCATTCCTTGGCGTCCATTGCTGTCCTCCAGTTTTCTGACGCTGACTGCTTCCTGCTCCGGATTGGTCCTGATTCATAGCTGCAACTTGTTGCGAACTGTAGCGATAATCCGGTCTGCCATCCCTTCTTTTACCTCGATAATCATTTCTTTGGGATGACCTAGCCCCATCTCGCTGACAATACTCCTCACTTGACTCGTTTGAGGTGATCCTAGGTTGCGTCGGATCAACCAAAGCATATGAATTAGCAATCCAGATCGTTTCTGCCAAGGTGGTTGGCATATCCCTTTGCAACCTTTGCCATAGCATGCTTGCATATCTGCATCCTTGCGCAAAACAGGCTATGGCCTGTTACTCAATCACACCCTCACACGAGTTTCGCACAGTGCACCAACGGGTTAAGAACTCTCGGTCTGTCTCATTTGGTCTCTGCCTGCACATTGCTAGGGTTTGTGGCCTGTTGGGCCTCTGATACGTACTTGAGAAATTGCTAACAAACATCTCCTCAAAATCGATCCAACAGTTAATACTTCCGGGTGGCAAATTGTTTAGCCATACCCTTGCTGGCCCCTCCAACATCTGGGGCACATATCTCACTGCCCACCTCAAGTTGCCTGTAGCAATTTTGACCGCAGTTGCATAGTTAATCAACCAATCCTCCGGCTTAGTGCTGCCATCATACGTCTTTGTGCCTCTAGGTAACTGGAAGTTAGGTACCAGAGGTTCCTTCATGATCCGGGGCCCAAAACAAGCTAGACCCGGAGGACCTTGACACTCAATTTTCTCCAACCTATATAGCCGATCCAGTTTTAACCTGGCGTCATCAAGCATAAAGTTTCTGCCTCCCAATCTTGACCCTATCACATGATAGTCCGATCTGGGATAGCCAGCGTTCACCATCTCCGAATCTCCATCATTGTATCTATCTTGCTCCTGTGGAGCTGCTCTCTGTTGCATACCTTGGCCGGTGTTGCGCTCTTGCCGTGGTATATTTCGCTGCTGCGGTTGACCTGCAACTACCGAATTGCGCTAGCCGGCATTGCCGTTTACAACATTCCCTTGACCGGCATTGCCTTGGTCGCGGTTACGTCGGCCAGCTTCACCTCGGCTCACACTCCTTCGATCTTCATTTCTTTGCACTTCTTTTCCTTTCATTGCCCTTGCCGGGTCATATGGGACTATCATTTATTCCTCCTGGCCGAAGTTACTACCTCTTCTCTCCTAAGACCACCATGAGGAGACGATGCGGCTCCAGCGGATTTTTCTGGGTTACCCACCGCCGAATGAACAATCTTGGAGGCCCCAGCTCTCTCTGGGTTAGCCCTGAGCAACTCCTCGTTTTGCCTGTTTGCGCTCTGAACCTTGACTCTTTCCTGCTGTCTTTGATGGGCTTCACCTGTCAAACCCTCTAATTCGGACGCAGCTGCATCCGCTGCTCTGAGGTTCTTTGCCGGGGTACTATACCTCGGCAGCCCCACGGACAAACAGTTCTCTGATTCCTCAATCCTAGTATCACCTTCTCAGTTCATCTCACTCATGAGATTTCTCCCTTTCACTTTTACAGCATCAACCTTATTTGTCTTAGTGTACTCACGCAGTGTCATGTTCAACGACTTCTGAGCCGCGGCTATCTTTTTCGCACCCTCTAGTATTTTCTGCCTAGTTTCCTCTAGCTCGGCCTGTGCCTGAGCCGGATCTACTACTGTTGCTACTGGGTTTGCCAAGCTATCCATTGCCTGCTACAGTACATTCTCAGGCATCTCTAGTGGAGCTCCTCTACTTTTCCTTGGTGCCTTGGGCGTTACCTCCGGATCTGGTGCGGGATCCTTGCTTGCGCCCGCACCTGGCGCAGTCATCATCACCTCTGCACGGTCCGGGGAGCGAGTGATGCGCGCCCCGTGAACCACGCTAAGGGGTGGCTCGCCTCCTTCGACGACGTGTCGCGGATGAATGCACGACACATCGACAGCAACGTAGACCTTTTGCGCGCCGAGCTTGACGAAGAGGCCGTTGCGCGGAAGAGGGCGCGTGCTAAAGCAGCCAGCGTTGTCGCTGACAAAGTCCAGCGCTCCAAAGCGCTATACGAGCCCGAAGACGATGCGTTCGCCGGTACAGATGAGGTTTCCCGTCCGGATCTTCACCCCTGCTAGCGCTGCTAGCCCCACGGTGGGCGCCAACTGTCGTGGTGGTGTCACGGCAGATGCCATGGATAGGCTAAAGGTGGGGACTAAATGCGCTAGGGGAATCCAGGGAGGGATAGTGTGGTGATTCCACACACGGAAGTTTTGTATTTGATTCACCTTTGCAGATTACAAGTGCTCCTAGAGCTATATTGGAGAGAGGAGGAAGAAGTGACTCTCTTACTCTCGTCACTAGCTTGCCCTTAGGAATAACTAGTAAATCGCAACACCCTATAACTCAACCCAGTTCAGACCAACTAGAAATCAACCCCCTCTACAGAAGCCCTAGCCCTCCTTATATAGGGGTGGCTAGGTCTCCACTTAGGGCATACGTGGAGGCATATTCCCTCCTCCCAAAATAGTAAGCCGACCGGGTCACTTTTCTCCCGCGTCATCCATGCAGAGGCTACGTGAGCCTCTGCGGCGCCTGCGTCACCCGACATTTGCTTCGTCACCTTTGTCGGCCACGCCTCGGTGGTCCAGCCTCTGTCCGCTTCGCTCACACTCTGCATACAATAGTCACCTTTGACCAGCGAGATACCTTCCTTCTCTTACAAGCTTGATATAAGCCGGATCCCACATAGTTGATCCGGCCACACCTGTTCCTGCATACAAGTTAGATACATTTTACCGACATACGGTGTAAGTCGGTTGAGACCTAGTTAGGTGGATGTCCCCTGGTCCGGGTTATTCCGTGATCCGGCCTGCCTTGAGGTGACTCGGCCAGCACTTGCTTTGACCTTGCCGTACCCCGGCTAACTAGGCCTTTATACCCCGGCGTGACCCTACCCGGGGGTATCCCCCCAACACCTCTGTCAAGGTGAGTGCCGAAGTGCACTCGCTCATCGGTGTTAGGGGTGGGGATAGTTTGTCCATGGATGCTCCGCCAGTCGCTGGTGCGGAGGATACCTTCATTCTCGACAACGCGGAGCTTGGCGTCATCAAGGACACACGGGATCCAGACCCCGCGGAATTTCTCCTTCTCTGCCGCAGGTGCTATCACTAACGTCACCACCGCAGCAGAATATGAGGCCTCAACCATTTTTTGGGCACCGGTGACCTAGGATGGGCGGCGCTGTGGGATTTGGGGGAGGCAGAGGAGCTCTGTTCGCAGGAAACGTCAAGAGGAAGGATGAGGGACTAGCACTGGTGAGGAGGAAGGAAGAAATCTCAACCCCTTATATCCTTCATTTGCGCCAAGATTAGTGCAAAGTAAATAGTAACTATGCCACACATCGTGGAAGGAGCTGGGTAACCTCCTTGCGATGATTACGTCACGTCGATCTCCGTGCACACATTAAAACGACGCCTTGGTTTCGTGAAAGGCGGACCCACCAACGGTCATGCTGACAGGTATGTCTGTCCGTGACGTGACTTGACCTTGAATGATGTCAGGCTACGTCAGAGGCCAAGTTCCGGCTTAGTTTGAATTTTAAGATGGAAACCCGAATAACGTATTCATAGGTCCGACTCATTTTGAGACTCGGATACTATCCTTTCTTTTGAAGTTTCAGGAACCCTTCAAGATTCTACAAGCCAAAGATAGATCAAGCTAGACGATGATGAAATCAGAATCTGGATCTTGGAGGCTTCTGGGGGCTGCTGTTGGGGATATACTTTCCGGGTATCCTCACTGTGCCTCACTGACCAGGGTGGCTCACTTTGGGTTAGAGGTTTGCTTCACGGGCGACCCAGTCAGGGAGAAGAAACGGAGTCCCTTCCGACTACGGGAAGGCCCAGAAGACTTACCGACATAGGCATGTTATGTTACTTGTAGTCCAAGATGTACTCTGTAACCGACTCTTAGTCGTAGCCGGATAGGTCTTTCCTGTAAATCCTATACCGGATATCTATATAAGCCATCCTAGGACAAGCCTTTAGGGCACCCCACAATAGTCTACAATCTCAACTCGTATAGGCGAAACCCTTATAACACATATTTCGGCCCTGCCGTATTACTGGATTGCTAGCAGGAGTAGGATCCGTCTAAAGCCGGCGGATTCAAACCTAGGTAAATTAGTGCGCTCACTGTCCCGGAACACCGTACATCTCACACCCCTCTCTTTCGCACGCCTCGAGGACCCCTTCATGGTGTACTTGTCATCAATCCGACGGTAATTCTCTTCTTACCTTTTCCTGAGGACTTGAGAGTTCATGTTTTCCAAATGAAGCATAATATAGTTGTTGGTCTACATTGTTTCCGAAATGAGTTTTATCAACACTTTGGGATGCCACGAGGGAGTTCATTTTTTAGTTGTTCGGCATGTTGGACACCTGGACCCGCTTAGATGAAATTTTAGTGAAATTGTTTTGTTGGCTAGACAAACATATCCAACAATAAAAGTTCAACTAGAGCATGAAAGGACGCGTTGCCGCTCCCGTTCATGTTCAAGAAGAAATTCAGAAATATTAGGAAAAACTTGTAATTATAGACATTCGGTAAAACTTGAAAACTTAGAACTAATAGCCTCACAAAGCTGCTTTATTTTTTTTACATTTTGTTTAGCTATCTTGCTTAGTCAAAATTTCTCTAGATCACACTCATGATAAGATGCTAAAAATGGACGGATCAAAACATTACAAATTCCATACTCTAAAGGCTCTCATCTTCTACCATGCATGTATTTGCTATAATATGAAGGTGGGGTTCGTTCTAAAAGACTTTAGATCCCGCATTGCTAAGCACTTATATAGTTTATTTTAATGGGTGAACTTGAAAGTCAATATGAAGTGCAACCCTTAAAATAAAGATGTCCCTCGGGTGCAGAGCCAAGCCAAAAGTTTTGCAATCATGCACACAATGGATGCCCATCATCCATGTTTTTTTTTGCAGGGCATCATCCATGGATTCTATACGAACAACGACAAGATAATTGACTTTAGTTTGCATATCAACGGACCGAGAAGTACAAGACCAAAGAAACCTTCTTAAACCCTGGTGACATATTGTATCAACAAAATCCGAGCTCACCTCTTTCTCATCATCTGCATTTATATGTATCTTTGTGTTAGGGTTTAGTATTCAGTTATAGTGGTGCATCATTGAAAATCTCATATGCAGAGGAAATAACAGGTCAACACACAATCAGGTTACTCGCCAAAAGGAATTTGCACTCATGTTAGCCTAATAGACCCACAAACAAAGTTTTTTCTAATCTAATACTTCTTATGAAAGCAATTGTAACCTCTGCAGATTGCATACCAGTCAACTGATGTCGTAGAGGTTATAGGAGTTCATCACATATAGAGCCATTATTATCCATGCATCTGAAAGGAAATATGATAAAATAAAATCTATTATTCCTGCTGTCGGCCATAGATGTTGTAGAAGTTCATCACACCCAGAGCCATTATTGTCCATGCGTGTGATTGCACACAACACTCGGTTTGGAAGCTTTTGTAGTCCTCCTAACTTTTACAAATCAGAATAACAAATGTCTAACTAAGATGTTTTAGTTTTGTAAATCGAGTAATTTAAACGTCTTTTAGTATATAGGTTTATAGAGATTTGGACTGAATCTATACACTAAAAAGCATCTAGGTACATTCATTTCACAAAGCTAAAATGTCTTATATTTCTGAATAGAGGGAGTAGTGATTAGCAGAGTAGCAGAGGAGAACAGCTGGATCCCTTCATCGATCATCTGAAGTGGGTGCACTAGGGATCATGGCAGCGGATGCCATACACAGAGGAATATGAGCCAGATGATGTAGAACTGCTTCCGTATAACATTTTCATGTTCATGTCTGGCACGAAGCAGCAGCGGCACAGACCATCTCCTATTCCTCATTCGATCCTCACCCAGCCTGACGCTCGTACCCATGTACCCAACAAGATGACCCCAGAGAGAGGCGAGTACGAGAGGTCTCAGGGATGTAAGGCGAAGAGTTGTGGTAAAGTTTTACCGGATCAATGTAGATTGTCAGTCGGTCACTCATGCACCGTCGAAGATGGTAGTCCAGCGGTCGCCCCCGCCTAGTGATTCTCCTACGAGACACCACTACAGCCGTTGTGGCGCTACCTCCTCCGCGTCCTTGACTTTGAGCTGTTGACACTAGCGCTTCCTCCTCTGCATAGTGTCCCATCACCGTCGACGTCCCATCTCGCTCGTTGTCGTGGCCGAACTATGTATTCCAACGAAACATGGCAAAGAGAAATCAAATGTCTACCACAGGAAGCGATAACAAGGGGCGATACAATTGAAGAAACATAAGCAATAGCCCATGTAATAGGGGAGAACAGAGACGATTTCTACTATAGAACAAACAAAGTAGCCAAATTACTGTCACGGGGCCCGATGTACGAGAAGGCATACAGCTCGTTCTGAGGAGTAGCAGCCCGGTTAGGTTGGGTCGACTGTCGAGAACATTGTGAGGATGGTGCCGTAAAAAAAGGGGAAGACTTAGAATCGTGACACAACGCTCGTTATCTGTCCCCTCCAATCCAATTTGAACCGACTTTAGGTTTTTCAAAAAAGCTTCAAAAATATTTGAAACAAATACCGGCACGTAGCCAACGTACCGCCCTACGCATCTGCGAAGTTTCAATTAGACCCTCCCTATATTTCGACGTAGAAAAAAAACAAGTTTGTCAAATTTAGTATGTGTACTATTCACGCACTAGTGGAAACGGGGCCTTTGTCCCGGTTGTAAGGAGTTTTAGTCCTGGTTGCCCAACTGGAACGAGGCAATCGTAACTAAAATCCCAACCATTTAGTCTCGGTTCGGCTGCGAAACGGGACAAAAGGGCAATCCACGTGGCCACTGGCTGGGGCGAGGGGAGGGGCATTCGTCCCGGTTCGTATTATAAATTGGGATCTATGTGTCTCTGTCGCGGCAGCATTTTGGGTATTTTTTGTGCCCCGGCAGAGAATTCATTTTGTATATTTTCATTTATCTATTTTCCCCTTTATCTATTTCCTTTTTATTTTGTGTTTTGCACTCAGCAATGAAGGAACCATTATATTACACACATCTCTCGATTATATTACATAACAAGTATCGAACATATTACATATTGTACACGAGTTTCATGCATATATACACTATAAAGTATTTTATGATTCCTATTATATTATCATCATATTTCTATAGTATTCGCCTTTTGAATTTAGGACCTCCTGCATCTAAGAATCTCGCAATTTCCTCTTGGATTGCTTGTGCGCAATCTTTTGGTAGAAGATCGTCCCACAACCGCCCGATCTAATTTTAAAAAAAGAGTCAACATATATGAATGAAACTAATCACAATTGATGGTAATAAAATAAAATTGTGAATATATTTTACATACTCAAAGTTGTTCTAAATTTTTGCCCGTCTCACAGGTCGTGTGACGAATAAACTCACAAATATAGTATCCACATAAATTATTTCCGTGTTCCTATCTCATGCACTTTACGAGAACATAGTTCAATCAAAATAATAATAATAATCAAGCATGATATTGATATCGAAACTAGAATCAAACAGATGCGTGGATCTAGCTAGTAGTACTTACATCTAGTGGTTTAAATGTAAGCTCCTCTTTCTAGACACCCTTAGCCTTGTTGGTGAACCGTTTTCAAGCGCTGCGCGTCAAAAAATAAATAAAAAGAGTTATTAATTACTTGATATCAGGAAATGAACGAAAGTTGCCGATATAGCGTCATAATGACTAAAATTACCGCTAGAGTAGTTCCTGCATGTTCACCCACTTCGCAACGGGTTTACGTTTCGAATCCATGACTTATACTACTCCATTGTCAGGTTGAATGATTAGCATAATAAAGTGGAAACTACGCATGCATAAATCATCAATTATACACTTAACATCGAGTAAGTAAAATAGAATGTGTACAAGACAGTAACACTCACCCCGAAGTTGTAAGAAAATAGTATTTTCCTTTTGGTTTCTTGAAACCTTAACACCAATGCAACTTTATCCTTTGTTTCCTTGGGATAAATTTCAGAGTAAGTTCATGAATACAATATGGGTCAATGAACCCAATGTCATAGATCCGCCCTCTTTTGTATCCGACAATATTCACTCTACATAATATAGTGAGTATGATTATACATGTAATAAACAAGGTGAACTAACTAGAGACTTAATTACAGAAATAATACTTACAGAAAATAGGCACTGATGATCGATTTGTCGATAGCGTCTTGATTCTAAAACTGAAATAGCTCAGGAAATTCAATCAGTATCTGGTCATCTCCATACTCGTAACGCTCGTTTCTAACTCCTAGCACTATCCAGTTGCCCCTTCCTTTGTGGCTTTCATGTACCAATTATGCAATCTTCGCATTTTTGATGGTAGATACTTGAAATCCTCAGGTTTGACGAGAGATTTTCCGTACTGATATTTGTATGCTTCCTCAACCATGGGGAACTCTAACTAGGCTACGTACTCAGCAATAGTTAAACCATGAATATCGGCCGCTTCTCCGTACAGTTCAACAATTTCTGAATCATACTGCTCGTCCGCACCTTTGCTAGACCCCACCCCGGTATCGGAAATCACCTTGAGAGGTGGGCATTATTGGTTTTTCTGTAAACCAAGCTGGGGAACTGATTTCCCGTTTGCACTACTACTCTTCGACCGCATCATTGACTGATGTGACTTGATAATAGAGCAGTCATAGTCTGATGACAGCTTTGGCTCGGGTTGATGAAGAGTCTTCAATATTTTTTGCACTTTGGCTTTTTCTTCTTTGGTGCTGGGGAAATCTGCCTCTTTTAGCCACTTCCAATTATCAAACCACTGCTGCGTTTGGGTCTTTGCGATCACCGTATTCTCCTCTTCAGTATAGTCGTAAGTTCTCATGGGAGGAACCTTTGGTACTTTTGGGAGGGGCTCCAGTCGACGTTTCGGTGATCGATTACTCTTCCGCTTTTGGCCCTAATCCTTAGTGGGCTGAGACAGGTGACGCAGCGGTGACGGCTGCGCTGGAGAAAGGGCTTGTTTTGGCAGAGACGGCCCTGGAGAAAGGGCTTGTTGTGGCAGAGACAGCTCCTGACGAGACGACGACAAAGATGACTGATGCGCTAGAGACGGGTGGGGCTGCAACGAAGATGGAGTGCTCTGAGGAGTCGATGGCCTTGGCGTCCGATTTGGAAGCACGATGTGTTCCTTTTTCCATAAAATGGTGATGTTTTTTGCTTCAGGTTTTGGAATTTTTCTCTGCCATATTTATTATCCCCTTTATATTAGACGAGAAGTCAGATGGTACCTTCATACTGTAAAGGACTTCAAAAAAGATTTCCCTCTCTGCGTCCGTAAAGCGTAGCTGGCAGGACTTAAGTGACGTCCTTTATCCATCTTGTTATGTGGATGCATGTTCTTTGGGTCTTTCATATGTTGTTAGTCCTCCCGTGCTTCTGGTGTATTTTTTGTCTTCCCATATACGCCCAGGAAGCCTAGCAGATTCACGCAACGATTCTTCGTTACGTGCATCACGTTGATTGAAGAGCGGACACGTAGGACTTTCCAATAGGGTAGCTCCTAAAATATATATTTCTTCTTCCACATGGGCGTTTGTCTAGTAGTGACGTTTTTTGGAATAGATTGACTACCAGGACCTTTTCCAAAAATTAATTCTATGTCCTTGACCATAATAAATATATCATCACTAATAGGAAGGTCAGGGTTCTTCCGGTGATCTGCCTTATCTTTAAAATGCTTGCTTTTCTTTCTTACTTGATGATTGGTCAGAAGAAATCGACGATTCCCTAGGTACACAACCTTCTTACATCTATGCAAATATGTAGCTTTAGTATCATCTAAATAGTGTGTGCATGTCGTGTATCCCTTGTTTGTCTGTCCTAAAAGGTTACTAAGAGCAGACCAATCATTGATGGTTATGAAATGCAACGCTCGTAGGTCAAATAGCTCATGTTTGTGCTCATCCCATACACGTACCTAGTTTTCTCCACAACTGTAAGAGTTCTTCAACTAATGGCCTTAGGTACACATCAATGTCGTTCTCGGGTTGCTTCAGGCCTTGGATGAGTACTGATATCATAATGAACTTACGCTTCATGCACAATCAAGGAGGAAGATTGTAGGTACATAGATTCATAGGCCTAGTGTTGTGACTGTGGCTCTGGTCCCTAAAGGGATTTATGCCATTTATAATTAAACCAAACCGTAAGTTCCTCGCGTCACATGCAAAGTTTAGAAACTCTCTCTCGATTTTTCTCCACTGTGACCCATTAGCGAGGTGTCTCGACTTCCCGTATTTCTGACAGTCTTTATTGTGCCATCGCACCAACCTGGCATGCTCTTTGTTTATGAAGAGACGTTTCAACCTTGGTATTATAGGACCATACCATATAACCTTAGCAGGTATCCTTTTCATGGGGGCTCATCATCACCATCAACATCACCAGGGTCATCTCGTCTGATCTTATACCGCAGTGCATTGCATACCGGATATTTATCTAAATTCCCATACTTCTCACCGCGGTAGAGGATGCCGTCATTAATGCATGCATGTATCTTCTGCACATCTAATCCTAGAGGGTAGAGAGTTTTCTTTGCTTCATACGTACTCTTGGGCAATTCGTTATCCTTTAGAAGGTTCGGCTTCATTAATTTCAGTAACTTCTCAAATCCCTTGTCAAATAAACTAGTCGTTGTCTTCCATTTCAGTGATTCTAGTGTGGTACCGAGTTTTGTGCTGCCATCTTCGCAATTTGGGTACAACCGTTTTTTGTGATCCTCTAGCATGCCCTCCAACTTCAACTTCTTATTTTCTATTTCACACTTTCTCTTTACATCAGAAATGACCTGACCAAGATCATCAACAGGCTCATCTAATGCCCGTTCTTCACCTCATTCTTCTTCATTGTCTTTCATTGCGGTATCACTATATTCAAGGAACATAGGATGATAGTTGTCATCATCCCCTTCTTCTTCGTTGTCTTTCATCATAACCTTTATTTATCTGTGCTTGGTCCCACAATTATAGCTGGGCATGAAACCTCTCCAAACTAGGTGACCACGAAGGATTTTTGAGAAAGAATACCCTTTAACATTCTGACAGTCAACACATGGACAACACATAAAACCATTCTCTTTGTTTTCCTTAGCCACATTGATAAATTTATCCACGTCTTGAATGTACCCGAAAGTGCGTCGATCACCGTACATCCATCCGCGTCAGTTCGTGTGCATCATATAATTAAGTTTATCAAAAACCATTACAGAACATCATGAATAGTGAAATGACCACTTTACATCGATACATGCATATTGTATCAATGACAAATGAAAGAATAAAGTTGCTAACCTCGATCGAGGAGGAAAGAAAGAGGAGAAAGCTTAAGTGTGGCTCGGGCACCTCATATCATTTTTGTTTTATGTGAAATCAAGCGGCATCATTCTTTCAGGCATTTCATCGAACATCTAATGTGTATAGGGAAAAAACTAACACACACCTCACACCTTCCACCAAGAAAAAACAGAGGGAGGAACAGGCTGGAGCGACGTATTTATTAGGCGAAATATTTGTCCCGGTTCGTATTACGAATCGGGACTAAAGGTCGTGCGTCAGACAGGACGTATGCCCCTGACTCCCGTGCGATGCTCGGGCCGCTTGAACCGGGACAAATGCGAGCATTAGTCCCGGTTCATGGCGGAACCGGGACGAATGCTTCGAACGAAAGGCTCTTTTTCTACTAGTGATGTCTCAGATCTGAAATTTTCATTTTTTACTGAGACCAAAATATAATGTATTTCTACCCAATGTTTTGGCACGCACGTAGTGTATAACATAACCTACATGCTGGTATTTTTTCCATATTTTTTAAATCTTTAAATTTAAATTTGTGTTGAATTTTGAATTACCGAGCTCCATGTTCGCCGCTCTCCAAGACTCAGCAACGTTTCAGCAATTGGAGGATCTGAATCATTGAATAGCTGGATCCAACGGTGCAAAGTGCCAAATCGCTGTGGAAGAGCGTAGGTTGTTGGGTTATACTATCTCTTAATTCGTCCCATGTTAGTTCTTTATTTTTGTAGTGTTACCATATTACTTGGAAACCCATCAACTTTAAAAAGGCTAATGATAAAAAAACATGAGAATGAAGGGTTTCTCTGAATAGTGACATGCATGGGTCAATAGTTTCACGTTTAGAAGTAGTGTGGGAATACAGATGAATGGTGATGTGGGCCATTACTTCTCAAAGGAGCCTACATCAGATTAGCCCCAATGGGGATATCATAGATGGTATCATTACATGCATGCAAAATGCTTACGTGTCACTGCAATTAATAATGAAAGAGATTATATTGGTATCATAGGTAGATGCGGTATCATAGCATGTAGAACTAGAAAAACTAATTCTAAATAAATCTTGTTCACAATTCTACATTGAGATTCTACAAAACGATAAATATAATAAGACTAAGATACTACTACATGATATTATACATTGTGGTGATGGTATCATATACTAGTATCATATCCATGATACAACTATATGATACTCCCCATTGTGACTAGTATCAGGGTGATCCACTATTATCCATGTTATCTATAATATATACTACCTTCGTCCTAAGGAATAAGGCGTTCTCGTTTTGCGTGTTTCTTTACCAAGATTTACTCCAAATATTTAAAGAATGTTGGTATAAAATTAGCATCATTGAAAAATGTGTTTCAATACGAATCCAATGATACTAATTTTACACAATATAATCAAGTATTAGTTGCTCTATTTATTTGCTCAAACTTTACTTTGAAATACACGTATGCCTTATTCCTTAAAACAGAGGTAGTATAAAGTTCATACCCACTAAGTGCATTTAATGTTTGCAAGCTTTACATGCAAAGAATCCATGTCACCATCTAATCCCCTACAAAGCTAATCCCCAATCATGTCATTAAGCTGCCATGTGATCGCTCATATTTTTTCAGCGCAAAGGGGTTTACTTCATGTGTTTCTTTAGGGACCAACCTTCCTTTTTAGCCATCCCATCTTTGGTCATCCCATCTTTGGTTGAACCTGCAGCTAGCACGGAAAAAAGAAAAGAAAAAAAGAAACCGCATTGTCTTCTCCTCATCAAACTCTCCCCTCATCTCCTAACAAGAAAATGAGCCGACTTGATACTTAATCGCCTAGGTAGGCGATTGGGTAGCTGCCTCTCTATTCCCCTCCAGCCACCAGTACATCACTTCCGTGTATAAATACCCTGCTTTCCTTTCACAGAAATAATCCTTCATTTGTTGGCTACTTCAAGCATAATCAACTCATGTTCGTCTCATGTTCTGCATCGATGATTGCTGCAAGAATAATCACCCCATATTCATGACACCCTCCTGCTCCTCAGATTGTCCACAACTCTTCGATTCAGGTTATTTTTCTCAACACGCTAAGCCAGCAAAGAAGCCGACGAAGCTCATGCAAAACCATCCTCATAGTAGGAGATTTTTGGGTCAATCTTCTAGCGTGAGGTGTTTGGTTTCTATTCTCGCCTTTTTTAGCGATGCGAAGCACCGACAGGGCAACATCCTTCGTCAGAGTGGCTGCTACGAGGCTTGGGAGGGCTCGGGATAGATGTTCTAGAGCATTCTTTCGATGTTGTTGATACCTCTACGTGCTGGGTCCCTCAGGTCTTGCACTACCGTATAGTTCAATCGATAAATACGTAAAATGTCCATTACTCATATTCGCTGTAAACTGAGCTCAAACTCGTATATTTTCACGAATCCGACGTTCATGTACCAATAGTCGCGTGCTTCCGAGTGTGCACGATTAACTGTATCATGGTACCGAGATCAGCAGAACGTGACTAACATGGTTAGGTAGCCGTTCAGCATGTCTAGAATGGCCGCGTTGGGGCTGGCCACGTCTCTGGGATAAACTTTGTTGATTGTTATTTCACCGCTGCTTACGTGGCTAAATGTTGCGTCCCGCACGTTAGAAGAAATACAAATCTAATTCGGCTCCACTGGTGGGTGATGCTCTTGGTCCCATATGTTAGAAGGCAACGTATCTATTAGTTTACATTTTTTCTAACATGGCAAAGAGGAGCTCCCGCATGTAAAAAAATGAGTCGAATAGAGGGAAATCAAGCCCAACGTAACGGCTACCAGCGTCACGTCTATCCAGGGGCATGGACGTAACGAAACCGTGTCTATTGATGGTATAACTCCAATTGCCCGATTTGTAGTGACACAGTTCCAATTTCCGCGTGAACTAGGGCCACAAATGTAATAAACCATGATTTATTTGTAGGTAAAATCAAGAATAAATAGAAGCAAAAAAATGTGGGATAAAGCTTCGAAGACACAAAATATAATGATGATGTCTTGTGAGGTTGGAAGACAAGTTCAAAATGTGAGTAATCATTTGTTCTTGAAATCTAACTTAAATATAGGAGATGCTGTCACTACTATGAATTGTATTAAGGTTTCCTGCCAGTATCGTGACTTTCATAGTGACTTTCATAATGTTAGGTAGACGCTTTTTTGTAACTTCAAATACCCATTATGTAAAACCTAGCTCCGCCCCGACCAGTTGATATACAAACTCTTTTCAGTTGTATATAACATATATTTTTTCAATTCAATATTGATGAGGTATTTAAAAGTACATAGATATCCTTATGTTACACCGATATTCAGCCATCGTTATCTTCGCGCCCACCCTATGCTCAAATCCTGGATCCACGCATGTTCCTTCCTACTTGGGCTTCGGAGATAATGCTACACTCCGTAGACGATGTTATAGCAAGAGTTCGAGTTGTGGATGCAAGAAAACTAAGTGGAAAACCACAAGGAATCACTTAGGTGTCGAGTGGGGTGTAATAGGGGAGTTCGATGTCACTGATTTGTTCAGTAACATTCTTGTAAAAGCATAACTTCTTTTCCTACGTGAGCAGTGGCGGATCTAGGAACTTTTCAAAGCCTAGGCACGCCGGCCGCAGTCATCGGCGCCCGGTGTCCTGGGACTCGCATTTTCAGTTTGGTCCGGCGAGCAAGATGAACAGGTTACAAATAGGCAGATCGATCCTTATGTTTTTAGAAGGGTACCAATCAATCTGCTCCACTGCTATAGCTCGTGGCTTCCTAAAAAGTTATTTATACAAGGTAAGCTGACCTTTGGGTTCTAGCCCAATGCCCCCAAACGGCAAAGGAATAGGTGCAATATGACCCAGTCATAAATCTGTGCCTATTTTGCAGCTCAATGCTTCAATCCCGGCTGTTCTAGCGACATAGATAGCTCTGGAAGCTCACTAGAGTGTAGGTAAGTGGTGCCGCCGAGCCCGCACACGTGCCCAGGGTTGATTAGATGGTAAATCGACCCTGCACGCGAGGCTCACTCGTGTTCTTAGAAAAACATAACTGGTGTGAGAATATTTAGTTTTGAACATTATAATGGCGCCATTGGCATCATTAGTATGCCAAATCCTTGCATTGATCTTTGTCAATAAAATATTAATATATGACATGATATAGAAGATTTGCTTTTCAAGTTTGAGAAACTGAGAAGCCACCCTAAGAGCATCTCCACTTGGAGGCCCTAAAGCTCCCCTGACATGAGTATACCTTACAGGTACTCGAGATTAGCCTATGTGGTCTAGTCCAAGGAGTCCACAGTATGAACATAGCACATCAAATATTCGGGTGGCCCACAAGAGTTCGACTTCTTGAAGAACACGACAAAGTGTAGATAGAAATTTAAAGGGAAAACCCTAATCTGTAACCGACGAGACCTGCTATCCCGAGACCTAGATAGCCTCCCTATATAAAGGCTAAGAGGGGGTGGCGAGGAGGACAATCCACAACCTCCCACATACACCTTGCTAGATTACATCTGCGCACCCTTGTAATTTTCGACTCCCTCATAATCAAGAGCAGACATGCAGGATTAGGATGCTCTTCGAGGCCTGAACCTGGGTAAAACCTTGTGTCACCTATGTGCTTGTTTTCTAGCCGATCGATGCCTCCAGCGCTCCCTACTTTCTCGAACCTAAGTCCATCAACAATGGGCATTGATGAGTTAACCCCTTGTAAATTGGTGCCACCTGTGGGAAAAAGGAGTGCTGATGTTGCGGCTTCCTCGTGAAAGGGTTCGCGCATGAAAACAATATTTTTTTCTCTACTCCCAAAACCCCAGTTGCCAGGACCTATCTATGAGTAATGCAGTAATGGGAGGGGCTTTTCACGAACTTACCCTTGAATACCGAATAGCGTTGTCAACGCTCGGGAGAGCATGGTTGATGTACATGAACCGAAGCTGACCACAAGGTCGTGTTGAAGTCCCGGCAGCTCCTGTGGCTCCAACGACTCCTAGTGCCCCAAGTGTTGCACCTCACAGGGAGTTACACATATACGGTGCCTGGCAATGACTCCCGCTCCTCCGATCCAGCAACAGTTGCGGAAGTAGAGCTCCTAGATCCGAATCCCGCAGCACGACAGTGCTCCACGGTGAATAAGACTCCTGCTCACGCGATCCGGACATGGGACCATGGTCACAGGAGATAGAGAATCAATTGGAGGTCTCCCCAAAATAGAGGGAACCTTTTATTGATTATTGTGTATTTAATTTGTCAAAATACCTCTCTTTATATAGGGAACCCCCCCCCCACATAGCTAACTAGCTTAGCCATGTGGGACTAAACAAGGGAGAGGGAGAGGGGAAGGAGTGGCAGGCGCCATCTATGTCCCAAGTGTGCCCCACGCGGGGTGCCTTGGCCCAGCCAGCCATCCCCTCCTCCTTTGTCCCTTCAGTCTTTCCCTCATGGGCCCTTTTCCCTCCGGATTTGGCCCAATTAGGTATTTGGCCCTTTTTAATTCTTTTTTATTGAATAAATATAATTGAATGATTAAATCAATATTCAACATTCACTTACATATTATTCAATCCCCATTGATGTGGAACTCATTCCCTCTCATTTCGGACATCCTTCGGACTTACCAAAACCTTTCCGGTTTTCTCTCTTCTCTTTTCTTCGGTGATTCTCCCAATCCTAAAACACTCTCTGACCATCATCAAGCCCTTATGCGTGATACCCCACGGTTCAGGAACACTCATACCTGTTCGGGACCCTCCCGCACCAATGATCAATAGAGGGATCTGGATGGCCATGTGACCCCTGTGGATGGCCATGAACGTCGTGTCATATTACTTTTATGTCCCGATAGTTGCATTGTCCGAGATCTGATCAATGACATCATCATGTCGTGTTCAATCTCGTTACCAACAAATTCTACTTGACTCGTTCTAACAAGTGATATCCACGTGATCAAATCACATGATGCGCAACTATTGGATACAACTTCTCTGAGTGGGCCCTCGAGTATCTATTCCGTCACGTGGCTGGACAAATCCCGCTCTTGACGCATATTGACTCAACTGTCCCTCCGAATACCTGAACACACCTTTATGATCACCATGTCACTGGGTGATGTTTGATGCTATCAAAGTACCTTCAGGTAATAGTGATTGATATGATCTCACGGTCTAAGAAATAGTAAACTAAGTCTATTCTAACCATCATAACTTGAACTTCGTGACATGATCGGGTCACGATGCTTAGGTTGGGTATAGCTCATCATCTCATTCTCACAATGAGGCGACTCCATTGTCAACTGGCATAAATGCCACATGATCAGGAAACCTTGATCATCTGTTGACCAATGAACCAGTGACTAGAGCTTCACTGGGAACTCCTGGTTGTTTATATATCACACGTGTATTGACGTTTCCTTTCAATACAATTATAGAATGATATAAAACTTAATCATAAACTTTATGAATATGATAATAATCCTTATTACTATTTATCTCTAGGGCATATTTCCAACAGTCTCCCACTTGCACGAGAGTATAAATAAACTAGCTGCATTTGTTCCTAATCATCGCACCATATATCCCGGTACCTTGAACATGCTTGATCATGGAAGAGGTTGAGTCTTGGGTCTATACTTTACAGTTCCAAATCCTTTGCAACTTACTAATGTCTCCTTGATTGACATTAATACTTTATCATCTCATGATAAAAACTTTATGTATGCATCGTAGTTATGGAAGTAGAATGAGGTCGGTTTCTAGGATCCAGCAGTGACTTTAGATCAGCCACAACGAACTTTCTCATGGGCATTGTGCCCTGGGACACACCTTCTGCATAAAGACGAACTAGTCCCGCCATAAAAATATGCATTACGTTAGATGGTACCTGATGTCTGCAAGTGCACAAATCATTTGTAGCTAGTTTCGAAGTTTAGATATCGATCCCACAGGGAGCCCAAAGGTAAGTGTTTATGAATGAAGTATCAGTCACACTCAAAGATGTCACAGGTCTTCGAGTGAGTTGACTGCAACTGTGGAAATAAGAATAAATTTGGATTAAACTAGATGTATTTAAATAAAACTAAAATGTAAACTTTAGGACTAAAAAGCATAAATGTAAAGAACGATTTGATTGTTTGTGTTTCCTGCAGATGACAAAGAAGGCACTGGGAGATACAGTTCATGCTGATAGTGACTGTGCCAGGTGGACAAATGATAAGTGTAACAATTATAATCTTATAGGTATATATGTAGGCGAGCAACTCATAATTAGCCCAAAATCCTCTTGGTAGATTTCATCCCAACTTAGATAATCCTACTAGCCTATTACCAAAAACATGGTCAGTCACTAGACGATTAAGATCCTTCAGGTTGCTTAGCAATGAAGCTCCTTGGATCGGACTAATGCAATAAGCACAGTGGTTCCTCGTGATCCTCAAGTCAAACTAGTTTCTTATTGATATCCCCATGTCACTCAGGGGTCGCCGGTCTACTACCAAACAAGATCCTATCTATGTAGAACAAAGCATCATGTTCTATAGGTCCTTAATTGGACAACAAGCATTAGGCATCCCAGAGATAGTCAAGCACACATAATATAATAATTAAAATCAATCACAAACTAATGGAAAATATATGGAGGCACATCACATCTCACCAATCCCTTACATCTCCCACAGGCAAGGAACTTACTCACACATGAGAGAAGAAAGCATCATTGATATAATTAAATAAAGGGAGTTCTTCTTGATATTACCGTGGAAATCCACAATAAGAATAGAAAAGTAATCCAACACAATTCAAGATGGGAAGAAACAATCTCAAACCCTAGTATTGCAAAGTGAAGATCTCTCTCTCCCTCTCTCTCTCTCTCAAGTACAAGTAATGGCTATGAGCATGTGATGGCTGGGAGGTCGAAGATCGTGGAGAGAAATGAAGAACGTGTTCCCCTTCTTCTCCGAATCTCCTATTTCTCCTCTCCGGATAGGATGGCAGCTGCTGTGTTATGATTTCGCGTCTAGCCTCTTCACGAAAGTTGTCCCTTTTGATAAGACGGAGGCGGCGAAAGCTATATGACGGGAACTATATGGCCGGAAAAATATTCCCGCCATATAGTTGCTCGTTAAAGCTTCTGTATGCTTCCCTTGATTGCTTCCGAAAAGAGACTTGCTTGTTTTCGCCTGAATATTGTGTTTCTCTTGTTAAAACCTTCTGTTGATGTTCAAAACCTGAAACACATATTAAAAACCAAGTTTCTTCATTACCGAAGTATTAGCGTGAGGTAAAGTTAGAAAACAATCAAATCCAAAAGAAAACCATCAATAAAAACCATAAAAAATATGTCGAATCTCACAGCTATCAACTCCCCCAAGCTTAGATGTTGCTCGCCCTCGAGTTACAAGAAAATAAGGAAGAATAGCGGATATTCGATACTGAAATAAAAGAACTTACAAGCTCGAATTGGTGTCAAATTCTTTTTTTCACAATTCCTGCAATCTTAAAGATGATCATACAAGTATTCACAAGGTTGCACTGAGTCCACTTCCTAACCACGTATATCTTGCTAGCAAACAAATCATATGCCCAAGCAAGTGTCAAAAGTTTAGCTAGGAAAGTGAAACAAATTCTTTGTGTCTCTCTTTGGTGAGAGATGCAAACTTTTTGCTCTTGATTCTTTAATCAATTAAGAGTTCTCAAGTTGGCACCATAAGCATTCAATTTAAGAACAACTCATATATTACCATGTCAAAATTTCAAGACTCTCAAAGCACCTTTTTCTTTTCCTTGTTTTTCAAAAACTTCAACCCTTTCATAGAGAAATCATGCCACTATTTTTAACATGTTAATTGGGATTGTGTTGCGCACTCGTGACCATGCCAATAAATAATTGTTGAGCAATAGTGGGTCAGAGGAGTACTACAACTTTACTTGGAATATGAAACCACGAGGAGACTAAATTTTTTACCCATCATAGCATTGCTGCTACAGACGCTTACATAACTCAATAGCCGAAATCAAGTGGTTTCCCACATTTAGATCGTTCATTGGCCAACAGAGTTAATAGTTCGCCATGGAGCACGAAAGTGTTGTAATGACACGTGTAAAGCAATGTCTTAATGAAATTATTAGAAAAAGTAGTGGCATAATCTCTACTACTTCGAAGCATCCATTTTATCAGATAAATTCCATTCAAGTGTGTTATCGAGTCTATTTACATTAAGCTCAAATGGGGTTGAGTAGTTCTAAAATCAAATCCTTTGGGATAAATATGGACTCAAGTCATCTTTTGGATGCTTTTTCTTGTTGTAAAAATGTCGGAAATATTTTTAGCCAAGTTCATTGCTCATTATTTCAAAGCTAAAAAGGAGACACTAGCAAAGGAATAGAATTTATAGGATAACAAGCTAAGTGGGGAGTGGCTCAAGTGAAAGCGAGTAAATAATTGTAGGGCCAATTTAAAGTTACAGAAAAGGTGATGAAAGGAATGTGATACCTCCTTGCTTTGTTCTCGTACTTGACTCGAACCCCCTCTATATTTCCCTATTGCCAAGTCACCTGAAATTGAGCAATCTTTGAGAGAAAGAAAGAAACAAATTCACAATAAAAGTTACAACTAATTTTTCTGTGTTTTTGGTTTGGAAATGCAAACTGAAAGTGAACATGAAATTTTGAAGAAGTAAAATAAATCAAAAGAAGAAATAAAAATATGAATGCAAGGTTTGGAGGTTTTCAAACCTCCCCCAAGCTTAGGCTGTTGCCAGGCTCAGTTGTTGCCGTCGTTCGGCGGTGGGTGCGGATAGTGCTGGTAGTAGTCGGGGAAGTGGGTCATGAAGTAACTGAAGTTGTGAGTAAAGGCACCCACATCCTCATTCACTCCTTGTAGCGTATGGTCAATCTCCCCAACGCGTTGATTGAGCTGTTGAAACTCTTGATAGGGGTCGTAGTTGAACCCCTATTGCGACTGATTGGGCCACGGGTCCCACAATCCCCCTTGTTGCTGCTGTTGTCCCTCCCAAGAAGGGTTATATTCCGGCTCCTGCTCCTGCTCATCCTGCTGCTCCCCTTCTTCATCTTCTTCTTGATCAGGCTGGAATTTAGCCATGATCTCCACCATTTGATCCTTGTTGAGGATCCAGTTGTCCTTTTCCACAATCGAGAAGGCTTGTGGACAGGGCAATGGAACCTACTCAACCTGTGCATCACCAAGACAACCAAACTCATATGCTCGGAGCCTCTTGTCAGCTCGGTAAACACCGAGGAAACCATAAGCAGTTAAATATTTAACATCCATAAGTTTGGAGCTGTCAACAGGTTGCATCATAGGTAATGTAGTGTTCAATGCTAGGGCAAGGTGGGTTACCAATCCACCAATGTGAATGTCACCTTTCTTTTTGTTACTTTGGTGATGAAAGCTCTGGAGGAGTAGAGCTGCAGGATTGGGGCTTTGCGATGCATTGGGGAAGAGTGTCTTGGTGATCATGGCCATGTCCGCATTTGCCATGGAACTGGTATCTCCTCTTCCCAGCAGTGTATTGGCGAGGAACAAGGCGTAGTAGCGAATAGTTGGGTTCTGAATAGTGGACATCTTCTTCTGGTAGAAGTCCCTGCCAGCATTCACAAAAATAACCTCCCAAGTTTTTCCACTTGAGACGCTATATAAATTTGTAACAGTTGACTCCCCATCGTAAGGGAAGCCAAAAGCATCACAAAATTGTTCGAAATTTATTTCATAATGCTACTGGTTCATGGTGAAGCTTACCGTGCTCGCATTACCTTTATCCTTGTGGTCATTGTAGAAAGAGGCGAGGAACTCATAGGTGAGCTCGGTGTAGGTGTTGTGGCTTGCGTAGGCGAGTAGTGCTAGCCTTGAATCTGCACACATGAGGTCGAAGTCCGCCCTCAACCCTGTCGCAGAATGTGTGGGCATCACCTTCCTTGATAAAACCATGGCCAACTTGTTGTTGAGCTCGACCCAGAGCCCTGAGCTCTCGCCACGTTGGTGCTTGCTCTTGCGAAAAATGCTACCAATTTTGTTCATCTTGATGCACAAAAAAATTTCACCATTAAACCTTAGACATATAGTTTTTACATGACATAAAAACGATTCTACGTGGAAAAATTTAATCCTAACATGAGAAATCAAAAGGAAAAACAAAATGAGCTTGAGTTCATCCACTAGATCAATGTGAGAGTTTATACCATGGAATCTTGAAAATACAAAACGGATAGGGAGAGAAACATACCGATCTGTTCATTCCCCAACTCAAACGAACGAAATCCACAAAGAATCAAAAATTCTAGGTGGGTTTTGAGGGGTTTGGAGAGAGAATATGAGAGAAAAAGTGAGGAGGAGAAAGAACCCTAGCCACCCCGGCGCATATAAGTGGTCACGGCGAACTATACGACCGCAACTATACGGGCAGGATAAGTAGTTCCGACCATATAGTTGCGGCGGTGTCGACAATTAGGGTTTCTTTATGCCAGATCATAGCTATACAGGCACAGCTATACGGCCGGATCAAAATGGTCCCGCCGTATAGTTGGTCGTTAAACCTTTAGTATCCTGGAGAAGAAATTTGACGAAGGGATCGATATCTATACGGCTAGAACTATACAGCCAGAATTTTTATTCCCGCCGTATAGTTGGTCGTTAAACCTTTTGTGCCTAAGAAAGAAAATTTGTCGATGGCAAAGATATCTATACGGCCAAACTATACGGCCGGAATTTTTATTCCCGCCATATAGTTGGTCGTTAAACCTTCAGTAGTCATCAAAAAATTTCTATTTCCTCGAGAATTCTTTCTTATCCTGAAACTTAGCGGAACACCTTGTTTTTGACAGAAAAATGAAAGTAAAAATTGTCGACCAACATCAGCATGTATAGAGCAGAATTTTTTTAGTACTAACGAGCTTCTTCTTCTCAACTAGAGATTCACTCTTTAATTTAGACAAAATGATTAAGCTAGTTTTCATAGATAAAACTCAAACTTTTATTTTTATATTTATTCTATGGTTGTTCAATCGATATTTGTACAAATTTTTGACAGCTGCATCTTCACGGGCGCGCTTCCACAAGAATGTCTGTGAAAAAGTTGTAGGAATGTGATGAACATTTTATTCTTTAATTTATTTCATTCATGTGACGGGTTGTCTCCCATTAAGCATTTCATTAAGAATGGTTGAATAATTCATCCCCTTCTCTGTTCTCGAATTCTTACCTTGGGTTTCCCCTTGTCAAAGGCACTTACCACATGAACTCGTTTTGCCGGTGGAATATATCTTTCTCCTGCTTCTAGCTTGTTTGGAAAAAACCGGATGATTTTAGCATCATAAACGTTGAAGATTATTTTTCCCTCAGCACAATCAACTAATGCTCCTGCAGTACTAAGGAAAGGTCTTCCAAGTATTATGGATAATTTTCATCCTATGGTATTTCAAGAATAATAAAATCAGTGGGAATAACATGCTCATCTATTCTAATTAGAACATCCTCAATCATACCAATGGGTTGTTTAGTGTATTTGTTAGCCATCTTAAAGTGATAGTAGTAGGGGAATACTCCCCTAATCCTAACCTTTTATAGAGGGAATATGGCATTACACTAACTCATGCACCTAAATCACATAAGGCATTGTGAATATCCATTTTGCCAATTGAGCATGAAATAGTTGGTATTCCCGCATCTCCTGATTTAGACAATAGCTTCCTATTAGCAGGATAACTAGACACCATGGAAATGATTTTAGTTATTTCTTTCTTTCTACTAAGAATATCATGGAGGAATTTAGAATAGGTAGAAACTTATATTGCATCCGCAAATGGAATCTCCAGACGAAGATCACCAAGTGCCTTTTAGAAAGAATCATAGATTACCTGATCTGGTGCTTTATTTTTTCGATATGGATAAGGAAGCTTTTGATCACCTTTCTTATTCTTGTCTCTTACCTTTTGTGGGGGATCGGGCTCTTTTGTTGGTTCCTTTTGTTGCTTCTTATAGCTCTTCTTCTTTTCTACTACAACAACTTCATCTTCATTGCTTATCTCTTTTTCTTCTCTTGGATCAACTGTCTCTGCATCAGAGTCATAACGGTCATCATGTGCACCATTTTGCTCCTCCATGTTTTGATCTTGTGTTTCTTGAGCAGTTTCATCTTGAGGATCCACCAGTGTATCATCTTCTAGGCTTTCTTTGACCAAGCCTTTTTTCCTTTCGATCTTTTTCAGCGTCATATTTTGGTGGTCCTAATGGTCCTGTAACAACTGCATCTCCCCTTGTAACAACATTAGTAGAAATAGGAATATCTATATCATCTTGAAGAAAAATTTGATAACCAGATGCTACTTGTTCACATTGGGTTTCAATTATACTAAGGTACTTGTGAAATAATTTTATTTCTTGGCCAATCTCATCATAATTTTTTGTGAGTTCTACCAAAATCTTCTTATGACTTTGAAATTGCTTATGTAGGTTATTATGAGATTTTGCTGATCAATGTTTCAATTCTTGAAAAAAAGTTCTAGTTTCATCTTCTTCAGTAAAAACTTGTAACAAGTCTACTTTGCTTTCCTTATCAAGTTCAGAAGGTATACCTTTTTCTTTCATTGTTTTGCGTAGTTCAGGCATAAGATCAGGAGTTATATGAAGCATCCCTTTTTCCGGCTTAGTGTCGAAATCAAGATTATATAAAGAATCATTCTTAGCCCTAGTAGATATCAATTCCAAACATGCTTTAATAGTTAAAGTATTTATCGATCCTCCTGCTGATAAGTCAAGCAACTCTCTGCTTTGAGTATTAAGACCATGGTAAAATAAATGGCAAATAGTTGATTCAGAATAGCCATGATTAGGAATTCTATTGATCATTCTAAAGAATTTTCCCAGGCTTGTGGGTAGTTTTCTCCCACGTTCTGACTAAAGTTGCCTATATTCTTTCTTGTTTCAGTTACCTTTTTAAAAGGATTAAACTTGTTTATGAATTTAACAATAAAGTTTTCCCCAACATTTAATGTAATGATGAGGGAGAGAATATAACCAGTTTAGGGCCTGACCTTTAAGAGACCAACGAAAAAAATTTACACGAGAGAAGTTTCTTGGAAAACCTTTTGGTCCAAGTGTTGTGATCACATCGTCAAAATATCTAATATGTCTTCCTGGGTCTTCATCTTCCCTTCCATTGAAAGCTTTTTCCTACAAAATTTTAATAATTCCACCATCAAATCGATATTCTCTAACTCTAGGATTAGGAAATTCTATTGGTTGTTTAAGGAAAGCAGAGTTTGGAGCACTGTATTCTTTGAGATGTTTCTCATGTTTATTGGGAGTTGTCTTGTAAATGGACATGATCTCCATAAAATCACTCAGATTTTCAACTTCAACCTTATCTTATCTTAAAAGTTTTTCAATAATTTCCTCGCACCTTTGAATAGGTTCACGCTCAAAATAATCTGGTAAATAGGTCCTACCAGAGCGTGTAGACCCTTTGTATCCTAGGGAGACTATTTTGTAGTAGTAACACCTGAAATGTCAAGAGACAAACACTTAGCGCTTAGATCCCTGACAACAGTGCCAGAAAATAGCTTGATGTCTGCAAGTGCACAGATTGTTTGTAGCTAGTTTCAAAATTTAGATATGGATCCCATAGGGATCCCAATGCTAAGTGTTTATGAATGAAGTCTCTGTCACACTCAAAGTTGTCACAGATCATCGAGTCAATTGACTGCAAGTGTGGAAATAAGAATGAAATTTGGATTAAACTAGATGTATTTAAACAAAACTAAAATGTAAACTTCAGGAATAAAAAGCATAAAAGTAAAGAACGTTTCGATTATTTTTGTTTTCTGCAGATGACAAAGAAGGCGCGGGGAGATATAGTTCATGGTGATAGTGACTGTGCCAGGTGGATGAATGATAAGTGTAACAATTATAATCTTATAGGTATATGTGTAGGCGAGCAACCCATAATTAGCCGGAACTCCTCTTGGTAGATTTCATCCCAACTTCAATAATCCTACTAGCCTGTTACCAAAATCATGGTCAGTCACTAGATGATTAAGATCCTTCAGGTTGCTTAGCAATTAAGCTCCCTGGATCAGACTAATGCAATAAGCACATTGGTTCCTCGTGATCCCTGAGTCAAACTAGTTTCCCATTGATATCCCCATGCCACTAAGGAGTCGTCGGTCTACTAGAAAACAAGATCCTATCTATGTAGAACAAAGCATCATGTTGTATGGGCCCTTAATTGGACAACAAGCATTAGGCATCCCACAGATAGTCAAGCACACATAATATAATAATTAAAATCAATCACAATCTAATGGAAAATATATGGAGGCACATCACATCTCACCAATCCCATCTCCCATGCCCAAGGAACTTACTCACACATGATATAACAAAGCATCATTGATATAATTAAATAAAGGGAGTTCTTCTCGGTATTACCGTGGAGATCCACAATAAGAATAGAAAAGTAATCCAACACAATTCAAGATAGGAATAAACAATCTCAAACCCTAGTCTTGCAAAGTGAAGATCTCTCTCTCTCTCTCTCTCTCAAGTACAAGTAATGGCTATGAGGGTGTGATGGCTAGGAGGTCGAAGATCGTGGAGCGAGATGAAGAACGTCTTCCCCTTCTTCTCCGGATCTCCTCTTTCTCCTCTCTAGATGGGATGGCGGCTGCTATGTTATTATTTCACGTCTGGCCTCTTCACGAAAGTTGTCCCATTTGACAAGATAGAGGCGTCTTCAGCTATACGCCGGGAACTATATGGCCGGAAAAATATTCCTGCCGTATAGTTGCTCGTTAAAGCTTCTATATGCTTCCCTGATTGCTTCTAAAAAGAGACCTGCTTGTTTTCGCCTGAATATTGTGTTTCTGTTGTTAAAACCTTCTGTTGATGTTCAGAACCTAAAACACATATTAAAAACCAAGTTTTCTTTGCTACCGAAGTATTAGCGTTAGGTAAAGCTAGAAAACAATCAAATCTAGAAGAAAACCATCCATAAAAACCATCAAAAATATGTCGAATCTCACAGCTATCAGTACCCTTATCTTTTATTATACATGTAATCATCAAAACACTAGTGCATCTTGTGCAACTTTCGATGTTTTTATCACCTCGCTTCCTATTTGACTTTAGTCGGTATGATTGATGCAGGAGTTTCCAATCTTCTAAGGTTAACACATTCCCTTATAACATAACCCTTTATGTTTTAAGATATGTCATCCTTCATAGATTTGAAAACATGTCTACAGTTTTCAATTAGACACCATGGACAAACTTAGCATAATGTTCCATGATTCATACTTAATCACTTTTCAAATATTCCTTTCTAGATCATATATTATGTTAAGCTATCATCATGGTTTCCAAAATAGAACCTATGTATCAACATAGTGGATGACGATCATACTTTTTCTTTATTTCAACCATTGATGTTTAACTTAATGCTATTCCTGATTCGAGTGACCAAGGACCATTCCTTAATCAATTCTTATTCCAAAACTATTTTCAGAATCTCTTTTAGGAATACGACATAATATTGTAATATACTTACTTTCAACTTCTAATCCCTATGAATCATTATTTATTGGTACTTGCGCTTTCATTCTTAATGTGTCGTAAACACACTTAAGTATCAATCTCTAAGCTCCCACTCAAAATATCTTCCCAACATATTTGAGTCCGAGACTTATATCGCTGCTACTCAAAATATGTCATTCACATATTGTTTTAGGAAGACTTTTACAACTCCCACTCAATTCTATGCAAATTGCATATCCTCTCATTATTTTGAATAACTTCAAAATCCTTTGATCAATTATCAAACTAAGAGATTTATTATGAGACACTAGTATCTTACTAGTATGAAATACCACTAGACTTTCAGCACTTCTAAATCAAATTCTTTTGAATTTTTCCAATACATTATTCATGAAAAATCGTGCCTTTGTCATTCACGTTTTCCTTCATGACTGTACAGTCATTTGGAAAATTCATGTAACCAATTACTTGGTAAGATTCAGCAATGAATTGCTTTCTAATCTTAAGTGAATTTTGCCTCTAGGATTTGTCATAATTTTAGTTTACCATTGCTTTCCTTCGTAGTTCGTAGTATTTCATATTTCGGTAATATGACAAGCGATTCACAAATATATCCATACAAGATGTGGAGTACATTTTGAATCCTACTTCATGTAGTGAAAATACTAGTGGAGAAAACACAATGATCATTATCATTGATTCTTTCCTTTATGAAGAGAATCATTCAGGAACACTTTCCACTGCGCTTCTCAACATTCTGATGCAGGGTTTTGAATCCTCATCGTGTTTTCACTATCTTCCATAAGCTTTACAATCGGTAACATCAAATTTCTCGAGAATTCATCAAAATTCAAGCAATACTAGTTTTGCCTTTATTTTGGATCTAGCCATGGATTTCGTATTCAAAGTTTCCAATGAATACTCTTACAAGGACTTATTCGCTATTATTTTGGTGATACCGAATAAGTCCAAAACTTTCACGACGATCCATACAAGATATTGCGCCGATCTCATGAATCCAGATGGTTCACTATATATACTAATTGAGTGTTTACTATTTCTAATTAATGGTCTTTACATCTACACTACAACGATTTATTCAGTGAAATCTATTGACCCACTTGATGATTAATATCACAT
The DNA here is from genome assembly GCA_910589775.1 of Avena eriantha. Taxonomy (NCBI): domain Eukaryota; kingdom Viridiplantae; phylum Streptophyta; class Magnoliopsida; order Poales; family Poaceae; genus Avena; species Avena eriantha. The sequence goes on along the minus strand of OU342740.1, from coordinate 53,410,023 downwards.
TGTGATGATTTTCACTTTGACGTATCAAATTCATTGCATTTCACAATTCCATATGCCAATTTTATAACATCAAATTTAATTACTATTGATCAAATCGTAGTAACTAGATTCTCTTTTATCCTTAATACCCTTGGATGATGAAATACTTTGATCATATCAAATAGTTTAATGCTCATGTTTCTTTTGGTAAACTCTTTTACGAAATTCAAAGAATCTTAAAATGATAATCACCACTTCACTGAAATACAATACATCGAATATGTATTTCTTTGAACAATTCATGAAACACTTTGTATTCATGCAATACATGGTGTGTTAAGTTATCTTGCCTAACTTGGGCATGATTCATATGTGACAAGAAATCAAATGTATTTCACATATTATCAACATAACTTTGAATTTAAACAATGGTTTCATTCAAAATGAATATATCACTAAGTTGGGTATTTTTCAAGCCATTTTCAATATTTTACAAATGTTCATGCATTATCAATTACTTTCATAACTAGGATAATTCACACATAATTGAACAAGATATGAACGCAAATAGAAATCATTCATAGAAGCAAAAGAGTTGTTTGTTACAAACTCATATGAATAACCATCTCATGAAGTGTGAGACACACTAAATAAGTCCACAATCTATCGATTGCAATAATCATCCAAAAATGATAAACTAAATTATAAATGTCAAGGGAGAGTGTCGTTGGCCATCATCATCATGCTCACCATCAATACGCAATGTCACCTTCTCTCCAGCAAGCAGCTCTCATGCAGAAGGACCTGTTTTTACCGAAACAGAATAAGTATCAAATAATTTAACGCTGCAATATGTGTTTGCAAGATTATAACATTTATAAAACTGTATATAAAATATATACCTTTGTCATGAATGACCTCTTCAGCAATTGGGTTCAACTTTCGCATTCCTGAAATGTGATATGAACTCATGGAAATCTTATGTTTCCCCATCACCTCTCATGATGCAAGTCCTGGTGAGTACTTGGTAGTTTGGTGGCAGCGACCGCAACAACATCCTATTGCAAAAGAGCTCATGAGCCAGTTGTCCAGGAAGTATGCAATCCTCATGTATGCATCATGCATGCGCTCCAAGTGGACATCAAGCAAAGAGTTCTCCTCCATCTTTATGGAGAGGAAATCTCGCATCAGCTCATGCTCCCATATGCACATTTGTTCCACGACATCTGATCTAAGTTGTACCATAACCGTACGAGGGTCAATGCTACCCACAATCGGCCACGGCTCATCAACCATTCCGAAGCGCATCGTCACTGATATGAAGGTGAGCATCACTGTTGGGAATATGCCCTAGAGGCAATCATGGTTGATGATATTTCCCAATGTATTCATAAAGTTATGGTCCATGTATGAACTACTGATATGTATCATCGAATATGTGATTCGATTGTGGAACTATATATTCATGTTGTTCATACTAATTGTCCTTGGTCATCAAGGTTGTGCTGGACACACAACTTAGATCAATGTGAAAGTTGGCAGATGACTAGGTTCCACTTGTCATGGGCATGGAGATGCTATTCTGACATACACGGATTCGGATAAAGAGTTTAGCGGGTCAGACTGACCCATATTGAGATGCAACAAACAAGTCGTCATTTGCATGTCTCAATCAATGTAATCCTTAGACCTGAGGTTATTGCACAATACAAGTTAAGGATCACTGACTTAGGATCTATCAAACGTTGTTCCGTCAATGGGCAGTTATAAAGGCGGAGTTCGGGTCGACTGTGAATCAAGCTGCGTGATGTGAATCACCGAGATGGGCCCTCTCAGAAGATATGATTCGGAAAGCATGGCCATGCGCGTCACGGTTAAGTGTTAACCGAGGCAACCGACTAAGAGTTAGTCGGATGAATTACTTATCTCGGATCGAGAAAGAGAGTCGGACTATTTAAGGGATAACGATCATTCGCCTATAGTCCGACAAGGTATATCGTGAGGCAAAAGGGACTCAAACGAAAGTCGCATTGAAAAGGTATGTCGTCATGACGTATTGGTACTTGGGAGTTGGCACGTTCTGCTAGGAGCCGCTACCAACTGATCGATTACGAGTGAGACTCGGAATCATGTCCGGGTTACCATGAGCCTGTCGGGTCAAACACTTAAGAGGGAGAGCAGTTTGGGTTAGACCCAAACAGGAAATCTATCTGGGTTGGACCCAAATAGAGACATGGACTTAGTCAACAAGTGAGACTTGCAGTGACTAATATAGGCCTTTTAGTGAATGGGCCACAAGTGAGTGGAGCCCACTTTCACTCCCTATATAAGCTGGGGCGCAGGTGCTTAGAGCACAAGGTTAGATCACTCCATGTGTTGGAAACCCTAGCCCTAGTCCATCCTATCGCCGCCGTACCAGACCTAGCAGTCCATCACCGGCGCTCCTCCTCATATGTGTGGATACCGACGGAGGTGTTGTACGTTCAGCACTTTGACAATCGTGAAGAAAGAACGGATCGTGGATCGTGGAACCGGAACGGATCGCGAGGACTGCACTGCATCAAACGACGTGCTTCATCAATTCCGCAACTGCGCATCTAGTGGTAATCCTCGTGGCCTTCTACCTGAGCTGGATCTTGGGATCACCGCGTAGGGAAAAAGTTTTGTTTATCTCTACGTGGCCCTTCAGTGGTATCAGAGCGTTAGCTTCTGGTTCTAGGCTTGAGATCGTGCATATGTGATATGCGGTTGGCGTTAGATTGGATCTAATTGCAGTTTTGGTGGTCGATCTATGTGATAGATTGGTTTTGTACAAATTTGATTGGATAAACTATACTCGGGGGAATGGATGATCTGGTTTTCGTGATCTAACTGCTAAGGTCGTGCAACGCCATACCCCTACCGGTCGGCTTCCGCCATCGGGGTAGACTGTGACACGTGAACCCGGATGCAGTGATCGAAGATCAAAGAGTTTGGTCGAATCGGATTTGGGTAAAATTGTTTTATCCGATGAGGAAATCCATGTCGGGAATGCAGATGAGATCTGCGTTTTTCAGAAAAATCGTCGGGCGCTGCCCGCACCCGGGACTGCTGGCTTTGCCCTGTCGTAGCGCCTTAGATGTCATTGCAAGTTTCACAATGCCGGTATATATCGTATCTATGCATAACTTGCTTTTGCAGGATGATGTTGTGAATCGTATGGCTTATATGCATGTGATGTGTGTAATCCATACGTGATCTGTGTATAACGGATTTTGTCAGCCGACTGTTGCTTAGGTGCTGTCATCTTATTGTATAACGGCCTGCGTGTCGGATTCTCTCTGTAATTTGCATTAGAAGCTAGTGTAGCTGTTTGGAGAATCCGGAAGGCATGCAAGTCAGTGTACAAGTCGGCTACATGGTGTAAGACGGCACATGACAAGGGTTGACACGAGTCGGATTACAGGCTTTATGGAGATGGAGATCGCCATGAAGAGAGCCATACCATTTCACATTATAATTGCTTTATTCTCTGTTATTGTTATGTCTCTGTTTTACCTCTATTAGATAGTTGGTAGAAAGTAATCCCTCAAAGAAGGTCTAGTCGGTTTCCCCGCCAGCGTTGCACCATCACAAGTCAGACATTTTTGGTAGTGGGCTCATAAAATTGAGGTGCTATCAATTCTTTCCGACTAGGTGGGTTTGAGTCGGACTCTTACAACGGAAGCACTTGATAATCTAGACGGGTCTATCACAACGGTTGTGGGACTCGGGGAAAAGTCGGATGGGAGCCGGGGCATGTGATGCCACCCATCCAATAGGAGTCATATGAGATACGATTGACAAGGAGTTGTCTACCTAGATCACTTGACGGCTAGCGGTGATACTAAAGCTCACTAGTCGACTTGCTTATTTAGGGTCCTGAATCACTAAGTAACCATCGGAGGGGTGTTGGTTCTAGTGGGAGCTTAAATATTAAAGTGTTTAATATGCTTGCTCTTTATGGATACATGTCTTAAGTGTTTTGCATATTTTCTGTTGTAGATCAATGGCACCTAGCAGTCTTCCTCAGATTTCCGGTTTTGCTTTGAGAACCATCTTAGAGAAAGATAAGCTGAATGGAACTAATTTCACCAACTGGTATCGTAATCTGAGAATTGTTCTCAAACAAGAAAAAAGGGACCGTGTCCTAGACAACCCACTTCCAGCTGAGCCGGATGAGAATGCGACTGTCACAGCCACCAATGCCTACCGTCGGAATTGCGATGAATCCATGAAGATTAGCTGTCTTATGCTTGCTCACATGGAACCGGACTTGCAGCAGCAGTTCGAGAATGTTGAGGTCTACGATATGATCAAAAGCCTCAAAAGTATGTTCCAGGCTCAGGCAAAGACATAGAGGTATCAAGTCTCTCAGGCTTTGTTGAGCTGCAAGCTTAAGGATGGCGATCCACTAAGTCCGCATGTGATCAAGATGGTTGGTTACGTGCAGTCTCTGGAAAGGCTTGGCTACCCCATTAGCGAAGAGTTCGCTACAGACATAATTCTGAACTCTCTTCCTAGTGCGTATGGTCAGTTCATATCAAACTACCACATGCATGGTATGGATAAGAAGCTCACTGAATTACATGGGATGCTCAAGCAGGCTGAGGCGGATCTCAAGAAAGGTGCCAGTCAAGTGTTGATGGTACAAAACAAGGCTAAGTTCAAGAAGAGTTCTTGTACTAAGAAGAAGAAGGCAACGTCAGGAGGTAAGGCGGAGGACCCAGTCCAAAGCGCTTCCTCAGGGACTAAGCCATCCCCTACAGCCGGATCCACTTGCTTCTACTGCAAGTCGGATGGCCACTAGAAGAGGAATTGCAGCAAGTCTCTGGCTGATAAAGCCAAGAGCGGAGGTGTGACTTCCGTCTCAGGTATGCTTGTTTGCAATTTATAGACATTTATCTTGCTGATGCACCTGGTAGTTCTTGGGTATATGATGCTAGATCAGTCATTCACATCTGCAACTCGTTGTAGGGACTGGTAAGAAGTAGGAGCGTTGCAAGAGGCGAGGTTGACATTAGAGTCGGCAACAAAGCGAGAGTCACTGCATTGGAAGTCGGCACAATGCAACTTCATTTACCTTCTGGATACATAATGGAGCTAAATAATTGTTATTATGTTCCAGTTCTTAGTCGAAACATCATTTCTGCCTCATGTTTGATGAGACAGGGCAATGAGTCGAATATTAAGAATAATGGTTGTTCTTTATATTTGAATGATATGTTTCATGGCTTTGCGCCCGTCCGGGACAGGTTATTTATTTTGAATCTTGATAGTGAATCTGTCTATAACATAAATGTGAAAAGGTTAAAACCAAATGATCTGAATATGACTTACTTTTGGCATTGTTGGCTTGGTCATATAAGCTAGAAATGCATGAAGAAGCTACATGATGATGGACTCCTAACTTCGTTCGACTTGGAGTCGTTCTAGACATGCAAATCCTGCCTTCTCGGCAAGATGACCAAGACACCTTTTGCAAAGAGTTGTGAAAGGGCGTCCGACTTATTGGGACTAGTACATAGTGATGTATGTGGCCCGATGAGCACGGCAGCCATAGGTGGTTATGAGTACTTCATTACCTTCACTGATGATTTGAGTAGGTATGGATATATCTACTTGATGAAACATAAGTCGGAAGCCTTTGAAAGTTCAAGGTATTCTAGAATGAGGTACAAAATCAACTTGGCAAGAAAATAAAGTTTCTTCGGTCGGACCGAGGAGGCAAATACATGAGCCATGAGTTTGATGACCATCTTAAGAGTTGTGGAATAGTTCCCCAGCTCACTCCTCCAGGAACGCCGCATAGAAACAGTGTGTCGGAATGGAGGAATCAGACCTTGTTGGACATGGTACGATCAATGATGAGTCGGACAGATCTGCCTTTATCATTTTGGGGTTATTGTCTAGAAACTCCAGCATTCACACTAAACAGAGTACCATCAAAGTCAGTAGAGAAGACACCACATGAGATGTGGACTGGCAAGAAGCCGAGTTTGTCTTTTCTCAAGATTTGGGGTTGTGAAGCTTTTGTCAAGCGAATTCAATCGAACAAGCTTACAGCTAAGTCGGATAAGTGTATTTTCGTGGGGTATCCGAGGGAAACCTTGGGTTACTACTTCTACAACCGAGAAGAGGGCAAAGTGTTTGTCGCTCGAAAAGGTGTCTTCCTTGAGAGAGAGTTTCTCATTCGGGGAGTCAGTGGGAGTACGATGCATCTCGAAGAAATTCGAGAGATACCGGCTAGCAGCGAGTCGGCAAAAGCCTTAGAGGTTGAGCCGGACGTGGTACCTGAGCCAAAAACTGCACCGAAACTGCGAAGATCGGCCAGATTGCGAAGTGTTCGTGATGTGATGCTGTTGGACAGTGATGAGCCGGCAACTTATTCGGAAGCGATGGTGGGTTCTGATTCCGTGTCATGGCTTGGAGCCATGAGATCCGAGTTAAAGTCCATGGATGAAAATCAAGTTTGGAACTTGGTTGATCTTCCAGACGGTGCAAGACCCGTCAAGTGCAAATGGGTCTTTAAGAAGAAAACTGATATGGATGGAAATGTTTCTATCTATAAAGCACGGCTTGTCGCGAAGGGGTTCCGACAATTTCAAGGAGTTGACTATGATGAGACTTTCTCTCATATAGCCATGCTTAAATCAGTCCGGATCATGTTATCTATAGCAGCCTATTTCGACTATGAAATATGGCAGATGGATGTCAAAACGTTTTTCCTTAATGGAAATTTAACCGAGGACGTGTATATGGTACAGCCCAAGGGTTTTGTCGATCTAGCTAATGCTGACAAGGTATGCAAGCTTCGGATATCCATTTATGGGTTGAAGCAAGCATCTCGGAGTTGGAACATTCGCTTTGATGAGGTAGTCAAATCATTTGGCTTCATCAAGAGTGATCATGATTCTTGTTTATACAAGAAGTTTAGTGAGAGGAAAGTAAAATTTCTGATCTTATATGTGGATGACATATTATTGATTGGAAATGATGTCTAGATGTTGCAAGAGACCAAGGAGTCATTGGAAAAGAGTTTTTCGATGAAAGTCTTGGGTGAGGCGACTTACATACTAGGAATTCGGATCTATAGAGATAGATCAAAGCGGCTGATTGGATTGAGTCAGAGTACATATTTGGACAAAGTGTTGAAGAAGTTCAACATGGAATCGTCTAAGAAAGGGTTCTTACCGATGTCCCATGGCGTAAAACTTAGCAAGACTCAGTGTCCTTCGACAACTGATGAGCGAAGTCGGATGAGTGCGATTCCGTATGCTTCTGCAATCAGATCCATAATGTACGCTATGATTTGTACTAGGCCGGATGTTTCCTATGCTCTAAGTGTTGTGAGAAGATACCAAGCTGACCTTGGAGAGATCCGCTAGGCAGCGGCTAAAAATATCCTCAAGTACTTGAGAAGTACTAAGGATATGTTCCTAGTTTATGGAGGTGAGGATGAACTCAGTGTAAAGGGTTACACGGATGCGAGTTATCTCACTGACTCGGATGATTCTCGTTCACAATCCGGATATGTGTTTGTGATAAACGGAGGGGCTGTGAGCTGGAAGAGTTCCAAGCAAGAGACGGTGTCTGCGTCTACGACAGAGGCTGAGTATATTGCTGCCTCAGAGGCAGCAAAATAAGCCGTTTGGATGAGGAATTTCCTCATGGATCTTGGTGTGGTTCAGGGCTCGTCCAATCTGTCAGACGTGTATCGTGACAACAATGGTGCTATTGCACAAGCCAAGGAACCTAGACAACACCAGAAGAACAAACATATACTCATGCCGTACCACCTTATTCGCCAGTTCGTGGATCAAGGTGATATCAAGTTATGCAAGGTACACACGGATGCAAACATTGCGGATCCGTTGACAAAGCCACTTCCATAGCCGAAGCATGAGGCACACCTGAGAGCAATGGGCATTAGATGCCTAGACATGTGATGTCGGAAGATTGACTCTAGTTCAAGTGGGAGACTGTTGGGAATATGCCCTAGAGGCAATCATGGTTGATGATATTTCCCAATGTATTCATAAAGTTATGGTCCATGTATGAACTACTGCTATGTATCATCAAATATGTGATTCGATTGTGGAACTATATATTCATGTTGTTCATACTAATTGTCCTTGGTCATCGAGGTTGTGCTGGACACACAACTTAGATCAATGTGAAAGTCGGCAGATGACTAGGTTCCACTTGTCATGGGCATGGAGATGCTATTCCGACTTACACGGATTTGGCTAAAGAGTTTAGCGAGTCGGACTGACCCATATTGAGATGCAACGAACAAGTCGTCATTTGCATGTCTCAATCAATGTAATCCTTAGACCTGAGGTTATTGCACAATCCGAGTTGAGGATCACCGACTTAGGTTCTGTCAAACGCTGTTCCGTCAATGGGCAGTTATAAGGCGGAGTTCGGGTCGACTGTGAATCAAGCTGCGTGATGTGAATGACCGACATGGGATTTTGCCCCTCCATCTGGAGAGATATTCTATGGGCCCTCTCGGAAGATATGATTCGGAAAGCATGGCCATGCGTATCACGGTTAAGTTTTAACCGAGGCAACCGACTAAGAGTTAGTCGGATGAATCACTTATCTCGGATCTAGAAAGAGAGTAGGACTATTTAAGGGATGCCGATCATTCGCCTATAGTCCGACAAGGTATATCGTGAGGCAAAAGGGACTCAGACGAAAGTCACATTGAAAAGGTATGTCGTCATGACTTATTGGTACTTGGGAGTTGGAACGTTCTGCTAGGAGCCGCTACCAACTGATCGATCACCAGTGAGACTCGGAATCGTGTCCGGGTTACCATGAGCCTATCGGGTCACACACTTAAGAGCGGGAGCAGTTTGGGTTAGACCTAAACAGGAAATCTATTTGGGTTGGACCCAAATAGAGACATTGACTTAGTCAACAAGTGAGACTTGCATTGGCTAATATAGTCCTTTTAGTGAATGGGCCACAAGTGAGTGGAGCCCACTTTCACTCCCTATATAAGCTGGGGCGCAGGTGCTTAGAGCACAAGGTTAGGTCACTCCATGTGTTGGAAACCCTAGCCCTAGTTCGTCCTATCGCCGCCGTACCAGACCTACCAGTCCATCGCCGGCGCTCCTCCTCGTACGTGTGGATACCGGCAGAGGTGCTGTACGTTCAGCACTTTGACGACCGTGAAGAAAGAACGAATCGTGGATTGTGGAACCAGAACGGATAGCGAGGACTGCACTACATCAAGCGACGTGCTTCATCAATTCTGCAACTACACGTCTAGTGGTAATACTCGTGGCCTTCTACCTGAGCTGGATCTTGGGATCACCGAGTAGGGAAAAAGTTTTGTTTATCTCTACGTGGCCCTTCAATCACACGATGGCAACAGCGGTATTCCCACTAATCTGGGGTCTCATAGAAATAGGGATGCTCCAAATTCATCTCGCAGAGTATATAGTCGATCACATCATTCTCACTAAGGAGAACATGGAGACATGCAACCCACATAGAAAAGTTTGATCCGTCTAGTTTGAGCTTTTCTCCTTCTAACCAGTCGTCAATGGGGAAGGTAACATCGGGTAGAACCATTTTCTACATTTATAATTGCAGAAGGAATTTAGACTCAGTTTATAATTATATGAGTACAAATAATAACTCCACTAAAAACTTCTAATCCCGAAAAGGGTTTTAGTGATTACACAGTCCCTATTCACTACACCACCCCGATCGTCATGGCCGACGATATAGTTTCAAAGGTGGACGCCAAAATGTTGATCGCATCATTCATGTGACTCGTGCTTGATCTTTCGACCATCCGTGTTCTGAGGCCATATCTACACATGCTAGGATCCAACTTGAACTTAGTGTATTTGCTGTGCAACATGGCTTACACCCACTATATGCAAACACAGATATATTTGACACCCGATCGTCACGGCCTGCCTCATATCGGAGAACTTTCTTGGTGGTGCATGCTAAGGGAGAACACTTATATTGGTATTTTGATTAGGGATCATCTTATTAGGATACCGTAGAGTATCTAATACTAGCAAACAATAAGATGCACAAACAATAAACATTTAATGTAAGTGTGATGCGATATGGTCCTTCTCGCTGTGATCTCTATCTCACACCTCCAGATTCTGGCGCCAGGGTTCCGGCGCCATAGGCACCAGGTACCGGTGCCCTCCGGTGTGGTAGTCCATCATGTCCATGACCATCTGATGACCCACAAGTATAGGTGGTGTATCGCAGTATTTTCGAGGGAAGTGAAACCCAATTTATGGATTCGACACAAGGGGAGCCATAGAATATTTATAATCCTTAACAACTGAGTTGTCAATTCAGCTGCACCTAGAAACAATCTTGCTCACAGCAGTTTATCAGTAGCAACAGTTTTGTAGTAGGAATAGTAAAGTAACAGAAGTAGCAAAGCAAAAACAATAGTAATAAAAGCAGTAAACAGTGGGATTCGAGTGCGGTAGGCATAGGGATGGATGGACGGGCGTTGCATGGACAAGACAATTCACATAGCAATCAGAACATAGGGCAATTGCAGATAAATAAGATAAAGCACCCAAGTACTAGACAATCCTAGGCATGTCTTCCATATATAATCATACGTGCTCGCAATGAGAAATTGCACAACGTCTTTTGTCCTGCCAGCCCGTTTGCAGCGGGGCCTCTAGGGAACTACTGGCAATTAAGGTGCTCCTTTTAATAGAGCACCGGAGCAAAGAATTAACACTCCGTGAACACATGTGATCCTCACATCAAAGCCATGCCCTCCGGTTATCCCGATTTCTGTTACTTCGAGGCCATTGGTTCCGGACAACAACCTGTGTATACAACTTGTAGATAAGACCAGAAACAATACTATCATAATGAATCAATAATAAGTTCAGATCTGAAATCATGGCACTCGGGCCCTAGTGACAAGCATTAAGCACACCAAGTCGCAACAAAGTCATAAAGCAATAATAAAAGATACTAGGCACCATGCCCTAACAATCTGATGCCATTACATGAACAATCTCATCTAATCCCTACCATCCCCATAGCCTACAGCGGGGGATTACTCAGTCATAGATGGGGGAAACATGGATGGTCGATGGAGAAGCGATGGTGATGATGATGGCGATCATCTCCTCCAATTCCCCGTCCCGGCAGGGTGCCAGGACGGAGTTTCTGGTACTGTTTCGTGGAATCTGGTGGTGGCGGTGGAGCGGAACTCCTTCTAGAAAAACGTCGAACCCCCCATAGTTTTTAGGTCATAAGGCTCCTTATAGGCAAAGAGAGAGGCCGAGGGGGTGCCTGGGGGGCCCACACCACCCCTGGCACGGCCTGGCCTGGCCCGCGCCACCAGGTGGTGTGGCCACCCCAGGGCTCTTCTCCGTCTCGTATTCTGGCTCCTGGAGTCTTCGGGTGAAATAGGATTTTTGGCATATTTTCCGGGATTTTCCTGATAGTTGATTTTCTGCACAAAAAGTGGACACCAAGGAAATTCTGCTGAAAACTGCGTCAGTTCGCATTAGTTGCATCCAAATCACACAAGTTTAGAGTAGAAACAATAGCAAAAGTGTTCGGGAAAGTAGATACGTTTTGGACGTATCAACTCCCCCAAGCTTAGCTTATTGCTTGTCCTCAAGCAATTCAGTTGAAAACTGAGTGTGATAAAAGAACTTTCACGAACACATTTGCTTCATATGATGTAAATGTGTGATCAACTACTTAGACAACTCATAATAAATAGTATGCAACTGAGTCTATTTAATAGTCTTTGCAAGCTATGAAGAGATTCCAACTCAAGAATAATAAGTAGCATGAAGCACAAACATAAGCGACATTACAATGCTCATCAAAAGGTATGATAGAGTGGTATCTCGCTTGCCCTTGATTATGAATGTCAAGGCACCTCTGAAGTTCAAGTGATGACTGGAAGTAAAGATATCAAGGGTACAAGCATCAAAGTCATAACACAAATAATCAAGTAATGAAACAAACACAAAGGATGACAACTATGCTATCAAGAAGGTGCTCAAAGAATGTGTGGGGACTCAACAAGTAGAAGAAAAAGTTTTGAATAATTTGAAAGGCTTCCAAATGCTGAAAGTATGGTACTCGTTAGCTTTGAGCTCTCATTGGCCCTATCATAAGCATCTTTAATGTGGTTAAGGTGAAAGTGACACAACTAAGAGGATATGCTTGACAAGTTATAAATCGAAGTCTCATGCCCCTTACTTACAAAGACCGATCCTCATGCTACTCAACTTCAGTCACGAGTAAGCTCTTGTCATTGTATGTATGTGTGTATCATTAAGAACCGCCAACGGGGTACCCCTTGCACATGATACGGGAGCTTTCCCATAATCAAAATGACAAGGCAAGCAGACAATGAGCATCTCAGCGATCTTTTTATTTGCTATTTGCATAGGTTTTTATTGATGATGCTTCATAGAGTGCTTATTATGGTGATGCTGCAAGTTTCCACCATGATTAGGCATGGCTTAGGCTAGCGGCCCAGGCGTTTCTCTAACACACATAGAAACTCCATGATCTTACAAGTTCCACTTTTATTTCACACCGCCAGGATCCGTAAGCAAAAGAACATGATATCAACGGGGTACAAAGTACCTATGAAGTGTTGAAAGCGGTCCCCATGATACATGGTTCTGCTAACTTCAACTCATAAAGCACAAGCATATGCACAACAAAGGACGCAATGGTTCAGGTTTATTAGAGGCAATAAAGTAAAGTGTGCCATCAAGTTCTTGAGAGCTTTACTAACTAACTTTCTCATAACAAGCAAACATTTTATTCAGAAGAAAACAAGGCATATTGAATATGCACGGAGGTAGAAAGTGATGCTAATGGGTAGGTATGGTGGACACTTTGGAAATATTTGGTTTAGGGAGTTGGAAACTTGAGTAAAACATACTCGGTGAAAGTGAAGGCTAGCAATAGTAAGGGAGCGACAAACGAGAGAGCGATAGCTGTCATTATCATGCTTGTAACAAAACAAGACTACTCATGGCATGAAAGTGATTCAAGATCCTCAAGGCAAAATAATTCATCAAGGCTCAACTGATTATTACAGTCATGTGCATGCGTGAGCATGTGCCAAGTAAATCAAATGAAACAATCAGAGGAGGATACCACGGTGTCATACCAATTTATGAATAGAGTAATGCAAGCAAACGTTTAATAGACATGCTACAAACTATTAGCGGGCTGGAGCTAATCACAAGAAAACAAGAACTACTAAGCACCCAAAGATAACATACACCCTACATGAACGGACTAAGCATGCCCACAGTGATGAGTATATGTACAAAAATGAAGATAAATAGAGTTCGTTACCAGCCTCTTACCACGCCTCGAGTTGTCATTAATCCTCATTATTGCTCTTCACTTGTGTGGCTTGAATAATAATATGAAACCAAGAGTCCACTGAGAACTGCCGAACCCTGTAGCAAACTCGCAAAAACCAAAGAAGACGACAAATATTTTTGGTGTTTTCAATTTTTAGATAAGAACCAAAAGCGAAAAACAAGCAAAGCCAAATCTTTTTGGTTTTTTTCGAATAGTTCATTCAAAGCAAAAAGGGAAAAGAAAACCATGGAAAAAAGAAGAAGCAAACCAAAGAGAAACAACAAAAATATGTTTGGTCTTTTTGTGTTTTTAGAAAGCAAAAGCAAAGAAGTACAAAAACTAAAAAGAGAACGAAAACATGAATATACAAAGTACCAACGCAACATGATATGGAGATGAGTGCGGAGTCGGCGTTTCCCCCCAAGCTTAGGCTTTTGGCCTAAGTGGGAATCAATCCATGTACGAATAGAGGTTCCAAGCGGGTGGATCTTGGTAAGAATGGTCATAGCTGGGCCCATGAGAATAAGAGGACGCTCCCCAATCATAAGCGGGCTGCTGATATGAAGACTCTCCCTCATTCAAGGGCTGGACCGAATCATCCGTGACCTCCCTTCTAGTGTCCTGCTCCTGCTGGGAAAGCTCTCCCAGGTACGTGTCAAGCTCCTCCTCAGTGAGGGACCATCCTTCCCTGTTATCAAGGTTAAAAAAACAGGTGCAGGCAAAAGAACAACACGCTCGGACTTGCTCTTTCTCCAGCAAGCCTTGAGAAAGGAAATAAATTTATGTTGTATCATGGAATTAAAATCGAGCCTCTCTATGGGAAACTGTAGGTCTAGATGATGAGGCACTAAACCATGCAATGCTAGCAAACGAGAAGCAATGAGGCCTCCACAAATTCCACCTTTCTCACGGTTAGCGACAAGACGGAAAGCTATCAAAGCACCCAAGTTGTAAGACCTATCTCGTCTAAGAGCAGCAGAGATAAATGCTAGATCAAACGAAGATAACTTGTTAGCAGTTTTCCTAGCAAGAACACACTTGGCAATAAAGTAGGCAAAGTAGCGGATGGAGGGAAGATGAATGTTACGGATTTTTCCATTCTCCTTCCAGAAGCTAGTCCCTTGGCAAATTTCTGCATATAAATCTATGAGTGGTTCAGGTCTCTCCTTAATCTTTCTACATAATCCCCATTGAGGTACCTTAATAGCTGCACAAAAATCATCAAGAGAAAGGTTGACAGCTATACTGTAAATTTTGTAATGGACCATGGGGTTAGGCAAAGAGTGATTAAATTTGAAGTCCTGCACCACAGACATGGTTAGCTTCACAAACTGACAAGGTTCATCTTCCAAAAAGTGCTCTAACCCTGCATTAGAAACCAAAGTGTGGAAATCTTGTAGAATTCCTGCAGCTCTCATGAACTCAGAGCATGGATAAAGGGAGTGAAAAACTTCCTCCTCCCGGTGGACCTTCATGACCTCAGGCACCCAAAGCTCATGTTGGTTTAGGTGGTGTTCACTCATCTTCTATTCTGAAATTTAAACACGTATTAAACAAGTGATTGCAAAGTAAATATAATGAAGGATTCTACTCATAGGGACTTGCAAGAGGCCTAAACATGCATCAAAACTATATCTCTAAGCATCAAACAAGCTTACAAGCTCTCATAACCAGTCACCTACAGCAGCAAAATACTCAACATATAATCCACTAAACACAAATCTACTTGGACAAGGGGAGGAGTCACATACCAAGGAACAATTGCTCCAAATTTCAGCAAGAAAGATGGGCTGAGCAAGGAGATCGAAGAAATCGAGAGCAACCACAGAAAGACGCGATTTTGAGCTTTGAACTGGAGCTTACTCGGGAGAGAGAAGAAAGTGGCAGGTGAGAGAAGTAGTGGGGGGCCAGGGGTGGCCCACACCAGGGCATGGCGCCACCCAGGGCTGGCCGCGCCACCACATGGTGTGCCTGCCTGGTGGCCCCCCTGGTACCTACCAGGTACTCCTCTGCCCCTTTTTCATGTAAAAATTTAATATGGATTTTCTGGAATTTTTCGAGACACTTTAGTTTTGGGCAATTTTCAGAAATAGAAGAATGATTTTCTAACAGACATATTTTTTTCTTTTTTGGAAACATGATGCAAGGACAAAACAAGGCTAGAACTACAGAAGTTCTAACATGCAAGAAACTAACAACACAAATAAAACTAAATGAAAACAAAACTAAAATGCAAAGGATAGAAATAAACAGAGATAATCATAGTGAAAACATTGTTTTGTTCAATGAAATCCTTTTGTTAGCAAGGTTGATCAAGTCTTGCTACCAAAACAATTGCATATGAGACAAAACTTTGTACTCCACTAATGATTATGTTACCTCAACCTTGATAGCAATGGTCCCAATCATAATAGTTTCAAATTTTTCTCTTGATATGGGACAATATATTTCTCCAACTTGAATGCCTTCAACATGTTCAATTGAATTCAAGCCATAAGTCCTTTCAATCTTCTTGGGGAAGTAGACAGTATGTTCCTTTTCATTAACATTGAAGGTCACCTTTCCTTGATACAATTAATAAAAGCTCCTGCAGTATTAAGAAAAGGTCTCCCAAGAATAATAGACATATTATCATCTTCAGGCATTTCAAGCACAACAAAATCAGTTAATATCAAGCAATTGTGAGCCACCTGAACAGGTACATCCTCACATATAACCACATGAATAGTGGTAGATTTATCAACCATTTGCAAACATATATCAGTTGGTATTAATTTTTCAAGTTGAAGCCTCTTATAGAGAGAGAAAGGCATAATACTAACTCCAGCTCCCAAATCACACAAAGCAGTTCTAACATAACTGTTCTTAATAGAGCAAGGGATAGTTGGAATCTCTGGGTCTCCAAGTTTCTTAGGAACCTTACCATTGAAGGAATAATTAGCAAGCAAAGTAGAAATTTCTTCATTAGGGATCTTCCTTTTATTCGAGACAATGTCCTTCATATACTTTGAGTAAGGAGGCAGTTTAATAGCATCAGTCAAAGGAATTTGCAAGAATAAAGGCTTCATCCACTCACAAAACTTATTATAGTGTTCATCTTCCTTTGACTTGTATTTCTTATTAGGGAAAGGCATAGGTTTTTGGACCCAAGGTTCTCTTTCACTACCATGTTTCTTAGCAATAAAATCTTCTTTAGTGTATTTAGTAGTCTTAGTGTGGTTTTCAGTTTCTTCTTCAACTTTTTCTTCATTAGGAACTTCATTTTCTTCATTACCACTTTCAGTTTCAGCATCAGAGATAGATATACTATTAGGATCTATAGCAGGTTCAGGGGGTTCTACGACAGTTTTATTATTCTTTTTTCCTTTTCTTACGAGTAGAACCACTATTTTCAGCTTGTTGATAATCCTGATCAATTCTTTTGGGATGCCCCTCAGGATATAGAGGATCCTGGGTAGCAGCTCCACTTCTAGTTCTAATTTCATAAGCATGTTTTTCTTTAGCAACATTAACTAGCAAGTCGTTTTGCACTTTAACGAGTTGATCTATTTGAGTTTGAACCATTTGTAAGTGTTTAACAATCATTTTAACATCATTAGAGGTTCTTTCCACAATATCTTTCAACTCAACAATAGCTCTAGTGTTTTCCATTAGATGATTTTGCACCCTTTTATTAAAGTTATGTTGCTTAACAATAAAGATATCAAATTCTTCTAAGCATTGATCAGGAGGTTGCAAGTAAGGGATATCACCTTCATCAAAGTGTTGGAGAGAGCGTACCTCAATAGTGGGTGAGTAGGGAATAGGCTTACATAATTCTTCTATAGGAGGTAAATTCATGACATCTGCAGCTTTAACTCCCTTCTCCTTAAGACATTTCTTAGCTTCCTTCATCACTTCATCATTTAATTCAATAACTCCCCTCTTCTTTGATGTTGGAACATGCACAATAATAGATGGTTCAGGTACAATTACTTCAGGTGTAACTTGTTTAGGAGGAGTCCAATCTTCATAATTCTTGCTTATTTTAGCCATTAATTCCTCAGCTTCCTTAGGAGTCCTATTCCTGAAAACACAATGAGCACAACTATCTAGCTATGTCCTAGATTCCTCAGTTAGTCCATTATAAAATATATCAAGGAGCTCATTCTTAGGTAATAGACTTCCAGCCTGTGCATGAATCAAAGCACAAAACATTGCCCAAGATTCAGGCAATACCTCTTTTTCTCCCTGTTTAAAATCAAAAAGTTCCTGCAAAACAGCATGTCTAGCACTAGGAGGAAAATATTTCTGCAGGAAAGTACTAATCAAGCACTCAGGGCTATCAATAGATCCAGTAGGTAAATTACTAAACCAAGTTTTAGCTTCTCCTTTCAGTGAAAAGGGGAAAATCTTAGAAACAAAGTAAGTACGCATCTTAATATCATCAGAAAACAAGCCACTCATAGTAGAAAGTTCATTCATACGTGCTACCGCACTTTCATTCTTAGTCCCACAAAAAGGTTCTTTCTCGACAATAGCTATGTAAGATAGATCGAGAAAGAAATCATAATCTTCATCTATAATGTTTATGGGAGAAGCAGCAAACTTAGCATCAGGAGATAATTTGGGTCTAATAGTACGCCTCTCAAGGAGACTCTTAGCAGCCCTCCTATCATGGGTGTTCTTACATTCTTCAATAAACTCATCAGTCATCTCAACATAATCTTCTTTAGTATCATAACTCTCACTAAACTCAGGTGATCTAACACGTGTGGTAGTGTCTTCATTAGGAGTTTCGGTATTTCCAGCTATAGTTCTAGCAATCGTAGCATCTAGGAAAGGACCTAATGAACCACTCTTATCAACCACAGTAGAAGCAGCATCATAAGCATCAGAAGTTTCAGATTCAGCAGTAGTAGGACTGTGTGTAGTATGTGTAAGTGGTGGTGTAACGAGCTTACTTATAACAGACGGTGAATCAAGAGCAGCAGAGGTGTTCAGAACCGTACCTCTTCTTGTAGTGGATGGTAAAATAGGAACCTTGCCATCACGAGACTTACCCATGATGGATGGAAAGCAGCGAACAATACAGAATCCAAGTGAACTTGATAAATAAAGCTATGCTCCCCGGCAACGGCGCCAGAAAATAGTCTTGATGACCCACAAGTATAGGGGGTGTATTGCAGTATTTTCGAGGGAAGTGAAACCCAATTTATTGATTCGACACAAGGGGAGCCAAAGAATATTTATAAGCCTTAACAACTGAGTTGTCAATTCAGCTGCACCTGGAAACAATATTGCTCACAGCAGTTTAGCGGTAGCAACATTTTTGTAGTAGGAATAGTAAAGTAACAGAAGTAGCAAAGCAAAGACAGTAGTAACAAAAGCAGTAAACAGTGGGATTCGAGTGCGGTAGGCATAGGGATGGATGGATGGGCGTTGCATGGACAAGACAATTCACATAGCAATCAGAACATAGGGCAATTGCAGATAAATAAGATAAAGCACCCAAGTACTAGACAATCCTAGGCATGTCTTCCAAATATAATCATACGTGCTTGCAATGAGAACTTGCACAACATCTTTTGTCCTGCCAGCCCGTTTGTAGCGGGGCCTCTAGGGAACTACTGGCAATTAAGATGCTCCTTTTAATAGAGCACCGGAGCAAAGCATTAACACTCTGTGAACACATGTGATCCCCACATCAAAGCCATGCCCTCCGGTTATCCCGATTTCTGTCACTTCGGGGCCGTTGGTTCCGGACAACAACGTGTCTATACAACTTGTAGATAAGACCAGAAACAATACTATCATAATGAATCAATAATAAGTTCAGATCTGAAATCATGGCACTCGGGCCCTAATGACAAGCATTAAGCACTACAAGTCGCAACAAAGTCATAAAGCACTAATAAAAGATACTAGGCACCATACCCTAACAATCTGATGCCATTACATGAACGATCTCATCCAATCCCTACCATCCCCATAGCCTACAGCGGGGGATTACTCACTCATAGATGGGGGAAACATGGATGGTCGATGGAGAAGCGATGGTGATGATGATGGCGATGATCTCCTCTAATTCCCCGTCCCGGTAGGGTGCCAGAACGGAGTTTCTGGTACTGTTTCGTGGAATCTGGTGGTGGCGGTGGAGCGGAACTCCTTCTGGAAAAACGACGAACCCCCCGTAGTTTTTAGGTGAGAAGGGTCCTTATAGGCGAAGAGAGAGGCCGAGGGGGTTCCTGGGGGGCCCACACCACCCCTTGGCGCGGCCTAGCCTGGCCCGCGCCACCAGGTGGTGTGGCCACCCTAGGGCTCTTCTCCGTCTCGTATTCTAGCTCCTGGAGTCTTCTGGTGAAATAGGATTTTTGGCATATTTTCCGGGATTTTTCCTGATAGTTGATTTTCTGCACAAAAAGTAGACACCAAGGCAATTCTGCTGAAAACAGCGTCAGTTCGCATTAGTTGCATCCAAATCACACAAGTTTAGAGGAGAAACAATAGCAAAAGTGTTCGGGAAAGTAGATATGTTTTGGACGTATCACCATCTACTACTACTTAGCAACATAAAGTAAACTACTTTACCTTTGCCACAACCATATCACGTCACAACACCCCCTGCAAAACAAAGTTAGATGCCTCTACTTTATCTTTGCATGTTTTATGTGGCTGACAGGGCATACGCACAAGAACTGTTCTTACCTACGAACTTTCACCACAACGCTAATCAAGTAGTTGTGTATATTACACCCCTTTCGGGGCCCTCCGTGCAAATGGCATACCAACTAATGTGAGAGATAGACACCCCCTAAAGCCACTTTATACGGTACAAGCTATATGTTAGGCGTGGACTAGTCTCGCGAATGAACGTGTAAAGTCGGTCGGGGCCTACTTCATCAAGCATTACTATGGTATACACAAGTACACGTGGGAGGGTAACAACTAAAAGATCAACGCCCACACGCTACAAGTCATGTGTTCTACCTGTACTAGTAGTACTACGCATAGATCTAGCTCTAATACCACTGTAGGGGTTCACACATGAAAACTATAAATTTTTCCCTATGCCCAGAACCCCAGTTGCCAGGTGCTATCTATTAGTAATGCTATAACAGGAGGGGATTTTCGTGAACTTACCCTTGAAGATCGAAAAGCATTGTCAATGCTCAGGAGAGCGTGGTTGATGTAGACGAACCGAAGCCGACCTCAAGGTCGTGTTGAAGTCTCGGCAGCTCCTGTGGCTCCAACGACTCCTAGTGCCCCAAGTGTTGCACCTCGCAAGGAGTTACACACATCCGGTTCCTAGAGATGACTCCCGCTCCTCCGATCCAGCAGCAGTTGCGGAAGTAGAGCTCCTAGATCCGAATCCCACAGCATGATGGCACTCCGTGGTGAAGAAGACTACTTCTCGCGTGATCCGGACATGGGACCACGGTCACGAAAGAGAGAGAGAATAAATTGGAGAATCTTAATCATCTAGTGTCTGACCATGGTTTTGGTAACAGGCTAGTAGGATTATTGAAGTTGGGATGAAATCTACCAAGAGGAGTTTGATACGTCCAAAACATATCTACTTTCCCAAACACTTTTTCTCTTGTTTCTCCTCTAAACTTGTGTGAACTAGATGCAACTAACACGGACTGACGCTGTTTTCAGTAGAATTACCTTGGTGTCTAGTTTTTCTGTAGAAAATCAACTATTAGGAAAAATCCGGGAAAATATGCCAAAAATCATATTTCACCAGAAGACTTCCGGAGCCAGAAGACGAGACGGAGTAGGGCCACAAGGGGCCCACACCACCTAGCCGCGCGGGCCAGGCCAGGCCACGTCTGGAGGTGGTGTGGCTGCCTCGGCTGCCCCCTCGGCCTCCCTCTTTGCCTATAAGTTGCCTCTTGACCTAAAACCAAGGAGGGTTCGACGTTTTTCTAGAAGGAGTTCCGCTCCACCGCACCACCAGATTCCACGAAACAGTACCAGAAACTCCGTCCTGGCACCCTGCCGGGACGGGGAATTGGAGGAGATGATCGCCATCATCATCACCATCGCTTCTCCATCGACCATCCATGTTTCCCCCATCTATGACTGAGTAATCCCCCGTTGTAGGCTATGGGGATGGTAGGGATTGGATGAGATCGTTCATGTAATGGTATCAGATTGTTAGGGCATGGTGCCTAGTATCTATTATTAGTGCTATTTGACTTTGTTGCAACTTGTTATACTTAATGCTTGTCACTGGGGCCCGAGTGCCATAATTTCAGATCTGAACATGTTATTAACTCATTATGATAGTATTGTTTTTGGTCAAGTTGTATACACACGTTATTGTCCGGAACCAATGGCCCCGAAGTGACAGCAATCAGGATAACCGGAGGGAATGGCTCTGATGTAAGGATCACATGTGTTCACGGAGTGTTAATGCATTTCTCTGGTGCTCTATTAAAAGGAGCACATTAATTGCCAGTAGTTCCCTTGAGGCCCCACTGCAACCGGGCTGGCAGGACAAAATATGTTGTGCAAGTTCTCATTGCGAGCACGTATGACTATATATGGAACACATGCCTATGATTATTTAGTACTTGGATGCTTTATCTTATTTATCTACAAATGCCCTATATCTTGATTGCTATATGAATTGTCTTGTCCATGCAACGCCCGTTCATCCATTCCTATGCCTACCGCGCTTTAATCCTACTGTTTGCTGCAGTTGTTACTATTGTCTTTACTTTTACTACTGCTATTACTTTACTATTGCTACTACCAAACTGTTGCTACTGATAAACTGTTGTGAGTAAGATTGTTTCCAGGTGCAGCTGAATTGACAACTCAGTTGTTAAGGATTATAAATATTCCTGGCTCCCCTTGTGTAGAATCAATAAATTGGGTTTCACTTCCCTCAAAAATAGTGCGATACACCCCTTATACCTGTGGGTCATCAAGACTATTTTCTGGCGCCGTTGCCAGGGAGCATAGCTTTATGTATCAAGTTCACTTCGAATCACTATTGTTCGCTGCTGTCCATCCATCATGGGTAAGTCTTGTGATGGCAAGGTTCCTATTTTACCATCCACTACAACAAGAGGTACGGTTCTGAACACCTCTGTTGCTCTTGATTCACGATATGTTATGAGTAAGTTCCTTACACCGCCACATACTCATGCTACAGACACTGCTACTACTGCTGAATTTGAAACTTCTAATACTTATGACGCTGCTTCTACTATGCTTGATAAGAGTAGTTCATTAGGTCCTTTCCTAGATGCTACGATTACTAGAACTATAGCTGGAAATACTGAAACTCCTAATGAAGACACTACTACACCTGTTAGTTCACCTGAGTCTATAGAGAGCTATTATATTGAAGACGGTTATATAGAGATGACCGATGAATTTATTGACGAATGTCAAAACACCCATGATAGGAGTGCTGCTAAGAGTCTCCTTGAGAGGCGTACTATAAAACCGGAATTGACTCCTAATGCTAAGTTTGTTGCATCTCCCATAAACATTAAACATAAGGATTATGATTTCTCTCTTGATATATGTTACATAACTATTGTTGAGAAAGAACCTTTTTGTCAGACTAAGAATGAGAGTGTGGTAGCACATATGACTGAGCTTTCTACTATGAGTGGTTTATTTTCTGATGATATTAAGATGCGCACCTACTTTATTGCTAAGATTTTCCCTTTTTCGCTGAAAGGAGAAGCTAAAACTTGGTTTAATAATTTACCTCCTGGATCTATTGATAGCCCTGATTGCTTGATTAGTACTTTCCTGTAGAAATATTTTCCTCCTAGTGCTAGACATGCTATTTTGCAGGAACTTTTTGATTTTAAACAGAGAAAGAAAGAGATATTGCCTGAATCATGGGCAAGGTTTTGTGATTTGATTCATGCACAGGCTGGATGTCCATTACCTAAGAAGGAACTCCTTGATATATTTTATAATGGACTAACTGAAAAGAATCTAGGACATAGCTGGATAGTTTTGCTGAAAAGAAGCTAAGAAATGTCTTAAGGAGAAGGGTATTAAAGCTGAACACGTGAAGAATCTACCTCCTATAGAAGAATTATGTAAGCCAATCTCCTACTCCTCCACTATTGAGGTACACTCTCTCCAACACTTTGATGAACATGATATCCCTTACTCTAAACCTCCTAATCAATGCTTAGAAGAATTCGATATTTTTATGGTTAAGAAAGATAATTTTAATAAAAGGGTGCAAAATCATTTAATGGAAAACTCTAGAGCTATTGTTGAGTTAAAAGATATTGTGGAAAGAACCTCTAATGATGCTAAAATGCTTGTTAAACAATTTCAAATGGTTCAAACTCAAATAGATCAACTTATTAAAGTGCAAAAAGACTTGCTAGTTAATGCTCCTAAAGAAAAACATGCTTATGAAATTAGACCTAGAAGTGGTGCTGCTACCCAGGATCCTCTATATCCTGAAGGGCATCCTAAAAGAATTGAGCAGGATTCTCAAGAAGTTGAAAATAGTGGTACTTCTCCTAAGAAAAGGAAAAAGAAACGTAAAACTATTGTAGAATCTCCTGAACCTGCTATAGATCCTAATAGTATATATGTCTCTGCTGCTGAAACTGAAAGTGGCAATGAGGAAAATGATGCTCCTGATAAAGAAAATGTTGAAGAAGAACCTGAAAAGCACACTAAGAGTACTAAATACACTAAAGAAGATTTTGTTGCTAAGAAACATGGTAGTGAAAGAGAGCCTTGGGTCCAAAAACCTATGCCTTTCCCTGATAAGCAACACAAGTCAAAGGAAGATGAACACTATAATAAGTTTTGTGAGTGGATGAAACCTTTATTTTTGCAAATTCCTTTGACTGATGCTATTAAATTGCCTCCTTATTCAAAGTATATGAAGGATATTGTCTCTAATAAAAGGAAGATCCCTAATGAAGAAATTTCTACTTTGCTTGCTAGTTATTCCTTTAATGGTAAGGTTCCAAAGAAACTTGGAGACCCAGGAATTCCAACTATTCCTTGCTCTATTAAGAATAGTTATGTTAGAACTGCTTTGTGTGATTTGGGAATATGAGTTAGTGTTATGCCTTTTTCTCTCTACAAGAGACTTCAACTGGAAAAACTAATACCAACAGATATATCTTTGCAAATAGCTGATAAATCTACTACTGTTCCTGTTGGTATATGTGAGGATGTACCTGTTCAAGTGGCTCATAATTGCTTGATATTAACAGATTTTTTTGTGCTTGAAATGCCTGAAGATGATAATATGTCTATTATTCTTGGGAGACCTTTTCTTAACACTGCAGGAGCTGTTATTAATTGTAACCAAGGAAAGGTGACTTTTAATGTTAATGACAAGGAGCATACTGTCTATTTCCCCAAGAACATTGATAGGACTTATGGTTTAAACTCAATTGAACATGTTGAGGGCATTCAAGTTGGAGAAATATATTGTCCCATACTAAGAGAAAAATATGAAACTATTATGATTGGGACCATTGCTATCAAGGTTGAGGTAACATAATCATTAGTGGAATACAAAGTTTTGTTTCATATAAAATTGTTTTGGTAACAAGACGTGATCAACCTTGTTAACAAAAGGATTTCAATGAACAAAACAATGTTTTCACCATGATTACCTTTGTTTACTTTTACTTTATCCATTTTAGTTTTTGCTTTCGCCTATTTACTTTTCAGTTGTTAGTTGCTTGCATATTAGAGTGTCTTAGAACTTCTGAAGTCTTAGTTTTGTTTTGTCATTGCATCTTTTCAAAATCACTTTTCTGTAGAAAAATCATTCATCTATACATGAAAATTGCTCAAAAATAAAGTGTCTCGAAAAATTCCAGAAAATTCATGTTAAATTTTTACGTGAAAATAGGGGCAGAGAAGTGCCTAGAGTGACCCAGGGGGCCCACCAGGTAGGCACACCACCTAGTGGCGCGGCCATCCCAGTGGCGCGGCTAGCCCAGGGGCGCGCCTGGCAATGGTGTGGGCCACCCCTAGCCGTCCACTCACTCTCTCACTTGCCACTGCTTCCTCTCTCCCCGAGAAAACACCAGTTCTTTGCTCGAAATCGTGTTCTTGCTGTTCTTGCCCATGATTTTTCGATCTCCTTGCTCAGCCCATCTTTGCTGCTGAAATTTGGAGCATTTGTTCTCCGGTATGTGACTCCTCCGCTTGTCCAAGTAGATTTGTGTTTAGTGGTTTATATCTTGAGTATTTTTTGCTGTAGGTGACAGGTTATGAGAGCTTGTAAGCTTGTTCAATGCTTAGAGATATAGTTTTGATGCATGTTTAGGCCTCTTGCAAGTCCCTATGAGTAGTGCCTTTCATTATATATTTAGTTTGCAACTACTTGTTTAATGGATGTTTAAATTTCAGAATATCAAGGATGAACAACCACACATTTGGAAATTTTTTGAGAGGGACACACCTAGGAGGTCGAGGCCCTCAAGATCAGCCTCTCAGTTTAGGCCTTCATACAATGAAGATCTCATTGCACCACGCTTTGGCAATGAAGGAGATGAGGGGGATGCTCACCCATCTACTTTTCCTTCTTATACCTTCTTGCAAGCTGCAGGGATCCTCGATGATTTCTTACTACTGGTTCAGAGGGTCGGTTTGACCTCATACATGTAAGATGAGAGTGAGCAATATGTCGTGCTCACCAAAACTTTCGTTGAGTTTCGTTTTCACTAACACCCCCTATCAGTCAACTATTTCTTTCAAAATTTATAATCTGTCGTTTACCATGCCATTGGAAACATTTTGCCGCATTATAGTTATAGGTATGACATGGACCGTGAAGAAAATCCAAGGGTGACCCCTGATTTGCTGGAGCTCTATCGAAGTGTGACCAATGACGATGACCGCATAGCTCAGCGCGGGAAGATAAGAAACACCCAACTCCCAGCTCTCAGATACTTTGCTTATTATCTTGCTACTAGCATTCTGGGTAGGGAGAACACAAGTAATATCTCCAATTATCATTTAGCCTTCCTCGTTGCTGCACTTAACAATGATACTCGGTACAATCTAGGCTCTCTCATTGCTCACCGCCTAGCTGCTAGGGGACCCATTTATGGAGGCATTATTGCTTCATGTATGGTTACTGCGTTAGAACTTTCTGTGGATCCTAATGATACTATATTGGCACCACAAAGGCTTGATCTTTCTGCCATGAAAACACATCACTTCGTCACTTCTGATTCTGATATGGACAGTTTAGTACACATGATGTTGTTTACTGACGGGGATGAAAGGGAGATCCCTTTGCCGCAATCTACTTTGTTCAGTGTTCATAGGACGTCGTGGTCGCGTTCCAAGGAGGAGGTGGACGAGCAGCTCCACTTGCTTGGTTTCCATAGGCAGCACCAGGAGGATGTGCCTTCTTACGACTTGTTGGGGGGATACCCCCGGGTAGGGTCACGCCGGAGTATAAAGGCCGAGTTAGCCGAGGTTCGGCAAGGCCAAAGTAGATGCTGGCCGGGTCACCTCAAGGCAGGCTGAATCACGGGGTAACCCAGACCAGGGGGCGTTCGCCTTACTAAGTCTCAATCGACTTAAGCAGTAAGTCGGAAGTGCACGTTTTACTTATATGCAGGAACAGGTGTGGCTAGATCAACTATGATCCGGGTCACGTCTGGCTTCTAGGAGAAGGAAGGAATCTAGCTGGTCAAAAGAAGCCCCGGTACACACTACCTGAGCGAAGCGAGCAAGGACAGGACCACCGGGGTGTGGCCGACAAGGGTGACGACGCCCATGTAGGCTGACGCGGGCGCCGCAGAGGTTCACGTAGCCAAAGCATGTGTGACGCGGGGTAAAAGCACCCCGGTCGACTTACTACTTTGGGGGAAGCATGTTCTTAGGAATATGCTTCCACGTATGCTCCTAGGGAGAGACCGAGCTCCCTCTATAAAAGAGGGGCTAGGGTTTCAGTAGAGGGGGTTCGTTTTTCTGCTATTGAGTTTTGGCTAAGGTTTTAGGTGTGATCTGTGGGTGAGAGTAAGAGAGCTCCTTCTTCCTCCTCTCGCCAATACAGCTCGAGGAGCACTTGTAATCTTGGCAACAGAGCTATACAAATAATTGTGTGGAGAATCACTCCACTATCCGTTCCTGGATTCCCCTAGCATGTATTATTCCCCACCTTTAGACTATCCATGGCATCTGCCGTGACACCACCACAACAGTTGGCGCCCACCGTGGGGAATCCAACCAAAATCCGGGCCATCGAACGAATGGAACTGCCGAAAGTGTCTTAACGATGTCCAGAAGTTCACAGGTTGCCTGGCCTCGTTAAGTCGGTTTGTATGTCGGTTGGGAGAGAAGTCATTGCCTCTTTACCAACTCATGAAAAAGTCAGATAAGTTCGTTTGGATGCCGCAGGCCGATGAAGCCTTTACCCACCTAAAGAAGATGTTAGCCACGGCACCAATGCTAGCCTCACCACTATCAAGGGAGCCAATGTTGCTCTACATAGCCGCAACCAACCGAGTTGTAAGTGCAGTGATAGTGGTGGAGCGCGACGAGGAAGGTAAGTCGGTGCAAAGGCCGGTGTATTACCTGAGCGAGGTGTTGTCAGCCTCAAAGCAGAACTATCCACACTATCAAAAGGTGGCATATGGCGTGTACATGGCCGCCAAGAAACTGAAGCACTACTTTGAGGAGCATCCTATCCGGGTCATTTGTGAGGCCCCCATATCCGAGATAATGAGTAACAAGGATGCCAGTGGCAGAATTGCAAAATGGGCAATTGAGCTAGCTCCTTATGCGCCGCAGTATGACAAAAGAGAGGCTATCAAATCTCAAGCTGTGGCGGACTTTTTCGTGGATTGGGCCGAGGTGCAATACAAACCGCCACTCCCAGATCCGAACTATTGGCGAATGCACTTTGACGGATCAAAAACCAAAACCGGGCTAGGTGCCGGAGTTGTACTCACGTCGCTAAAGAAGGACTAGTTGAAATATGTGTTGCAGATCCATTTCACGGCATCGAACAATGTCGCTGAGTATGAAGCACTTGTGCATGGGCTCAAGGTAGCAAAAGAGATTGGGATACGTAGGATTATATGCTTTGGCGACTCGGATTTGGTGGTGCAGCAAGTGTCGGGAGTGTGGGACGCCCTTGATCCAAACATGGCACTGTATAGATTTCATGTGCAGAAGATATCTGGTTACTTTGAGGGATGCGAATTTCAACATGTACTCCAGGTGGAAAATGAGGCTGCCGACATGCTGTCGAAGCTCGGGTCAACCCAACAAGCAATTCCGCCGGGTGTAGCATTAGAGCACCTCAGGAAACCATCCATCAAGCCCTCCCCAGGAACCGACTCGATCTATGTCCCAGAGGACACGGAATCCGGAGCTGTGCCCATGGACATTGACATGGGAAGTGGTGCGCGAAACCCGAGGACTGCCTCGGCAAACCCGGGGACTGCTTTAGTAAATCCGGGGACTGCATCGCACGACCCGGGGACTGCTCAGCGTGATCCGGTTGAAGTTATGCCTGTGGATCAGATGGAGATTGATGAGGATGTGTTCCCAGTGCGAGCAATACCAGCTTGGGCACTACCTATATTTCAGTTCCTGAAAGATGGAACGTCACCCACTGAGGAAGTGCTATCCAGGCAAACACAGAGGAGGGCAAAGGCTTACACGATCATCAATTCCGAACTATACAAAAGGAGTGTGACCAATGTCCTCCAGAGATGTGTTGACCCAGAAGAAGGGCTTGACATCCTCCGAGATATACATCAGGGGGAATGCAGGCATCATGCCTCATCCCGAGCCTTGGTAGCAAAAGCTTTCCGGCACGGATTCTACTGGCCAAATGCCTTAGAGCAAGCGGAAGATCTGTTGAGAAAATGTAATGGTTGTCAGAGGTACGCTACCAAGACACATATGCCAATGTCAGAACTCAAGACCATACCAATTACTTGGCCATTTGTCGTATGGTGCTTGGATATGGTTGGCTCGTTCAAACCAACAAGGGGAAATATGACCCACATTCTGGTAATGGTGGACAAGTTTATAAAGTGGATTGAGGTAAAGCCTATAAGAAAATGTGATGGAGCTACGGCCGTAACGTTTCTCACAGATATCATCTTGAGGTACGGTTATCCTCACAGTATCATAACTGATAATGGCACAAATTTTGCGGAAGGAGCATTTGCGCGTTTCTGCCGGGATAAGAAGATCCGGCTGGACGTAGCCTCCACCCTGCATCGAATAGGCAAGTGGAAAGATCCAACGGATTAGTATTATCCGGGATAAAACCCCGGCTCATTGAGCCGCTGCAAAGATCAGCGGAGTGCTGGATAGAAGAACTACCAGCGGTACTGTGGAGTTTAAGAACAACTCCGAATCGATCAACAGGCTATACGCCGTTTTTTCTGGTATATGGGGCAGAAGCTGTATTACCAACCAACATAGAGCATGATTCGCCTAGGGTCACCCAATACATAGAAGCCTAAGTGCAAGAAGCCCAGCAAAATGATGTTGATCTGCTGGAAGAAGCGGGAGAACTAGCACTGTCCAGATCCGCCATATATCAGCAAAATCTCCGACGCTATCATAGCCGAAAAGTGTGCCCCCGAGTCTTTCGGGAAGGCGATCTGGTGCTCCGGTTGGTACAACGTACTACTGGCACGCATAAATTATCCCCCCATGGGAAGGGCCATTCATCGTCAGCAGGGCATTGCACAATGATTCTTATTATCTTATAGATGCAAAGCCACAGGAGAAGAACAAGGCGGACAGGTCCGGAGAGGAATCTAAGCAACCATGGAATATAGCTCTACTTCGTCCTTTCTACACTTAGCTAAGAAGTGTATGTATCTGAGTCATCTCATATGTCAGTATGTGTGTTGTCAATGAGCTTATCAATGAAATGTTGGCACCTCGAGCAGAAACTCGGGGACTGCCTTAATGATGTTTGTTGTTTTTGTGCGTCAGCTCGAATAAGTTATTCTACTTAACTCGGATTAGTAATGTGTGAGCACCGAGAACGCAACTCTTCGACTTGCTGCTGTCCAACAAGAATTGGCTTCATGGCAAGCAAGCGAACAAGTTTGGAATTGCGTAGCACATGAAAAAAGACTAAGGAAAAGAATTTATTCGAGCTGACGTTTATTTTTCGGACTAACCCTGTATTTATTTTCAAGTTATTATGCAGTCTTATTTTTGAGCTAAGTCTAAAAGTTTCCCAGTATTGTTAAGACAATTTTTGAAGCTCGGATTCGTAAGTCATAAAACCGAATCAAGGTAGACACGAACCGAGCCAAGAGATTGAACGAACAAGAAAAAGAAACTCGGGGACTACGCCCAAGTTAATCCAGCATAAGAACTTAGTAGCAAAATATCACATCTGTTTGGAATACAACTCCACCCGGCATACCGGGGATCTGATGAATTTTCGAGTTTTTTCGCTCAAGGGGCAGTAGGAGGAAGTTCGGCATCATCTTCGCCGCCTTCAATATCCGAGGCGTCATCTTCTCCTTCAGCGTCCGAGCTATCCTCATCATTCTCAACCTCTTCGTCCGCAGTGGCTTCCAGGAAGCTCGGCCCCTCAACCCATTCATGAATGGGAGCATATTCGATGAGGCTATGGGCGCAAGCCTGGCGCCGAGCTACCCACTCCGGGTCATTGGTCCATCTGGATCCTGTGCGCAGACGTGTGAGGAGGTTGAGATCAATCTTCTCATACCATGTGAGTATGTGGTGAAGGATGGTATCAGCTGCGGCACGTCCAGCGGACTCTCTCCAGAGGTCAAGCTGAGTCTCAGTTTCCATTAACTTCTCAATGAGAAGTGCGGTGCTCTCCGGGGCTTCTTCGCCGAGCCAGAAAGTATTGAAGATGCGAGCTGCAGCTCTGAGGATGTCCTTGCCGTAATTTTTGATGAGCTCCACACGAGATGATAAGCTGACCAACAGGTCCTCCAGGTCATAAGGAATCCCTTCACCATCAGAAGTGGCCGGAGTACCCCTTTGTCGGCGGAAGTTGGCAACTGCTGCGCTCGCAATAGGAGTGCCCTCTGGAAATTTGCCTGGAAGCGAGGCAAAGGAGGAGGGTCAAGAAAACACATATGAAGTAACCCGGAGACGGAGGTCGGAAAAGGGAAAGAAACTTATGTGATATATGACTGAGGATCCGGGTCAACTCCTTGGTGCAGTCATCACGTCTCTTCCGAAGCTGCTCAAGCTCAGCGTTCGCCGACCCAAGCTGGATGACGGACTCCTTGAGAAGATCCTGATCCTTGGCAATCTGGAGGTTGACGCGCTCGCGCTCTTCTGTGAAATTTTGGCCGGCCTTTTGAAGTTCAGATTGGTGCTGGGCCTTCATCTTCTCCATCTCGGCCTTGAGCCTGGCAATCTCATCGTCCTTGGTCGGGAGGAGGGCGAGCTCGTCGTCTTTCTTCTTAAGCTCGGCTTGGTGCTGCCCTGCTTGTTCGGGAAAATGCAGCATCATATCAGGCATGGGCACACTATCTTCAAGCGATGCTGAAATAGTGTGTTGGCCCGGCAGAGCCGAAGTATGAATGTTTTCCGAGCCAAGGAGAAAAGGAAGTGGAAAGCACGGCAAGGTCGGACAGAAATGACTTACCCTTGATCTGCTCCAGGTTTTTCCGCATAATAATGTTCTCAGCCTCCACCCTAGCTGCGGAAACCAAAGGATGAGATTAATTCGGCAAAGGAAGATGAAGAAAAATGAAGAAGTCATAAGGAAGAAATTTACCCATTTTCTCGTATTCCGCGATAAGTGCGGCCTGCTTGGCGTGTAGCACCCTGTGGGTATCTAGCAAGCGTTGGAATTCCGCACTCCGGCGATTGGTGGTCACCTGAAAGGGATACAGAAACACAAGTTAGCTCGATGCATATTCGAAGTGTACTAAAATCTAGGCCAAGTGGAACTTAACCCGGCTCTAGGTGTGTGCATATTCGAAGTGTACTAAAATCCGGGCCAAGTGGAACTTAACCCATCTCTAGGTGTGTGCATATTCGAAGTGTACTAAAATCTGGGCCAAGTGGAACTCAACCCGGCTCTAGGTGTGTGCATATTCGAAGTGTACTAAAATCCGGGCCAAGTGGAACTTAACCCTGTTCTAGGTGTGTGCATATTCGAACTGTACTAAAATCTAGGCCAAGTGGAACTTAACTCGGCTCTAGGTGTGTGCATATTCGAGGTGTACTAAAATCCGGGCCAAGTGGAACTTAACCCGGCTCTAGGTGTGTGCATATTCGAAGTTCTCATGGAGCTACATTAGTTTTCTAATGAGCATCCGACCGAGTAACAAGTTACTCCCCCGGAGGCTCGGGGACTAATGGTTATTACCTAAAACATGTAAAGGAGAAGCGACGTACCTCCATCATTCACCCAGCGAGGTTAATTACCTTTGCGGCTGTGTTCATCTGAGCGGAAAACTCGGCGGGGCCGAACTTCTCCGGGAGATCATCGTCTTGAACTACCTCTGCCTTATTCCAATTCATGACAAATTCCATCAGGCTCGGAGGATACCATTCACCGGTGGGCATATGGGGCGCAACCAAGCCCTTCGCGTGTGCTTCTTTCCTTTCAATCAAGGCAAGGGCTGGGCTGGTGTGCAGAACCATCTGTTGTGCATCAGTTGGCTCGGCAGGGGCGTCCTTCACTGCTGGAGCTTTCTTCGGAAGCATTGATACGAGGGTACGCTGCCCAGCCTCGACGAATGTCGGCTTGGTAGCGTCCGGAGCCTTCTTGTCCTTGGCTTGCTGGGAAGAGGAAGCCATCGCATCGGATTTCCCCTTAGGAGCGGCCGGGGTAGCTCCTCGCCGAGGTTGATAAGACTCGGACGAGGCAGAGGAGCTAGGCGTTGGTGCTCTTGTTGCTGGGCTTGGTGCCGCTGCTGATTTTTTTGTAGCTGGAGTTGGTGCTGATGCCGGAGTTGGTGTTGGTGCTAGTCTGGTTGTTGATACTGGTGCTGGAGCCGAGGTAGCTTCAGTTGTTGCTAGTTGCGGCGATGCCGAGGTGGTGGATGCCGTCGCCTCGGCCGGTCCGGTCTCCCTCGCTCCATGGTTACCCTCCTCTTGCCGAGGTGGAGCAGAACCCGGAGCGGCCGCAGAACCCTCTGGAATAGGGCTCAGCGGGCGTGACTCCTCGTCGCGACGGGGAGAAGGGCTAGGTCGGAGAGGTGAAGAGATGCTAGATCCACTTTGAGGGACCTCCACCGGAGCCCTGAAAAATCAAACAATGTCAGAAGAAAAATTACAACGATGTAAGGAAGAGCAAGTTACAGAAGAAAGAATGACTTACGCATCCGAGGTTTGGGCCTCCTTGGGTTTCCGGGCCCTTCGTGCTGGGGCCTTGCCTGCTGGCTTGGAGGCGGTCTTGTCCCCGGACTTCTTTCGCCTTTTAGCAGGCTGAGAAGGTCCGGAGGAAGAACTTGAAGCAACCCCGCACTTCTTCTTCGATGCCACCGGAACAGGTTCGCCCGTAGCGAGGGGAGGATCCTCGTGGATGTGACCATCGGGGTGAGCTGATGGCGGAAAAGCAAAAGAAAGGGGGATAGCCTCAACAGGTTCAATCACCTCGACATCCGAGTCATCTTCATCATCGGGCCAATCTCTAATAGAAGAGGATTTACCCGTGGGTCGTTTCGTGGCGTTGGTCATCGGGAGGAACATCTCCTGGTCTGGCTCCTCCTCATCCAGAGTCTTCCGGTCCGGTGCCCACTTAAGGGTCGGATCGGTGCCGTCCTCGAGGGTCTGCTGAAGAAATTGCTGAGGAAAAGGAATGAACAAGAGAGTCAAAAATACAAAAATAACTGACATATAATTAATCCGCGGTAAGTTTGCAACATGAAGCTTACCGCGGGAGGAAGCCTATCGCGGCAATAATGCTCAATCCCCCAAGTCCACTCAGAGGAGAAGTCCTTGTGGGTGGTGAAGAGAGCCTTAACCCGGCGATAAATCTCCGTGTTGCTCAGCTCGAAGGAGGAGGTCCGGTTGGGGTCGCGGCCGAAGCTCATGTGACACACCTTGTGGGTGCGCTTCTGGAGGGAGGAGATTCGGTTACGCATGAAAGTGATCATGGCATCCTCGTTGCGTAGCCCGAGCTTCTTCAGCTCCACGAACCTTTTGTTGACCTGGTTGGCCAAGGCCGTGGGCTTCTTGGGAACGGCGTCCCACAGATCCAGGTTAGGTGGACCCGGAGTGTATGGGAGCAGCCGAATTAAATCTTCGGTGCCAGTGTTCCGGACGTAAAAGAAAGTCCGGGCCCACCCTTTGCAGGACTCTAACCCGATGACCCGGGGGAAAACGGAAAACCTCCGGGGTGAGATGGAAGCCGCTCCGAATTGAGTGAGCTGCTTGTCCTCCGGATCGGTATGGATGTTGGGGATGACGTTGCGGCGAAGGCCGAAAAACTGGATCGAAAGCTCTTTCGTGGGCCATAGTCCGGCATGAGATAGAAGCAAAGGCAGAAAGGGAAGTGATGGCGTTGGCTGGAAGATGGTGCGGCTGGAGCTGGTACGTACTGAGCCAGTCCCGGAAAAAATCGCTCAACGGCAACCTGAAGCCCCATTGAAAGTGGGACAAGAACACGACGTATTCACCCGGATTGGGTGAGGGGGCCAGTTCGGAGGAGGCCAGGCGAGCCACAACGCTGGCGGGGATGCGCCTAGTGCGGTTGAGCCAGTCCAGGTCGTCTTCGCAGACCCAGGACCCGGCCCACGCACTGTGATCCGCCGCTGCAGCGTCCTCCTCCATCTCCTGCTCAGCAACGACGAGCTCTTCTTCCGTCATCTGATCTTCGCTGCCCTCGCTGGCGCTGGCGACGGCGGGGGGCAGAGGCCGGGATTGGCGAGGACCCGTGGTGAGAGAGTTGTGTAGCGGTGGTGGCAGCGCAAAAGTGTGAAGGAAAAGGGCGGCAGCGACGCTGCTATTTGGAGCACTGGCGGCGGCGTGTTCGCAAGGAAGAGGAAGGAGAAGAACAACGAGCAGAGGGGCGCGGAAGGGGAAAAATCCTAAGGGATGCGCCCCTCCGCTATTTAACCACTCCCTCAAGCGGTGAGTGGGATCGTGTCCTGCGGATCGGCCACACGCAGTGGCCGTTTATCACCTGCTCGGACCAATCAGTGGGGAGCCACACGGAGGGCCACAGAGCGGAGATGATCCCATGACGTGACACAGTGATGCGAAAAACGAGGAGGCAGGCTTGACGTGACCCGCGCACAGTGATAACTGACAATTACTACGGCGGTTACTCTGCAGGCCCTTAAAATAAGACGATATAATGATTACCCTTCACATGGGTTGGCGTACGAGAGAAGGAAACAAGACCCGGATGGAACTGTGGTAACCCGGCCAGCAAGTAAAAACTTGGAATGTGCGGAGGGAAAGTAAAACCAGGAGGTCCGAGTCAAAGTGGTAACCCGACCGGCAAGTGAAAACTTGGAATGTGCGAAGGGAACGTAAATCCATATAATTCGAGGTAACGACGGGAGCACATAATTGAACCTGATGTGGCCTTAGCGGCCAAGGCAGCTAAGACCGCACCAGCTTCGGGGACTAATGTTGGGGGGATACCCCCGGGTAGGGTCACACCGGAGTATAAAGGGCGAGTTAGCCAAGGTTCGGCAAGGCCAAAGCAGATGCTGGCCGGGTCACCTCAGGGCAGGCCGAATCACGGGGTAACCCGGACCTGGGGGCGTTTGCCTTACTAAGTCTCAACCGACTTAAGCAGTAAGTCGAAAGTGCACGTTTTACTTATATGCAGGAACAGGTGTGGCCAGATCAACTATGATCCGGGTCACGTCTGGCTTCTAGGAGAAGGAAGGAATCTAGCTGGTCAAAAGAAGCCCCGGTACGCACTACCTGAGCGAAGCGAGCAAGGACAGGACCACCGGGGAGTGGCCGACAAGGGTGACGACGCCCATGTCAGCTGACGCGGGCGCCGCAGAGGCTC
Source organism: Avena eriantha (assembly GCA_910589775.1). Classification (NCBI taxonomy): domain Eukaryota; kingdom Viridiplantae; phylum Streptophyta; class Magnoliopsida; order Poales; family Poaceae; genus Avena; species Avena eriantha. The sequence continues at coordinate 53,373,737 of OU342740.1, read as the reverse complement.
ACGTATCCAAAGCATGTGTGACGCGGGGGAAAAGCACCCCGGTCGGCTTACTACTTTGGGTGGAAGCATATTCTTAGGGATATGCTTCCACGTATGCCCTAGGGAGAGACCGAGCTCCCTCTATAAAAGAGGGGCTAGGGTTTCAGTAGAGGGGGTTGGTTTTTCTGCTATTGAGTTTTGGCTAAGGTTTTGGTGTGATCTATGGGTGAGAGTAAGAGAGCTCCTTCTTCCTCCTCTCGCCAATACATCTCGAGGAGCACTTGTAATCTTGGCAACAGAGCTATACAAACAATTGTGTGGAGAATCACTCCACTATCCCTCCCTGGATTCCCCTAGCATGTATTAGTCCCCACCTTTAGACTATCCATGGCATCTGTCGTGACACCACCACGACACGACTACTTTGCGCCCTATGGTGGGGCATCCTCGAGCCCGTACCAGGACGAGGGCACCTCCTCATCATACCATGGACACACTTCATCTTGGCTAGCTTGGGATTGATACCCACTTAGGCCAAAAGCCTAAGCTTGGGGGAGGTACATCGACATCACACTCATCTCCATATCATGTTTAGTTGGTACCTTGTATATCCATATTTCGTTCTCTTTTTAGTTTTTGTTCTTGCTTTGTTTTTGCTTTCTAAAACACAAAAAGACCAAAAATATTTCTATTGTTTCTCTTTGTTTGCTTCTTCTTCTTTTTTCCTTGGTTTGTTTCTTCCGTTTGGTTATTGTTTTGATTATTAGAAAACCCAAAAATATTTTGCTTTGCTAGTTATTCCTTTTTGCTCTTGCCTTTAGAACTCAAAAACACCAAAAATATTTGGTGTTGTTCTTTGGTTTTGTGAAGTTTGTTGCAGGGTTCAGCAGTCCTCAGTGGAGTTTGGTTTTCATGTTATTATTCAAGCCACACAAGTGAAGGGCAATAATGAGGATTAATGACAACTTGAGGTGTGGTAAGAGCCTGGTAACGAACTATATTTTTTTTCATACATATACTCATCATATTGGGCATGCTTAGTCTATTCATGTAGGGTGTGTGTTATTTATGGATGCTTAGTAGTTCTTGCTTTCTTATGATTAGCTCCAGCTCACTAATAGTTTGTGGCACGTCATATGAGTGTTTGCTAGCATTGCTCTATTCATAAATTGGTATGACACTGTGGTATCCTCCTCTGATTGTTTCACTTGAATTGACTTGGCACATGCTCATGCATGTATATGACTGAAATAATCAGTTAAGCCTCGATGAATTATTTTCCCTCAGGGGTCTTGAATCACTTTCATGCCATAATTAGTCCTGTTTTGTTGCAAGCATGATTATGACAGTTATTGCTCTCTCGTTTGTCGCTCCCTTTCTATTGCTAGCCTTCACTTGTGCCGAGTATAACCTTTAGTCGTGCATCCAACTCCCCAAAACCAATATTGCCAAAGTGTCCACCATACCTACCTATTAGCATCATTTGCTATTCCGTGCATATTAAGTATGCCTTGTTTTCTTCCGAATAAAATGTTTGCTTGTTATGAGAAAGTTAGTTAGTAAAGCTCTCACGAACTTGATGGCACACTTTATTTTCTCGCACTTAATAAACCTGAACCATTGCGTCCTTCTTTGTTGCGTATATGCTTGCGCTTTATAAGTTGAAGTTAGCAGAACCACCTATCATGGGGAACGCTTTCGACACTGCACTAGTACTTACTACCTCGTTGATATCATGTTGTTTTGCATATGGATCCCGGCAGTGTGAAATAAAAGTGGAACTTGTAAGATCATGGAGTTTGTATGTGTGTTAGAGAAATGCTTGGGCCGCTAGCCTAAGCCATGCCTAATCATGGTGGAAACTTGTAGCATAACCATAATGAGCATTCTATGAAGCATCCTCTATAAAAATCTATGCACATAGTAAATAAAAAGATCGCTGAGATGCTCATTATCTGACTGCCTTGTCATTTTTATTATGGGATAGGTCATGTATCATGTGCAAGGGGTACCCCGTTGGCGGTTCTCTATGATACATATGTACGTACAATGGCAAGAGCTTACTTGTGACTGAAGTTGAGTAGCATGAGGTTCAGTCTATCAAACTTTTCAAAACCTTTTCGTTTTCCTAGTTGAGTCTCCACATGTTCTTCGAGCACTTTCTTGAGAGCATGGTTGTCATTCTTAGTATAATGTGCTTGCCTCAAAACTTGAGTAATTGTTTTATGACCTTGATGCTTGTACCTTTGATATCTTTACTTCTAGTCTTCACTTGAACTTCAGAGGTTCCTTGGCATTTATATTTGCTCGACAATCGAAGGCAAGCGAGATACCACTCTATCATACCTTGTTATGAGCATTGCAATGTTGCTTATGTTTATGTTCCATGCTACTTATTATTTTTGAGTTGGAATCTCTTCATAGCTTGCAATGACTATTAAGTAAACTCAGTAGCATACTCTATATTATGAATTGCCTAAGTAGTTGATCACATGCTGAGAATATATACCTCATATGAAGCAAATGTGTTAGTGAAAGTTTCTTTTATCGCACTCAGTTTTCAACTGAATTGCTTGAGGACAAGCAATAAGCTAAGTTCGGGGGGAGTTGATACGTCCAAAACGTATCTACTTTCCAGAACACTTTTGATATTGTTTCTCCTCTAAACTTGTGTGAATTGGATGCAACTAACACGCACTGACGATGTTTTCAGCAGAATTACCTTGGTGTCTAGTTTTTGTGCAGAAAATCAACTATCAGGAAATATCCTGGAAAATATGCCATAAATCCTATTTCACCAGAAGACTCCCGGATCCAGAAGACGAGACGGAGTAGGCCACACGGGGCCCACACCACCTGGCCGTGCGGGCCAGGCCAGGCCGCGCCTGGGGGTGGTGTGGCCGGATCGTCTTCCCCCTCGGCCTCCGTCTTTGCCTATAAGTTGCCTCTTGACCTAAAACCAAGGGGGTTCCACGTTTTTCCAGAAAGAGTTCCGCTCCGCCGCCACCACCAGATTCCGCGAAACAACACTAGAAACTCCGATCTGGCACCCAGCCAGGACGGGGAATTGGAGGTGATCATCGCCATCATCGCCACCATCGCTTCTCCATCGACCATCCATGTTTCCCCCATCTATGAGTGACTAATCCCCCGCTGTAGGCTATGGGGATGGTAGGGATTGGATGAGATTGTTCATGTAATGGCACCAGATTGTTAGGGCATGGTGCCTAGTATCTATTATTAGTGCTATTTGACTTTGTTGCAACTTGTTATGCTTAGTGCTTGTCACTAGGGCCCGAGTGCCATGATTTCAGATCTGAACATGTTATTGATTCATTATGATAGTATTGTTTTTGGTCTTGCCTGCAAGTTGTATACACATGTTATTGTCCGGAACCAATGGCCCCGAAGTGAAAGCAATCAGGATAACCGGAGGGAATGGCTTTGATGTGAGGATCACATGTGTTCATGGAGTGTTAATGCGTTACTCCGGTGCTCTATTAAAAGGATCACCTTAATTGTTAGTAGTTCCCTTGAGGCCCCGCTACAAACGGGCTGGCAGGACAAAAGATGTTGTGCAAGTTCTCATTGCGAGCACGTATGACTATATATGGAACACATGCCTATGATCATTTTTTACTTGGATGCTTTATCTTATTTATCTGCAAATGCCCTATATCTTGATTGCTATATGAATTGTCTTGTCCATGCAACGCCCGTCCATCCATCCCTATGCCTACCGCGCTTTAATCCTACTGTTTGCTGCAATTGTTACTATTGTCTTTACTTTTACTACTGCTATTATTTTACTATTGCTACTACCAAACGATTGCTACTGATAAACTGTTGTGAGCAAGATTGTTTCCAGGTGCAGCTGAATTGACAACTCAGTTGTTAAGGCTTATAAATATTCTTTGGCTCCCCTTGTGTCGAATCAATAAATTGGGTTTCACTTCCCTCGAAAATACTGTGATACACCCCCTATACTTGTGGGTCATCAGAGTTCCGTCTAATTATGGGTTGCTCGCCTACATTTATCATCCGTCCACCTGGCACAGTCACTATCACCATGGACTGAATCTCCCCGCACCTTCTTCGTCATTTGCAGAAAACCACAAACAATCGAATCGTTCTTTACTTTTATGCTTTTTATTCCTGAAGTTTATATTTTAGCTTTATTTAAATACATCCAGTTTAATCCAAATTTCACTCTTATTTCCGCACTTGCAGTCAATTCACTCGAAGACCTATGACAACTTTGAGTGTGACAAAGACTTCACTCATAAACAATTACCTTTGGGCTCCCTGTGGGATCGATATCTATACTTAAAAACTAGCTACAAACGATATGTGCACTTGCAGACATCAAGCTATTTTCGGGCGCTGTTACCAGGGAGGTAAGTGTTAAGTGTTTGTCTCTTGACATTTTAGGTGTTACTACTACAAAATGGTCTCCCTAGGAGACAAAGGGTCTACACGCTCTGATAGGACCTATTTACCAAATTATTTTGAGTGCATGCCTATTCAAGGGTGCGAAGAAATTATTGAAAAACTTTTAAGATCAGATAAGGTTGAAGTTGAATACTTGAGTGATTTTATGGAAATCATGTCCATTTAGAGGACAACTCCCAAGAAACCTGAGAAAACTCTCAGGGAATACAATTCTCCAAACTCTGCTTTCCTTAAACAACCAATAGAATTTCCTAACCCTGGAGTTAGAGAATATCGATTTGATGGTGGAATTATTAAAATCTAGAAGGAAAAAGCTTTCAGTGGAAGGGGAGATGAACACCCATGAAGACATATTAGAGTGTTTGACGATTTGATGACAACACTTGGACCAAAAGGTTTGCCAAGGGACTTCTCTCGTCTAATTTTTTTGTTGGTCTCTTAAAGGTAAAGCTCTAGACTGGTTATATTCTCTCCCTCGCCATTACATTAAATGTTGGGAAAACTGTATTGTCAAATTCATAAACAGGTTTAATCCTTTTAAGAAGGTAACTAAAACTAGAAAGAATATAGGAAACTTTAGTAAGAACGTGGGAGAAAACTACCCACAAGCCTGTGATAGATTCTTTGGAATGATCGATAGAATTCCTAATCATTGCTATTCTGAATCAACTATTTGCTATTTATTTTACCATGGTCTTAATACTCAAAGCAAAGAGTTGCTCGACTTATTAGCAAGAGGATAGATTAATACTTTAACTGTTAAAGCATGTTTGGAATTAATGTCTACTAGGGATAAGAATGATTCTATATACAATCCTGATTTGGACACTAAGTTGGAAAAAGGGATGCTTCGTATAAATCCTGATCTTATGCCTGAAGTACGCAAAACAATGAAAGAAAAAGGTATACCTTCTGAACTTGTTAAGGAAAACAAAGTAGAGTTGTTACAAGTTTTTACTAAAGAAGATGAAACTAGAAAAGTTTTTCAAGAATTAACACATCGACAAGCAAAGTCTCATAATAACCTGCATAAGCATTTTCAAAAACATAAAAAGATTTTGGCAGAACTCGCGGAAAATTATGATGAGATTGGCCAAGAAATAAAATTATTTCACAAGTATCTTAGTATAATTGAAACCCAATGTGAGCAAATAGCATCTGGTTACCAAATTTTTCGTCAAGATGATATAAATATTCCTGTTTCTACTAATGTTGTTACAAGAAGAGGTGTGATGAGTGCATATTTTCATCGTGTTTTACATTATTATTTTGCATTGTAGATGTAGGATCTTGGTATTTCACGGTGCTCGCGCACACATTTTATGTCCGTTTTCACCAGGATTAGGACAGATGATGGATCCAATGGATATAATTCTTAGAGCAGTTATACTATGGAGAAAAGGAGTAAAAACAATTTAAATCGCTTATTTGGGAAATATTAATAATACTGGAAGAAAACCACAAGCGAACAAGGGAGGCAGAGAGTCCAACGACCAACTATACGACCGGAGCAATTTTTCCAGCCGTATAGCTCTGGCCGTATAGTTAGCGTAGCCTCCGCCTTGTCAAATAGTTTCCCCACGTGCAATTGGTTCTAAGAGACGACAAACAGAACACCTAGAAATCACAGAAACCTCACCTTCAGAAGGCATCTGGAGGGGGAACTCATCCACGAGGGATCCATCTTCGCCCTACACAGATCCGGGAGGCTAAGGCATCGATCTTCATCATCCACCGCTGCATCACCACCATCTCCATCCATCCCATCTACATATTGTCTAGATCTTGTCGTAATTCCTATACTCGTTGTGGATTTATACAAGTGCTATTCATCTATCATTGTTTCCATTACCATTGCCATGATGTTGATTGCCTCCATGTCTAAGTAGATCATTAGTTCTTGGGGAGATGGAGAAACCCTAGTATGAGATTGAAATAAGATAAAGTCTATTATGATATTCATCGATGTGACCATCTGTTCGATTTTCTACATCTTTATGTTGAGATAAGTCGACCTCTCAATATTTGCCTCTTATGGGGACTTGATGGAGGAAACTACTTGTTGGTAGACAGAGGCGTCCTAGCACTTACAGTGACTATAAATCTATTGGCACCCCTTACGTATCAACTTGGGAAACCGAGGAAAAATTCACCGAAAACTATCCATTCCATGGGATACGTCCTATGGGACTACGTCCCTTAATAGTGCAGTAATTCGATTGATGTTGATTGCTGACTGATGTGGGTATGAGGATGATGTGAGCAGCGGTTGCTACCGATTCGTCCAAATACGGAGTTCCTCCCACACATACATAGTTGAGAATGTTCATGATGATAATATTTATCTTAAATCTTTACAATACTAGTGGTGTATCCGCTACTCCCTGAGAACGCCTTTTCCCTACTACAGTTACAATCTCTCTTACATACATGATACTTACTTTCTGTATTAAGTTATTTTGCTTTACTTTATTATTGCCCTTATACCTAAAAGCCAAAAACACCTGTTTACACAATACTCGCATTTTACCTTGTCACTTAGAAGTTTATCTAGCATTTCTATGGTAATATTTATTTGAAGAGTTATTAGACTTTAGACTCCTGCTCCCTGTGGGTACAATATCTTTATTTCGAAACTAGCTACAAACGATCTGTGCACTTGCAGTCATCAAGCTATTTCCTGGTGCTGTTGCCAGCGAGCTAAGCGTTGTAGGTCTTTTAGTTTTTGCTTATTTATTTTTGGCTTGCTAAATTTTGTTTTGAGTTACAGGTTTCCACCAACATGATGGAGTTTGAGCATATGACTAGTGCTAACCCACTCAACCACTTTGGGAAGCCCTATGATATTTATAAAAGAGACAACTCCAATGAGAAGACAAGGGCGTTTCAAATAAATACTCTACTACTTAGTATTCTACATAAGAAGCAATTTACTGGAGATGAAGAAGATCCTGATCCATACGAGCATATGCATGTTCTAAAGATATATGTGGCACTTTTCTATTGACGGGATATACCGCTGATGAGGTAAGGGTTAAATGTTTTAGTCAAACTTTGACAAGTACAACTCTCTCATGGTATGGATCTCTACCCCTAAAGCCACTACTACTTGGGATAATCTAGCATGTGAATTTCTATCAAAATATTATCCATTATCAAAATATTTTGGAATCAGGCGTCCTATAATGACCTAGAAGAATCGTTCTAATGAAGGACTAGTAAGATCTTATATTAGATTTAAAGATTTACTAAGACTATGTCCTCATCATGATTTGCTTGAATGGTATTTGTTATATATCTTTTATGGCAGTTTAATTGAACCTAATAAAATTGAACTAGACTCTTTCGCGGAAGGAGCCTTTAAGAATCTTCCTATACGTAAAGCTTGGGCTTTACTTAATAGAATTCCTGATCATAGAGTTTCATGGAATTTTGGCCTAGGAAGTGAGGGATGCATAGAAATAGAGCATGATTGTATTCATGACTATAATAAAAAAGGCCATGTTAAAGAATTGTCTAAATAACTTTATTTGGATTCAGATCTTGTGTTGCAAGTTGTTAAAGCTTTTACAGAACATATTAAAGCTCCAAAGGAGGGTTCAGTCAAGTATGATCCACCACCTAAACTAGAAAAGAAAAGAGAAGTTAAAGCAACACTTGCCTCCGTAGAACCAATATATGAAGTGCCTTTCCCTAACACTACACAAAAGCATATTTTTGAATATGAATAGGTCAAAGCAGTATAGGGAAAGAAAGAAGACGAAAGCATGCTAGGAGTCATGGAACGCCTGGAAGAAACCAAAGAAGAAAGGGTAAACAAGGAAAAAATTATGGCTATGTACTCACACTGTAACATAGTTGAACTTGATAAAGAAACTTTTGTTTTGGTTGAAGGTAAAATAAAGGTAAAAGATGTGGGTAAGCCTATTCTTCCCTGCATATTTAAAGAAACCTGTCATTACGGTTTATGTCATCTTGGCACCAAGGGTAATTTTATATCTTATGATTTTTACTTATAAATAAAAGAAGAAATAGAACCGGCTATAATTGAAAATACTGATATAACAATTATGTTAGCCAATAAAAACCGTAGAATTCCAATGGGAGTAGTTGACAATGCAACTGTCACAATTGGCAACAAAAACTTTCCTATCGATTTTGTAGTTGTTGATATGTCAGCTGATACTCTTTGCCCTATTATATTTGTAAGAAACTTTTTGGGTGATATAGGTGCCTATGTTAATTTCAAGAAGAAGATTGTGTCTCTTAGGCTTGGGGGAATGGAAAATGAATTCCATTTTTCCAAATTTAAAGACATGCCTCCACAAATACAAGAAGGAAAGAGAACTATTGAGGAAATGGAGGCTCTTTTCTTTGGTAATCAAGAAGAAGAAATAAATGAAGATCCAAATTACGATGAAATATTTATGGAGTACAAGTCCCTAGGATAACTAGAAAATGAATTCGATTCACTTTACATTTTGGGACCTCGGACCAATGAGGCTTTCGAAGAGCTAGAAAAGAGATGGGACGAGGAATTGCCACCCCTAGTGTTGAAGACTCTACCAGATAATCTCAAATACAGGTTTCTAAATGATACAAATAAATTTCCTATTATTATTAGTGCGAAACTTTTAGGAAAAGAAGAAGAAGAACTTATGGAGATACTTAAGGAGCATCGCCAAGCCTTTGGGTACTCAATGGAGAACTTGAAGGGCATTAGTCCCATGATAGACGTCCATCGAATATTCATGGAAGAAGGTGCTAAACCAATTAAATAATTTAATAGAAGATTAAAGCCTGAAATGAAAGAAGTGGTAAGAAAAGAAATTATATGCCTACTAGAAGCAGGTATAATTTATCCTGTTAAAGAGATTGCTTGGGTAAGTCTTGTTCATTGTGTCCCTAAGAAGGGCGGTTTTACTGTTGTTCCTAATGAAAACAATGAATTGATACCTACTAAACTATTGTTGGGAACAGGATGTGCATAGACTTCAGGAAATTAAATAAAGAGACTAGGAAAGATCACTATCCATTACCGTTCATAGATCAAACTTTATAAAGGTTAGCAAACCATACTCATTTTTGTTACTTGGACGGATACTCTGGTTTCTCTCAAATAGCTATTCATCCAGATGACCAACTTAAAACAACTTTCATAAGTCCTTACGGTTTACATGCTTACCGGCGTATGCCTTTTGGTCTATGTAATGCTCCATCTACTTTTCAACGATGTATGACTGCTATTTTGCGGATTTTATAGAACTTATAATGGAAGTATTTATGGATGACTTTTCTGTCTATGGAACTTCATTTACTAGTTGCTTGGATAATCTTAAAAGAGTTTTGTAGCATTATGAAGAAACTAATCTTCTTCTAAACTGGGAGAAGTGCCACTTTATGGTTAAATAAGGTATAGTCCTCGGACACAAGGTATCAGGTAAGGGAATTGAAGTTGATAGAGCTAAGGTTGAAGCAATAGAGAGAATGCCGCAACCTAGGGATATTAAAGGTATAAGAAGTTCTCTTGGTCATGTGGGTTTTTACAGAAGGTTCATTAGAAATTTCTCTAGGATATCTAAACCTTTGACTAACCTCTTACGAAAGGGAATGAGATTTAATTTTGGTGATAAGTGTCTTGCAGCCTTTGACAAACTTAAAAATGCTTTAACTCATGCTCCCACCATTAAACCACCTACCTGGATACAACCATTGACTTAATATGTGAAGCTAGTGATGATGTTGTAGGAGTAACTCTTGGACAACATATTGGTCTTAGATTTAATATTATACATCATGCTAGTAGAACTCTCAATGGTGCTCAAAAGAATTACCCTAAGGAAGAAAAGGAACTTTTGCGGTATTTTTCTCTTGTGATAAATTTTGTTCTTATATAGTTGATGCAAAGGTGAGAGTTCACACGGATCATGATGGCATAAAAGAACTCCTTCAAAGGAAAGAGCATAAGCCAAGGCTGATCCGTTGGATTCTTTCACTTCAAGAATTTGAGTTGCAGATTATGCAGAGGCAAGGAATAAAAATGTTAGATGTAGTGTCCAAGTTTGCTCAGGAAGACACCAATCTTATTGAGAGGAACTTTAGTCCTAGTGATTTTCGTTTACGGGAATTATTTAATGAGTGAAAGTCAATTCCTCCAAAAGAGAAGGAGTCCTTGTTGTGGGAGGAACTTTTCACCCCGAATAAGCAAATGGTAAGTGCGAGGTAAGTGTTCTTACCCAAATAAGTGATTTGTTTTCACAATTTTTACTTTTGAAAATCTTTCCTTCAAATTCCTTGTGTTTTTCTGAAGTTTTAGAGGAGTTTTACCAACTATACGGGCGGAGCTATACGACCGAAGAGGGAGGACCCGCCGTATAGTTGGTCGTTAAACTCTCGGTGTCATCTTTGTGAAATTGTTTTCGATATTTGATCCTATACGGTCGCAACTATACGACCGGAGCAAAAAAATTGGCCGTATAGTTGGTCGTTGAACTCTCAGATGTTTTTGCCTTTGGTGTCTGTATCTATACAGTCGCAACTGTATGACCGGAGCGAAAATTCTGGCCGTATAGTTGGTCGTTAAACTCTCATACACTTTTGATTTTCGGTGTTTGTATCTATACGGTCACAACTATACGACCGGAGTAAAAAATTCTGGCCGTATAGTTGGTCGTTAAACTCTCAAACACTTTTCATTTGTTATTCATCTATTAAAAAAACATTATTGTCGGTTCCGAGTCGTGATTTAATCGACCTAGACTCGAGATATTTGGAAATATCTACCCGGAACCAACTATACGGCCGGACCTATACAATCGGCGCCCGTATAGTTGGTCATTACGCGGTAGGACACTTCCAAATCCATGATTTCTTTCCCTGTTTCGTTTGGATTCTTTTCTTGGGCGACAATTTGGTGTTTCTCGCGATTTTTACCGACCTCTGACCCCCCTTATATACTGCCATTGTCTCTCTCTCTAATCGCAATCTACAGGAACCAATCTAGCAATGCAGTATCCCGTCCCAGGCCGTGGAAAACCCATGGGGCTCATTGCTCGTCCCATGGACTGATCTAGCAGCCCGTCCATGGAGGACGATGACGAGGAGGTGGAGAGGTTTAGCCCGAGGTACAAGGAGTATGTCGAGCCAAGCTACTTCAACGACGATTCCGAAGATGACGTGGTTAACATCTACATCCACCGAGACGTCTATGATCCACTAGAGATCAATTGGGCGGCGATGAAGAAATCTCATCAAGAGAGAGAAGATCGCAAGACACATGGAAAAGGGCGTGTGGAGACAGTCAAGTTCATCACCACAGATCCAAGGCCGCACAAGCATAAGGAATTATCTAATATTGTTGTAGGTGCTAGCAAGGAAGGGGAGGTTCCACTCTCAAAGCCAACCATTGGCGCCCGTATGAAGGTTAAGCCTCAAGAAGAGTGGAGGTACGGTTTCCACTTCCCTGATCCATCAATTAAGGATGACGAAGAAGAAGCTGTCCCCAGGACCAAAGATCGCGTGCGGGCACTAGAGATATATCAGAAGAAGGAGCTACTCCATCGTGTTAAAGTCTGTCACCATCCCAATGAGATGGAGAAGAAGGAAGACCTCCTTCCATTGGTGACTAAGCTCATAGATAGAGTGGACACTCTGCAATCTGATCCATGTAGGTGCTACAGCCGCATAACTACTCTGGAGGAGACCAACAATAAGCTATGCACCGCGCTGTTACACGCCATTGCACCATAGTGATCTACAACAATCACGGTGTCAAATAATCGCAAAGGATTATTTGATCCTGGCTGGCTTGATTCCAAGCTTGGGGAGACCTTTAAGACCTTGTAATCTATCCTATAAGTTATTATTATTATTTTTGCATTAGTTCAAACTAGAAATAAAGTTTACATCATTGGAATTCCCTTCAGAAATAGTAAATCCCGTTAATGAAATTCCGAGTTAATTATTATATATGGAGCAATATTGAGTTTATGTTTTCTTTAATGATATATGAATGGCTTGAGTATGATTTTACTTGCACTTGATGATAGAAATAGGAGTCTTCCACACCATTGGTGTTAATGGAACACATAAAGATAATTTGGTCAACATGTTGTAAGTCTATGATTTGATTTACAAAGAGAAATTATCTATACAATTAAGTTAAAAAGGAAACCTTGAACAAGGGAAAATGAAAGTGTTATCGAAATTAAGTGAGAACAAGTCGTGGTAGAATGTCCAAGTCATAAGAATGCTTCATATACAGTTGGAATTTGATAATTACGATCATTGAACTTTGAATTCCTGCATAAGGTGGAATATATGGCTAGCTCCTTTGCACAACACTTAAAACAAAAGTGTGAGCATATATGCAAAAGAAAAGAGAAAGAAAGAAGAAAAAGAGCGAAGGTGCAAAGAGGAAATGGGCATATACCACTGTATTGTAGTATGACAAAGAGACACTTTTGAGATTTTGAATCCCATGTGAATACGTTGATCCTAAAACACTTGGGACTACCTTGTTAACTCATGCGGTTGAACCGGATATACATTATGTTGAGATTCATCTTTTATGAACTATTGATAACTAAGGTGTGGAAGCCTGCTAATACTATTCAGATAGTTCGAGTAAGGTACTATTCAAGAACTTATTCCTATGTATCGTATATGATAAACACATGCTGCAACTGCCTCATTTATCTTAATCGACTCAGCTTCATGAATATGAGGATCACATCCATTAAGCTAAAACTTGCTCGGGAAGTTGATGTGTGCATATTTGCATCATGTTTTACATTATTATTTTGCATTGTAGATGTAGGATATTGGTATTTCACGGTGCTCGCACGCACATTTTATGTCTGTTTTCACCAGGATCAGGACAAATGATGGATCCAATGGATACAATTCTTGGAGCAGTTGTACTATGGAGAAAATGAGTCAAAAACAATATAAATCGCTTATTTGGGAAATATTAATAATAGCAAAAGAAAAACAGAAGCGAACAAGGGAGGCAGAGAGTCCAATGACCAACTATACGACCGGAGCAATTTTTCTGGCCGTATAGCTCCGGAAATATAGTTGGCGCTGCCTCCGCCTCATCAAATAGTTTCATCCCGTGCAATTGGTTCGAAGAGACGACATACATAACACCTAGAAATCATAGAAACCCCACCTCCGGAAGGTATCTAGAGGGGGGACCCATCCACAAGGGATCCATCATCGCCCTGCGTAGATCCCGGAGGCTAAGTCATCGATCTTCATCATCCACTGCTGCATCACCACAATCTCCATCCATCCCACACTACAAGAAAAGTTGGCTTTCACAACGGACGATTTTCGTGGTTGAAGGCCTGTTTCTCGTGGCCGAAGAGTCTTGCACGAGGGATGGCCTTCGTGGTAAAAGCCCCGTCACAAATGAATTAACCACGGTTTTTTTACCCGTGGTGGATCGCACCCTTCAGCAACGAAAACATGTTCCGTCGTAGATCTGTTCGCCAGCCACGCTGACGGTTATCGTCATGCAAACTGCCACGTGGTAGCCGCCGTTAGCGGCCGGTTACCGCCGTTAACAATCATAGAAACCGTGGCAGAAGCCAGGCCCAGCCAAGGCCTACTAAGTACTAATTGGGACGGCCCATCAAGGGAGCCCGACAAGAAGATGGCCCATTATTGTTTTGTCCTGCACTGTTTGAAATAGGCCCGGAGATGCGGCCAGCGAACTTTCAGGCCCGATTCTATTTCGGCCTATAGAAGGCCCATGTTTGTCCAGCACTATGCTACCAGTTGAGGCCTGCACAAGTCCGGCCCTGCACTGTTCAGGCATGTTACCAATTTAGCCTTTTACTATTCAGTCATGTTACTGTTTCAGCCTTTTAGGAATTTCGACCAGTTACTGTTTAGGCCCTTTAGTGTTTGGGCTTTTGCTTGTTAAGGCTGGTACTGTTTGGCATGTTACTTTACTTGGCTGCCACCGTACTGGCCTTTTGCTATTGATACCTTTTACGGTTCCGACCTTTTATTGTTCCGGCCTTTTCACGGTTCTGGCCTTTTACTGTTCTGGCCTTTTATGGTTATGTCCTTTTACTATTCTGGCCTTTTTTTGCTATGGCCTTTTACTGTTCTAGCCTTTTACTATTATGGTCTGGCCTTTTACTGTTCTGGCCTTTCACTGTTCTGGCCTTTTACTGTTCTGGCCGCTTTGGGCCGTCCATGCGCACATTGTTACTATTTCAGATTTTTTTCCTAGCGCCTACTTTTCGCAGAACAGGTGAATATCAAGACATGAATTAATAAACACACACAAATTAACATTACTTATTACACAACAATAAAAGTTTGTTAGAACAGGTTATACAACAAGATTGTAATTCCGACAGATTACAACGTGTCAGTAGCATCAATAAGAGATCAGTACATGGTGAAATCATCTGTCCTCTTCTTCAACATTTCATCTACATATCTAAGAGCAGCTACACCCTTTCGTTCTGCATGCAATACAACATTTTTATATTTATCACATGCAGGAGTTGTTCTAGGTGGACAGTTAAGTAAGTTTGCTTCGGCAATGCAATGGGAGGATGAATGGGACGAGGGATCACAACTTTCAGTCCTACCTTCCAAGGACTCCTGTTGGGTTTTAATTGTAGTCTGCTAAAATATGGTGAAATATGTTAAAACAAACAACAAGGGAAACAAGTAGGATTATATAAAGTAGAGATCATTTAAAGTAAGTATGAACTTACAGTAGCACGTTCAGGCTGACAGTAGCTCCTTCTCGAGCAGGTGCAACTCCTGGTCAATCTGCCAGAAGAACCTGAGCAAAGCAGTTGGAACTCTGGTCCTTGTACTCCATTGTCATTTCTCTGCATGACATTTGAAACCAAGCTGGTTGGTTTGGAAGCATGAAAACTCTTGAAAAACACCAAAAACATAGCATTATAAATTAGCAGACGTATGTTTCAAACTAGATAGCTGGTTTGGAAGGATGAAAGGAGGTGAAAATACCAACGGGTGCCTCTAAGCTTCAGTAATAAATCCTTTTATGTGTTTCACCTTTTATTTCACAATACTGAGATATTTTTTTCTTTTCAGCTTGACGACCTCCCCGGGTCGGAGCTAGATCCACTCGAGGGATATCCTCCAGAGTTTTCTCAGGAGGAGGAACTGGTCCCACTGCCGGACGTTGTGCCTAGAAAGCGCAAAGCTCCAACATTGGTTGTCAGCACAAAGAAGGTGCAAGTTTCGAAGAGGTAAACTTTCAACACAGTTTCCGCCTTTGTACCTTACTCGAATTTTCTTCTGAGATGTAATGTTTTCCATTCTATTACATTCCCAGAGCTAAGCAGCTCATCAAGGGCAAGGGGAAGGGAACTTCTCCGAAGACCTTGAGACAGACGAAGCTAACCATAGCTTCTCCTGTCGTGGCTCCTCCGACTCCTGCCCCACAACCTTCTGCAATGTTGGTTGATACATTGCAAATGTATCTATAATTTTTGATGTTCCATGCTTGGTTTTATCCACTTTCTTGTGTTTTGTTCCAACTTTGGAGTACTTTTCATATGATTTCTTGGACTAACCTATTAACAAGAGCCACAGTGCCAGTTGCCTATTTTCTGTTGTTTTTGGTTCCAGGAAAGTCAGAAAATGAATATTCTTGGAATTGCACGGGACAAAAGCCAAAGTGCTTATTTTTCCGGAAGGGATCAAGTGCCAGAATACGAGACGGAGAAGGGCCAGGGGCCGGCCACACCACCTGGCCGCGCGGCCAGGCTAGGCCCACGCCAGGGGGTGGTGTGGTGGCTCCCGGCACCCCCTCGGCCTCTCCTTCCGCCTATAAGTTGCCTCGGGACGAAAACCCTAAGGACCCGATCAAAAATCCACGAAAGAGTCTGTAGCCGCCGTCATCTCCATCCCTAGATCGGGAGGGATCTGAAGCTCTTCCCGGCACCCTGCCGGAGAGGGGAATTCACCCTGGAGGCCTTCTTCATCACCATGCAAGCCTCCGGTGTGATGCGCGAGTAGTTCATCCTTGGACTACGGATCCATGTGGTAGCTAGATGGCTGGTTTCTCCTCCTTTGTGCTTTCATGTTTAGATCTTGTGAGCACCGTTCATGATCAAGATCATCTATTTGTAATTCATACATGTTGTGTTTGCGGGGATCCGATGGATATTGAGATGCTATTTCAGATTGATTATTGATTCTATCATGTCTTTGTTATTTGAGATCTTGCATGCTTTCCGTTGTTAGTAGTTATCTTGGCCAAGTAGATGCTAGCAACTCCAAGATTTAGTATTTATGCTCGATAGTGGGTTCATGCCTCTAGTAATCTGGGGAAGTGGCCGAAATCTCTAAGGTACTAGATGTGCTGTTGCTACTAGGGAGAAAACAACAATCCTTTGTTCATAGAACAATCGTATTGTTTACTTTACACGCAGTTCATAAAGCAATAATCTGTTACTTGCAACTTAATACTGGAGGGGGTTCGGATGATAACCTGAAGGTGGATTATTAGTCATAGATGCAGTTGGATGGCGGTCTATGTATTATGTTGTATGCCCAATCAAGTCTCAGAGGAGTCAAGATGATTAGTATATGCATGTATTGCTTTCTCGGTGTTTGTCAATTGCCTCGCTGTAATTTGTTCACCGAGCATGTTATCTATCTAAGGAGAGCCACCTCTAGTGAACTATGGATCCCGGTCCTTTTTCTTTACATACAATCTACAATCTTTTACTGCTTTGTGTTTACTTTCTGCAAACTTTTACTCCTTTCCATTCGATACGTTTAATCCTTTGTTTTCCGCAAAACACGGTGAGATTGACAACCCCATCGCAAGTTAGGGACAAAGTTATGTGGTTGTGTTGTGCAGGTCTCCACGTTGCTACTAGCACCGGTAGTGCGCCCTGCCAAAGCTCAGCTAGTAACACCTTTGGGTGTTTCCTTGCTCCTACTGGTTCGATTAAACCTTGGTCTCATAACTGAGGGAAAACTTGCTGTTGTGCTCATCATACCTTCCTCTTGGGGTTCCCAACGAGCTCTACATCAATCACGAGCCAGCAAAGATTTTTCTGGCACGGTTGCCAGGGAGTCAAGGACATCTTCACAAGGGGAGTCCCTCATAACCAATCTCTTTACTTTGTTGTTTTTGTTTTGCTTAGTTGTTTTGCTTTGTTTGCTTGTTGTGTTCTTCAAAAACACAAAAAAATTAGTTTTACTAGTTTGCTTTCTTATTCAAAAACACACAAAAATTAAGTCTCCTTTACTTGTCACCTCTCCCTTAGCTCACCATGTTGATCCCTACATTCACCCTGAAAAAACTTCCAATTGGTAGTGGTTCTATAATTGGGAAAGATAACATTGAAGAATTCTTTAATCATGTTAGTAAGCATGAAGATACTGAGGACAGATCCCTTGTAGAACTTGCTCCAAACTATGAGATTGCTGCAGCTTCTTTAATTCACATGTTAGAAGCTAGGTTTGTTAACCTCAACCCCTTAATGCAAGTAATGTTTCTTAAGCTCAAAGAAATAGAAGACCCTGAAAAGAGGGATTTTATACTAGAAACTTTGTTTAAAGAGTTCTATGATGTTGCCAGAGAAGCTAGGAAAGTCTTTAAACATTTCAATATGCTAGGCTCATGTGTAGATGTTGTTGGTACACGAGAAAATATGAACAAAACCAAACCTAATGGGGAGGAACCTAAGATACCAATACCCTTTAAACTAGTATCAATACATCATGCCATAGAAAAGAATCTTGATTAGATTGTTCCTACAAACCCTTTTGATGAGAATAGTGAACCCAAGAGCATTGAGAAAGGATCCTCTAGAACTTACTTGGATGATATACCTTTCCTTGTTGAAAATATTTCTGGTATTGATCTTAATGCTTCTTCATTTGAGAACACTTGATTCTTTCTTTGCTTCTTATGCCTAACTTAAAGGCGTTAAAGAAAAGTACTTGTTGGGAGATAACCCAAGAGTTTTAGCTGAGTCTTGGAAGTTATTACCTCTGTAATAACCTCTCCTTATCTTTTTTTTTCTTTTTGTGCCAAGAGTAACCTCTAATGAGAGAGAAGTAATTACTGGGAAAGTTGTTGTCCCGAAACAGATTTCTGTGCTTCACCGTAAACATTCCTGAGAGAGTTCTGTACGTCGGATTGAGCTGTAATTTTTTTTTATTATGCCCCAGGTTGTTATGTAACTTTCGTTAGTTCAACACTTTTTGATTTGAGCAACATAAGGTCTACGAAAAAATTCGTCTTTACCTGCTGGTCTGTTTTGACAGATTTCTGTCAATTTTCTGCATTTGCTTCTTGTTAGTTCCTTCTTAAGTTCCTTTGGGGAATTGAGCTTTTTGAGGGAAGTGCTACAGTAGCTAGTGTTCTAATGGAAGTTTATTTGGTGTTAGAACTGAACCTTGAGACTTATTTATCTTAAGTGCACTAATGTTGCTAATGAGATTGTGTGAAGTTTTGTATGAAGGAAAAATTTCAGGTGTGTGGAAGGAATAAGTAATGAGATGAAGGATGGACTAAAGCTCAAGCTTGGGGATGCCACGCGTGTCACCCAAAGAAATATCCAAGAAGTACAAGCGTCAAAGCTTGGGGATGCCCAAGGCATCCCCTTCATCATCAATAAAAATCACAGGTTTCTTCCAAACGCTTCATTTTTATTGTTTCATGCACAGTTGTGTTTTTCTTGGAGCGTCTTCTTTTTTGTTTTTGTTTTGGTTTTTAGTTTTCTTGGTTTGCTTAGTGTTCTGAATAAATTGGTTGGACCCCCTCTTTCATACTTTGGTTTGCAAATAGTTTGGTTTGGTTTGGAAAAGAGTAGGAAAGTTCATGCTTATGTGGTAAAAAGAGCTTGTTTTTGACTGTGGCCTATGCTTTGTCATGCCATGCTTGATATTGTTTGGGATTTATGCTTAGTATTCTTTGTTGTAGCATGACTTGTTATAAACAATTGAGATTGTTTAATGTCCCTTGGATGAATCATGCGTTGTTTTAGCATATTAAAGCATAATATAGTGGTATTCTCCTTCGATGCTTTATTTGGCTTGACTTGGCACATGCTCACACCATGTTATGACTATCTCAAGTCACCATAGCCTTTATGATCCTTTAGTTTTCAACTTGTAGTATCACTTTATGCTTTGATCAATGATGTTTTGTCGCTCTGCATGATTATGGCCATTATTGCTCTCTTAGTTTGTCGCTCCCAGTATTTTGCTAGCCTCCACAACAAAGTATGAGTTCCACTCATGCATCCAACTCCCTAAACCAAGTTATTCCAAAGAGTCCACCATACCTACCGACTAGCTTATGCTATTCCAAGTATATTGATGCTTTTGTTTACCTTTCACTTGTTATGAGAAAACTAGTGATTAAAGCTCTCACAAACTTGATGGCACACTTTACTTTATTGCCTCTAATAAACTTGAACCATTGGGTCCTTATTTGTTGTGTATATGCTTGCGCTTTATAAGTTCAAATTAGCAGAACCATGTTTCATGGGGAACGCTTTCAACATCGCACTTGTACTTTGTACTCCGTTGATATCATGTTCTTTTGCTTACGGATCCCGGCGGTGTGAAATAAATGTGGAACGTGTAAGATCATGGAGTTTTTATGTGTGTTAGAGAAATGCCTGGGCCGCTAGCCTAAGCCATGCCTAATCATGGTGGAAACTTGCAGTATCACCATAATGAGCACTCTATGAAGCATCCTCAATAAAAACCTATGCAAATAGAAAAAAGATCGCTGAGATGCTCATTATCTGCTTGCCTTGTCATTTTGGTTATGGGAAATCTCCCGTATCATGTGCAAGGGGTACCCCGTTGGCGGTTCTTAATGATACGCATATACTTACAATGACAAGAGCTTACTCGTGACTGAAGTTGAGTAGCATGAGGATCGGTCTTCGTAAGTAAGGGGCATGAGATTTCGGTTTATAACTTGTCAAGCATATCCTCTTAGTTGTGTCACTTTAACCTTAATCACTTTCAAGATGCTTATGATAGGGGCAATGAGAGCCGAAAGCTACAAGTACCATAATTTTTGGAAGCTCTTTATGAGACTTGAATCCCTACTTCCTTTTACAAAGGCCTTTCTTCCACCATTATATTGAGTCTCCACCTTCTATCTTTATGCACCTACTTTGAGAGCATAGTGGCCATTCTTAGTTCTATGTGCATTGTTACAAGACTAGTTGATTGATGCATAACTTGTTATTGCTTGTTTTAAACTATTGTATCTAGTCACTCTTATGAACTTTGAAGGTGTCCTATGCATTTATATTTGCTACTCTATTGAGGGACAAGCTGAATACTATTATGCTATGTTTTCTTTATGTGAAACAAACAAACGTCTTGCAAAGCATTGTTTTTCATGAATCTTTTGTTTGTACCTTTTCATGTTGCATCATAGTTTCTTTGCCTATTGCTAGAACTTTGTCTTTCATGTTATGATGGAAGTACTATGATCCCAGCTTTGAGTTTTGCAAATACTTTGATCAAGTCTTTGATGGTGCATGTCACCTCAAAAATTATTTCTTTTTATCACTTACCTACTCGAGGACGAGCAGGAGTTAAGCTTGGGGATGTTGACACATTGCAAATGTATCTATAATTTTTGATGTTCCATGCTTGGTTTTATCCACTTTCTTGTGTTTTGTTCCAACTTTGGAGTACTTTTCATATGATTCCTTGGACTAACCTATTAACAAGAGCCACAGTGCCAGTTGCCTATTTTCTGCTGTTTTTGGTTCCAGGAAAGTCAGAAAATGAATATTCTCGGAATTGGACGGGACAAAAGCCAAAGTGCTTATTTTTCTGGAAGGGATCAAGTGCCAGAATACCAGACGGAGAAGGGTCAGGGGCCGGCCACACCACCTGGCCACGCGGCTAGGCTAGGCCCACGCCAGGGGGTGGTGTGGTGGCTCCCGGCACCCCCTCGGCCTCTCCTTCCGCCTATAAGTTGCCTCGGGACGAAAACCCTAAGGACCCGATCAAAAATCGACGAAAGACTCTGTAGCCGCCGTCATCTCCATCCCTAGATCGGGAGGGATCTGAAGCTCTTCCCGGCACCCTGCCGGAGAGGGGAATTCACCCTGGAGGCCTTCTTCATCACCATGCAAGCCACCGGTGTGATGCGTGAGTAGTTCATCCTTGGACTACGGATCCATGTAGTAGCTAGATGGCTGGTTTCTCCTCCTTTGTGCTTTCATGTTTAGATCTTGTGAGCTCCGTTCATGATCAAGATCATCTATTTGTAATTCATACATGTTGTGTTTGCGGGGATCCGATGGATATTGAGATGCTATTTCAGATTGATTATTGATTCTATCATGTCTTTGTTATTTGAGATCTTGCATGCTTTCCGTTGTTAGTAGCTATCTTGGCCAAGTAGATGCTAGCAACTCCAAGAGTTAGTATTTATGCTCGATAGTGGGTTCATGCCTCTGGTAATCTGGGGAAGTGACAGAAATCTCTAAGGTAGTAGATGTGTTGTTGCTACTAGGGAGAAAACAACAATCCTTTGTTCATAGAACAATCGTATTGTTTACTTTACACGCAGTTCGTAAAGCAATAATATGTTGCTTGCAACTTAATACTGGAGGGGGTTCAGATGATAACCTGAAGGTGGATTATTAGTCATAGATGCAGTTGGATGGCGGTCTATGTATTATGTTGTAATGCCCAATCAAGTCTCAGAGGAGTCAAGATGATTAGTATATGCATGTATTGCTTTCTCGGTGTTTGTCAATTTCCCCGCTATAATTTGTTCACCCAACATGTTATCTATCTAAGGAGAGCCACCTCTAGTGAACTATCAGTCCTGGTCCTTTTTCTTTACATACAATCTACAATATTTTACTGCTTTGTGTTTACTTTCTGCAAACTTTTACTTCTTTCCATTTGATATGTTTAATCCTTTGTTTTCCGCAAAACATGGTGCGATTGACAACTTCATCGCAAGTTGGGGACAAAGTTCTGTGGTTGTGTTGTGCAGGTCTCCACGTTGCTACTAGCACCGGTAGTGCGCCCTGCCAAAGCTCAGCTAGTAACACCTTTGGGGTGTTTCCTTGCTCCTACTGGTTCGATTAAACCTTGGTCTCATAACTGAGGGAAAACTTGCTGCTGTGCTCATCATAGCTTCCTCTTGGGGTTCCCAACAAGCTCTACATCAATCACGAGCTAGCACCGGTGATTACTCCTTTGCCGGCTGTCGCAGAAGATCCAGCTCCCACTACGGGGCCAGCGACCCTTGAGTCGCAGACTGACGCCACCACAAGTGGCTCAGGTTTAGATAAGGGTGAACCATCTTTGGGTAATGATCCCTCGGCAGAGACCTTTGCTGAAAACCTCCTAAACAATCCGGGACTTGCCAAATTTGGCTTGTCTCGGAAATCTGTACAAGAAATCTAGTGGCTGGCCCGGCAATTCCTAGAGAAGAGAAATCTCTCTGCCGAAGAAGAAGCACAAGAAGCAGAGGACATCAAGCACTCTGACCTTCTTCCACAAGTGTGTCTTCGCGGCAAGAAGCTAAGGACCAGTGAGCTTCCAACTGCGCTAGTTGTTCCTCTGACTCTCGCCGAGAAGGTTGTTGTTGAAGTGAATCCGAGTTTGGACAAACTTACTCTTGAACAATATGTAAGTCAGAATTCCAACTCCCGTTTTTCCTTATTTCATATCATATCCTCTAGCCCCCAAGCATGAAGTAGGATATATAATCTAGGTTTATGCTTCCTTAGGATGCCAAAGAATGAACTAGTGTAGCCCCCAAGGCTCGTGCTGATATTAGTAAAAATATTAGCCCGAGTCTTTAGTAGACTTCTGACTTTGGGTATTCTTACTTACAGAAAGTATATTCCTATAACTAGGATTTGTTGAAAAATGTTTGCAACAAGCGAAGAGAGATCAGAGCTCTCCGACTTAAGAATGTTGAGCTTAAGGTCGCCAAGGATGAGGCCGAAGGTAAACATTCCGAGACTCAAAACTTGTCTTTCGTGTTTTCATAGTCGAATATTTTTACTGAATTGTTGTACTTTTTGACTTACAGAACTGGTAAAACAGTCCTGCGCTATGATTGAAGAGGCCGGGAACCTCAAAACCTTGGTCGTGTAGAACAAAGAACTTCACCAAGAGTTGGATAAGCTCAAGGCGGATCATGAGAACAGCATCGCTCAAGTTCTCGAATCCTCCTCCATGGCTACTGATGAGCGTGATCGAAAGATTGCAGCTCAAGATCAGAGAATCTCGGATCTCAACAACGAGCTATGCAGAGAGAAGGACCTTTCCGAGGAGCTCCGGGCTGAACTTCGGAGTCTTCGAGAAGAGAATACCAAAGTTGACAACGTCATCTTCGGTATGTTTCCATCTTTCTGACTTGTGTTTATGCTTCGAGTCTTTCAATGTCAGATTTTTCTTAACTGTTTTGTGTATAGGTCCTCTGAACCTGACGGACTCCACCTCTACCGATCCTCGCACCCACCGGCTTACCCAAGTCGGTGATCTACTTCATGACTTCCGCCAATCCCTTGAGGATATTGGCGAAGCTCTCAAGATTCCGGACATGCATAGCATGTCAGATTTTTAGGTGCAAGACAAGGCGCAGGAGATGCCGTAGCTCGTCCGGGACTAGAACATGTCCTACGCGCGATCCGCAGCACAGAACGCTCTCACCATGGTCATGAGCCACCATGGAAACATAGAGAACATGTCCTACGCATGACCAGAGGATACTGCAAGGTGGATGAAGACGGCCAAGAGCAAGATATTAATGCCATCATGGACTCCTGCGCCGGATACAGGTGTCACGTGGCTGACTTAACTAGCTACGACACTCCCTTCTTCACCCGCGTGGATACACCACCTCCGCCTCCGGAAGAAGCAGCTGAACTTTCTGATGATGAAAAGACCGTGTTAGATCTGAACATCTCAGATCGTTACCAAACCGAGGTCGATGCATCCAGCGAGCCGGCAGCGCCTACCTCTTCTCCTGCACCATAGATTACCAGAAACAATTGTATTATTCTGAGAAACATTATGGGTCTGTAAAATATGCAGTACTTATAATTTTCTAGTGCTAAGCTTTTTATCTATTCAGCACTTTTGGCTTTAAATTTTTATGTGCCAGAATTGTTTACATAAGCACATATACTTTTTCGTTTATACTTATCGCTTATCTGGCTTTCCGTCTCATCCCTTTCGTGAGCCGGCTAAACCTTCTGCATGGAAACTTTGCTGAGCAACGGAGCTCAATTGCAAAACCAGTTTAAACTCGAAACAAAGCCGGCTTCTAGTACCAACAATTCACTACTCGGAAAATACCTGCATCCGACAATCAGACAAATAACCAAAGTATAGACTAAAAACTTTAGAGTTATACCCGAAGGTAGCATTTTTAAAATCAAAAATCTAAACCAAAACAAACATGAGCATAAAGTACTTTCAAGTATTCTGGGATTTTCGACTATGACATGATCATTCGGAAATAAGATGGTAAGAACTTCTCAGAAAAAACTTCAGGCAACCAATACTTTTATTTCTCACAGAGCATGCACACATGTATGATTACAAAGAAGGATAAACTAGGAATAAAAGGGACGTAGCTGAGCAATATTCCATGGTCTGTCTAACTCATCCGGATTCGTACTGCCTCCAGCTTTCTTTCTCTTCTTAGTAGCAGGTCTTTCTTTGACTGGCCTTATGTCAGTTAAGTAGTACGAACCATTGTGCAATACTCGAGAACCAAATCACCTTTACTAAAAGATCTGTTTCTGACTCTTTGGCTATGATACTTGCATAACTTCTGCTGATAGGCTGTTGATCTCATTTCAGCAACGACGCGAACTTCTTCGACTAAGTCGAGACCATTTTGTCGAGAAATCTCGGCATCTTCTTCGATATACGCGGCCACTCTAGGAGAAGTGTGAATTAAATAACTAGGAAGAACTGCTTCTGCGCCATAGACCAAGAAGAAAGGTTTGTATCTGGTTGACCTGTTCGGAGTCGTTCGTAAACTCCATATTACAGAGGGTAATTCCTCTCCCCAAGCCCCCGCAGCACGTCGTAGTGGTGCTTCCAGTCTCGGTTTTAGTCCTTGTAGGATTAAACCATTTGCTCTTTTGACTTGTCCGTTAGCCTGTGGATGTGCGACTGACGCAATGTCAAGCTTGATATTTTGTTCATTGCAGAATTCAGCCAATTCTCACATAGAGAAATTACTCCCGTTGTCCGTGATAATACTATGCGGATAACTATACCGGATTATAACATCCTTGACAAATCTTTTGGTTGTTGCTCCATCACAACTTGTGACGGGTTTAGCCTCAATCCATTTGGTGAATTTATCCACCATCACTAAGAGGTGAGTAAATCCACTTGGAGCACATCTAAATGGTCCTACCATATCAAGCCCCCATACCACAAAAGGCCATGTTATAGGTATTGTTCGCAGCTGATCAACCGGAACATGAGCTTGTTTGGCATACTTTTGTCAACCTTTGCACGTCTTGACTAATCGTTCGGCATCTGCCTGAGCTGTAAGCCAGAAAAATCCGTGTCTAAAAGCTTTTGCCACTAAAGATTTGGTTGCAGCGTGGTGACCACACTCGCCTTCGTGGATTTCTCTTAAGATCTCCACTCCTTCTTCCAGAGATACGTATAGACACGGAAAAACCCTAGAGACACTCCGCTTATAGAGCTCACCTTTAACTATAGTATAGGCTTTCGCTCCTCGGATAATCTGCCGGCTCAGAACCTCGTCTTCGGGTAATTTGCCATGTACCAGATAGTCAAGGTAGGGTTGAGTCTAGCTGGGAATTACAGCCAGAACTGCTATTAGAGGTGAGTCGGATTTGGTCGGATATTCCTCATCCACTCCCTTTATTGAGGGAACTTTGAGGTGCTCTAAAAAAGCGCCATCCGGGACCTCTTTCTGTGTAGAGCCTATTCGAGATAGTGCATCTGCTTCCTCGTTTTCTGCTCGAGGGATGTGTTGAACCTCAAACCCTTCGAACAATTTAGATAAATCATCTACGACAACTTTATATGCTGCCATGTGTTTATTTGCATTACAAATATCCGACACTTGCTGAGCAACAAGATCCGAATCTCCATAACACATCAAATATCGGATGCCGATATCCTTAGCAATCCGGATTCCATGCAGCAGTGCTTCATACTCGGCAATAATATTTGTCGCTGTGAAGTGGATCTGCAACACGTATAGAAGTTTATCACCTTGGGGTGATTTGAGCACCACGCCAGCCCCCGAGCCCCCATGAGCCTTAGACCCATCAAAATATAGGGTCCAATATTCTGACTCAGGGAGGGTCATATTCTCCTTCGTCTCTGTCCAATGAACAACAAAGTCGGCAAGGATTTGGGATTTGATTGTTGTCCGAGGTTTGTACTCAATATCGAAAGTTGAAAGCTCTATTCCCCATTTGGCGACGCGTCATGTGGCGTCACTGTGTTTGATTATATCTCTCATGGGAGCTGTGCTCACCACGGTAATTGGATGCTCCTGGAAATAGTGTCGTAGCTTACAAGATGCCAAGAAGACACCGTAAGCCAGCTTCTGATAGTGCGGATACCGCTGTTTTGATTCTGTCAGGACCTCACTGACAAAGTAAGTCGGGCGCTGCACCAAGTGTTCCTGATTTTCCTCTGGTCTCTCCACCACCATGACAATACTAACGCCTTTGTTTGTCGCAACAAGATAGAGCAACAACGGTTCATGTGGTTCCGGTGCGGCAAGGATAGGAGCAGATGAGAGTACTTTCTTCAGGTCTTGTAACGCAGCTTCAGCTTCATCGGTCCACACAAAATCCTTGGTGTTTTTCAGGAGTTTGTATAATGGTGCGGCTCTTTCACCAGGTCGGCTTACAAATCGACTGACTGCAGCAATGCAACCAGTTAGTCTTTGTACGTCCTTTAGGCGAGTTGGCCTAGAAATATTGAGTATAGCCCTTATTTTGTCCTAGTTCACCTTGATACATTGCAAATGTATCTATAATTTTTGATGTTCCATGCTTGGTTTTATCTACTTTCTTACGTTTTGTTCCAACTTTGGAGTACTGTTCATAGACTTTCTTGGACTAGCCTATTAACAAGATGACATAGTGCCAGTTGCCTGTTTTCTGCTGTTTTTGGTTCCAGGAAAGTCAGAAAATCAATATTCTCAGAATTGGACCGGATAAAAGCCAAAGTCGATATTTTACCGGAAGACTCATGGAGCCAGAAGACGAGACGGAGAGGGGCCACAGGGTGGCCACACCATGTGGTGGCGCGGGCTAGCCCTGGTCACGCCACCAGGTGGTGTGGGCCCCCTGGCTGGCCATCGACCTTGCCTTCTTCGCCTATATATTCCTCCCGAGGCAAAAACCCTAGATAATCAAGCTTCCAGCCACAAAAAGTTCCGTAGCGCTGCCGCTACCGAAGGGGAGATTTGGGGGACAGAAAGTCTCTGTTCCGGGACCCTGCCGGGATGGGGAAGTGCCCCCGAGAGAAGAACCTATAATTAGCTTTTCGGGAAATTTCCAAACGAACAATTTCAATGAAATCTTTCAATTTCTCATTTTATTATGTTCCACTTTATGTATTCGTCTATCCGTAGAGTACATTGAATGTACAGAAATGGCTATAACAGAGTTTCTGTTATTCGTATTAACAGCTACTCTAGGGGGAATGTTTTTATGTGGTGCTAACGATTTAATAACTATCTTTGTAGCTCCAGAATGTTTCAGTTTATGTTCCTACCTATTGTCTGGATATACCAAGAGAGATTTACGGTCTAATGAGGCTACTATGAAATATTTACTCATGGGTGGGGCAAGCTCTTCTATTCTGTGGTTTCGGGATCCCGTAGAAAATGTGTCTTTTATGCCTCGGGTATTAGCCACAGCTCGTATTCATTCAGTAATTCTACCCCTTCTTCATTCTTGGACCTCGCTTCTGAATATTTTGACTCTTCCATGCTGTGTCTCAGGAACCTTTTCAATACGGTCCAGATTGCTAGCTCCCGTTTATAGTTCTGCTACAGACGATACACGAGGAAGATTTTTATTGCGGTTCTTCCTTCTAATTACAGGCATATCTATGACTCTTTTTTACCAGATGAAGCAGGAGGCATCGGTCCGTAGAACCTATAAAAAAGAGATGGTTGTGGCGCGAAGTACTCTTGTGCACCTACGTCACTCGGCTCGCGCACGAGAAATTGAACAAAAAGCTGCCGAATTGGCCTATTTGTTGCGCGTACCAATTGAAGTATTTTGAGTACCAATTGTATGTATTTTTTTTTGAACTGAATTGAATGAAGAAGAATTTGAAGAAGAAAAGCTTTCTCAACATGGGGAAGAAGTCCCTTAGAAATTGGATTTGTTATCAGAAGGGTATTTTTAAGTATTTATCTAAAGGAAGGTACCACCTTGGGGTCAGATGAGCTTTTGGGGAGCAACAGTAATTACAAGCTTAGCTAGCGCCATACCAGTAGTAGGAGATACCATAGTGACTTGGCTTTGGGGTGGTTTCTCCGTGGACAGTGCCACCTTAAATCGTTTTGTTAGTCTCCATCATTTACTCCCCCTTATTTTAGTAGGCGCCAGTCTTCTTCATCTGGCCGCATTACATCAATATGGATCAAATAATCCATTGGGTGTACATTCTGAGATGGATAAAATTGCTTCTTACCCTTATTTTTATGTAAAGGATCTTGTAGGTCGGGTAGCTTCTGCTATCTTTTTTTCCATTTGGATTTTTTTTGCTCCTAATGTTTTGGGGCATCCCGACAATTATATACCTGCTAATCCGATGCCCACCCCGCCTCATATTGTGCCAGAATGGTGGTGTTTCAAATACTCCGTACGGTACCCAATAAGTTATTGGGCGTTCTCTTAATGGTTTCTGTGCCAACAGGCTTATTGATAGTACCCTTTCTAGAGAATGTGAATAAATTCCAAAATCCCTTTCGTCGCCTAGTAGCTACGACCGTTTTTTAATCAGTACTGCAGTAGCTCTTTGGTTAGGTATTGGAGCAACATTACCCATTGATAAATCTTTAACTCATCTATAAAATATAGAATTTAGATAATATAGACACACACATCTAGATATATTCTGGATCTTCTTTTTTTGACTATAGATTTTTCGATTTTAACAAATTGAATAATAAATATAAAAAAAACCTAATTTTTTCTATTAGTTATCTATTAATGTGTATCTCTCCCTAATATTTTTGAATATTATGGAATTAGATAAATTTGCACGCTTTCTCATTTCATTCGCGAGGAGCTGGATGAGAGGATCAGCCTATTTAATCTGATTCTCACTAGAATAAGTAGTCCTTACTTTAAAGTGTATGTAGATAAAATAAGATGTACGATAATGTATGATAATTTGGAAGTCTTCATATTCCTTCGTGGAACCCCTTCTTCAATCTTAGAATTGAAAAAAAAAGAATGCCCCTTACGAACCTTTCTTTGGATACCAAGATTTCTGACATCTTATCCTCGTAGTTTAAAATTCTCAAATCAAATCAATATCCCCCTATTGGTAACCCTTTTTTTTGGCCACTACCGCCAAAGCAAACCTTAGTTTGAGGATAGAACTATGCTATGGTTTGGTATGGATTCTAAAAACAGAGTACCAGCAGGCCTAGTTACTCTCTTGCCCAAACTTACGCGGAGTACAAATTTATCGAGTTCGCGGAGCCATCTCCATCGATCTCCACCACCATCTCCATCGTCGTTGCTGATTCCCATGCTGAGGAAGGAGTAGTTCTCTCTTGAGGCTAAGGGTTCTACCGGTAGCTATGTGTTCATCTCTCTCTCTATGCATGTTCATATTGTGATCATGAGCTTTGTAATCAAGTAGATCTACTTTGCTACTCAAGTGCTTTAATAGATCTCTGTTCTCCCCATGTGTGTGAATTTGACAGTGTGCTCACCATGGTGGCACTTAGGCTAGAGATTACAAATACTTGTTATGAGTTATATTTGGAGTTGGATGTCTTTATGAAATTGTGGTGTTTGTTGGACTCATCTAGTACTCAAGGTGACAGTGTGGGCTTACTTTGAGGTGTGTTGTTATAGCCCTACCATCGATTAGAGTGTCCAACCTGAGAGTAGTTAAGAGTGGTATCATCAAGAACAATATATTTATATGAGAGTGTTCACTAGTGAAAGTATGATCCCTAGGCCTTGTCTCTAAGCATTGAAACTTCGTTTGCAATTAGATCTGTTACATGTTTGCTTGTTTCCATCTTTATTTCAGTTTTACTTTAGTCTATTCCATGCCATCAAGCTATTTTCTATCACTGTTACCGCTTATAATTATCCATACCACTTGTATTTCACTATCTCTTCGCCGAACTAGTCCACCTATACACCTGACAAGTGTATTGGGTGTGTTGGGGACACAAGAGACTTCTTGTATCTTGATTGCAGGGTTGCTTGAGAGGGATACCTTTGACCACTTCCTCCCTATGTTCGATAAACCTTGGGTGATCCACTTAAGGGAAAACTTGCTGCTGTTCTACAAACCTCTGCACTTGGAGGCCCAACAACTGTCTACAAGAATAGAAGTGCGTAGACATCACACCTCTATGCCTC
Source organism: Avena eriantha (assembly GCA_910589775.1). NCBI lineage: Eukaryota > Viridiplantae > Streptophyta > Magnoliopsida > Poales > Poaceae > Avena > Avena eriantha. Next base: position 53,342,688 of record OU342740.1, on the reverse strand, counting down.
TTTGAGACACGATGAAACCTAACAATTTTCTAGCTGGAATTCCAAAGTAGGATTTCTACGGATTAAGCATGATGTTGTATTTTCGTAGATTGGCGAACGTTTCCTCCAAGTCGGAAATCAGTGTTTCCTTCTTTTTGGACATCACTGCAATACCATCCACGTATGCATGTACATTGCGTCCGAGTTGGTCGTGGAGGCAACGCTGCATTGTGCGCTGGTAGGTAGCTCCTGCGTTCTTTAGCCCAAAGGACATCGTAACAAAATAGAAGGTTCCGAAGGGGGTTATGAATGAAATTTCGACTTTGTCAGATTCCTTCATCCGGATTTGGTGATAACCGGAATATGCGTCGAGAAAACAAAGGAGTTCTGAGCCTGCCATAGAATCGATAACTTGATCAATCCTAGGCAGACTGAACGGATCTTTTGGACAAGCCTTGTTCAAGGCAGTATAATCAACACACATCCTTAAATCAGTGGTGTCCTTTTTAGGGACCATTACAGGATTGGCCGACTACTCAATGAGGATGGCCTCTTCTATGAATCTGGCTAACTCGAGCCGCGCTAGATCCTTAGCTATTGCCTTACGCTTTTCATCACCGAAACATCGTAAGGACTATTTGACGGGTTTAGCATTCGCGTTTACATTTAAAGAGTGCTCAGCAAGTTCCCTAGGTACTCCGGTCATGTCAGATGGCTGCCATGCGAAGATATCTTGGTTTGCTTGGAGGAACTTGACGAGCGCGCTTTCCTATGCGCTATCTAGGCCTACGCCTATCTGGGTCACCTTGGAGGGGTCATCATCCTTCAACGGTGTCTTCTTCATCTCTTTTGATTCCTTGAACTCTGGATTTGGCTTTGTCACCTCCTTCTTCGTTGCGGGCATCTCGGACGGATCTATGCTCTTCTTGATCTCCTGGTACTCCTAGGCATGCAACACGGCTACAACAAAGGCGGCATTTCCATCCTCGCACTCTCGCGCTTTCTTCAGGTCTACCTTGATGGTGATTACGCTGTTGGGACCTGGAATTTTCATCATATTGTAAATGTAACATGGACGAGCCATAAAAGCCTAGTAAGCCGGACGTCCAAATATAGCGTGGTACGCGCTCTTGAACGGGAACTTCGAAAGAAAGTGCCTCCGTCCGGTAGTTCTTTGGAGTTCCAAAGGTAACATCCAAAGTGATTTCTCCTAGGGAATTAGCTTGTCTTCCTGAGCAACTCCGTGAAAAATCACAGAGCTATGGTTCAACTGGGTCTCCAAGATCTTCATCCGGCGTAGCATTTCGACATAGAGAATATTGATACTGCTGCCATCGTCCATGAGGGTCTTAGAGAAACCATAACCGTCAATAAGTAGACTGATGATTAAGGCGTATTTTCCTCGCCTGTGTAGCTTAGGCGGATGATCAGCGCAGTCAAATGTGATTTCCACTTCCGACCAGTCCAGGTATTTGGGGACAGCCGGAACTGTTGCGTTGAGCTCATGTAGAACTGCTTTCTTGACCTTTGCTGGTTAAGAACCAAGGAAGGTGACGTAAGTGTCCTTCTTGGTCAGAAAATTTTTCTTCCCTTCCGGCTTGGGATTTGAAGCATCGACTTCCTCCATGTCGGAATCTTCCCTGGTCTCTTTATCTTTTTCGGGATTCTGCTTTCCCTTCTTCCGCTTAGCTTTGTAGCCAGCGGTGTCATCTCTTTTGATATCGTCATTGAAACGACACTCGGTGTTGGTGTGGGACGAGCCCCCATTGGCATCTAAGTGATGCACACATGGGTTATTGGCAATGTCGGCCCAAGAGTAGGTTTTGCCTGGTTGCTGGTCTCCTCTACCTTGAACTCGCGAAGTCCCACGGCCACGCCTGCGGCCTCCGCCGCATCCTCCTCGTCCTCCAGACCCGAAAGTAGCAGTGACCACTGCTGTTTCCGCGTTGGGTTTCTCTTCCGAGGTGTTCTTGTGCTTCTGAGCTTGTTGCTTTGGTTGTTTTGCCAACTGTGGCACAGCTAGGGCATTGAGTAATCCCTCTGCATCGTCGTCAGTGTCTTCATACTTTCTCGTTGTTTCTATCATCTCTTCCAAGTCAGTAACTTTGTCAAACTTCAAGCGATGACATAGTAAAGAAATTGGGAGAGCTACAATGAAAGCTTCAATCGCAGTTTGGTCATTTATTCCTTCACAGGAGTTCTTGGTGTCGATCCATCGTCCGAGGTAATCCCGGCAAGTTTCTCCGGCCTTCTGGGTGCAAGGCTGTAGGTCTCCGACCGTACAGGGCCTCCGGTATGTGCCTTCGAAATTCCGAAAGAACGCACTTTGCATGTCATACTAGTTGTGGATGGTGTTCTCTGGAAGTTCATTAAGCCATGATCATGTCGTCTTCCGCAACATGAGTGGGAGATATCTGGTTGCGACCAGGCTGTTCCCGCCTTTGGCGATGCAGCAAGCTTGGAAAAAATCCTCTAGCCAGGTATCTGGCCGAGCAATGCCATCGTAGGCTTGGATATGTCGTGAGATAGCAAATCCTTCCGGGAATATTATGGCTCTGATGCGTGGTCTAAAGCACTTTGGTCCCACATAGATATCATCATTTTCGTAGCGCCACACTTCTATATTGGAGTTGATCATGTGCCTTGCGTCATTAAGGGATAGAGATCGTCCCGAGTGTCGGCTGTGGCTGCGGTGCCTTGGAGCCGGACTTCGGCTTCTGCCACCACCTCCTCCACCGCGACAGCCTCCCTAGACTCCTTGAGAGCCGTTGTGATGGCTACTTGGTGGAGAGGGTGGAGAAGCTAGGTTTTTTCCGGCTGATCTCCGGCCTCCGTCCGGAGCATCATTATTCCGGTTCTAGGGAGGGTCTTCATCGTGACGAGCCCCTGCCGGCTTGTCCCAGCACGGTGTCCGTCGTTCCTTCATCCATCATCCGGACAGCTTTCTTGTCTAGGAGGTGGCATTCTTTGTCGGTCCTCCTCCCGACGTTTATCTTTATCATCGTCCCTGCGATCTTTCGACTCTCGCCGGGGTGGGTTCCTCGGATTCAGTGCAGCAATTGCCTCTTGCTCCACAACTAGGTTAATGTTACGCCAGTCACGGGCAGCTTTGTGGTGTTGTCCCGAAGATCTAATTCTCGAGTAATTGTCTTCCCAGCGATCAGGGTGGTGGTGCAGCTCCAAAACGCGCTGGGGTCTTACGTCAGCCCATGTCGGATCTGTTCGACATTTGTCGGAATCAAAGACCAGTTTTTGACTTCCGGACATGGCGACCTTTTGCTGCTCCAGTCCCTTGTTGAGTAGTTTGATTCCCAACTGGATCTCCTCCGGACCTAGATTAGCCGATAGAATTTCTCGGGCTGCCACGATATTCTGTACTGGGGTTGGATATACCCAATCTCCTTTGCTATCTTTCCGAGGCTTCCCCATCTCTTCTCTGAAAAGGACAGCGTGGGTTTGCGGGAATTGGTTGTCATTACTATGACGCTTCCTGGTCTTCTGGCATTGCCTGGAGTTGTACTTCCCCGCAGATGCTATGTGTTTCTTTTCCTCCTCAATGTTTTTGGCTTCATCGAGGAGTACTTGATGACACGCTTCTAGGGCACGTGCCCTCTCGTCCAGTTCTTTAGCAGTAAGTTCTGCAGCTGTAGGAATAGGTGTGATTAATGCAGCATCGATGAATTTACGCGCACCTTCAGTGATCACGTGTCCATCCACCAGTTCTTCTTTTTTGGGCTCTTCTAGGATAAGTGTTCCATCCGAGTCTTCCTCGTATTCCTCGGCAATCACCTCCTCTGCTAGAGGGTCTTTTGCCAGGGTCTTGTTTTTCTTGTTCTTCTTCTTTGCCTTCTTGGCAGCGCCGGTAGCAAAGACGGCTTTGGGTCCGTTTCACGGAGTCAAGCTCTCATCGGTACTTTCGGACCTCTAGATCTCGGGATTATCTCCGATTTCCATGTCATCCAGCGTTTTGGGAGAGTGTTCCCCGGATCCTTCATCCATGGCTTCTCCTTCCTCTACAGCTTTGGAGTTATACTCCTCTTCATATTCTGCGGAGAACTTTCGGAAATCTGTTGACGTCATCGATTCATCCGAGGATGCGGGTACGTCGGTGTTAGTTCCAATTGCCTCCAGCACAGAGTCGGTGTTGTCTCCAGCGTCGGCAGAGCCGGATCCGGATCCCACATACCCAACAAAGTGCGATGCGTGCTTCCTGAGGTACCTACGGCTCTCGCGATCAGCTTCATCGAAACTTTTGATGGTCTCGAGAATTGCATCTACGCCTGAGTTTTGCATTCTCATACGTCGCAGCGTGTACCTTACGAAAGGCCTGTCTGTCCCGGTGTCATTAGAGTCGGAATCAGTGTCGTTGATATGCTCCTCCTGGATTTTGACTTCAACGGGTGGGTCAATCTGGGATTCGGCCTCTCCAAGGAGATCAACTCCAGATTCGACTTGGACCGCTAGGTCTTCTTCAGGATCAGATTTCTCCACTATCTCCGCAACTGGTGCGGGCTGGGTGGGATTAGGGTTTTTTGAGATCTGGAACTCTGCTGCCTCCATGGACAAAGGGGATCCAGAAATTTCTCATGCCTCTATCATCACCGCTGGGGTAGGTGGGACAGGTTCAGCAAAGCCGATGTAAACATCGATCTCGCCAAAAGACATGATGGTGTAGGCAGTCATAGCCTCCCTAGCCATAATCCAGGTTTCGTCGAGGACGATGAGAGGGACGTCACTGGCGTAGAGGATGCGGCCGACGACGATAGTCTCGCCGATTCCGATTCTTGCAGATTCCGCTCGGAATGCAGATCCGAAGCTCACTTGCCCCACGGTGGGCACCAACTGTCCTCAGATTGATGACAAGTACGCCATGAGGGGGTCTCGAGGCGTGCGGAAGAGAGGGGTGTTAGACGTACGGTGTTCCGGGACAGTGAGCACACAAGTTTACCTAGGTTTGAATCCGCCGGCTTTGGACGGATCCTACTCCTGCTAGCAATCTAGTAATACGGCAGAGCCGGAATTATGGGTTACAAGGGTTCGCCTGCGTGAGTGAGATTGTAGCCTATTGAGGGTAGGTTAGGTGCCCTAAAGTCTCTCCCTAGGACGGCTTATGTAGATATCTGGCCTAAGGTTTATAGGAGAGACCTATCCGGCTACGACTAAGAGTCAGTTACAGAGTACATCTTGAACTACAAGTAACACTATGGGCCTAAGTCGGTAAGTCTTCTGGGCCTTCCCGTAGCCGGATTCGACTTCGTCTCTTCTCCCTGACTGGGCCGCCCGTGAAGCAAAGCTCTAACCCAAAGTAGGCCACCCTGGTCAGTGAGGACTGTGAGGATACCCAGAAATTATATCCCCAACAGTGTAGAAAGTGGAGTCGCATACTCCAACCCCTAGAACATCACGCAGTTGCGATGTTTTTATCCTTAAATGGTTTTTCTTTACAATAAGGCTGCTCAGCCAGTCTACTTAGCCAAACATTGTACCTCCTGGTATTCTACAAATATATAAAGCTAAGTGCCTCCAACCAGGTGTCTTGTTACATTTACTTTCATTGTTGTTTCTGCACTCGGGGGTCGCGCCTCCCTGACGGCCTCGTCACATATACAACCTCACAGAGCAATGACCCAAGTAGCTGATCAAACTGCCAATCGAACTCTTGATAAAACCAACCTAGTTGCAACACAACTACCAGGCTGGCAAGGCGATGAGATCTGCAAGCGTCAGGCTAACAAACAGGCATTGCATACAAAGCACACTCATGAAACAAATAAGCTAGCAGCTTTTCATACAAGCATGGGTAACAACACCTAGTCGAAACATTATACAAGTTTTACAACACTTATACATCCTATGCAGGTTAATAACTATTCTACTGACGCGAAAGAAGAACATTGGTGCGCTCGTCGAACAAGCTCACGATTTCTTCTGCTGGATGATCAACCGCTCGATAATGGGGTACCATATTCCATGCCATTCCTGCTGGAGGCAGCGGTGGTCCTGCGGCAACAGCATCCAAGTCTACGTCGGGTCGCTACATGCGCACAAGCGCCAACGCAGCCTTGGCACCCGCAACTTGTTTATGGTGCACGCACTCGTGTACAACATCAACACTATGAAACCTTCGCATCAGAGCTAGCAAGCTTGAGGGTGCGGCATCCAGCGGATACATCACCCTGAAGATATGCTTCAAACACGATTGCACTTTCTTCAGAAAGTGCAGCACCTATGATATGTGGTCCTGTAGCGTTGCCAATTTGATCACATGATCCTAGACAGTCGAGAAAAATCCACCAGCTTCTAGTTGTTCCTGAGTCAAACAGCTCAGTCGAACGCTGACGCGGTCCCTCTCTTCCTGCGGAATGATATTGATAACTGCAAAGACATCAACATAAAGGCATCATCCAACAGAAACAATAACACAAGCACACTGCAACAACAAAGTGGAAGAAACACCCACAATGCAACTGCTCATTGATTTGGGCCACCTCGCCAACAAGATAAGCTTCCCGTTCTACAACTTTTTCTGCCTTTGACTTCCAGACATCAGCATCGCCGTGAATCTTTAGCGTGTCTCGCTCCAAATACTTCACAGGATTATGCAAGCGTGATAGGAGAGACAGCTCCTCCACTTTCGAATGTCACTACGCCACAAGCGCATCAGCAGAAGGCACATATTGTGAACCACTCGAAGGGCCCTAACCAAGTAGAAGATTGGAAGAATAAGAGGCACTACACATGGAATCCAAATGGCACAAGCACGGAGATAATTTATACATCTAGAATAGCACCAGGTTTTAACAGGGGCACGCCCACATATATTGTTCAAAGACAAGGCCATGTTTCCACGATGCTACAAAAGGAAAACAATAGACAGTTATGCCTATACGTCGGCACCCACGGGCTTTTTTGACTCTGTACCAGCCATCGACATCGTGGCCTTCACTGCGGTGGCTCCTAACGCTGTAGCCCCCGCTGGTGGCCCTTGACGCCGTGGCCCTCGCCGCCTTCAGCCGTTTTCGCTCCGCAGAGTACTTCACGAGTCTCTCTATGAGTCGTGGCCTATATTTATGACAGATAGCAGCAAAGGGAACAAAAACTACCTCCTGGCCCTCCACGGTCGTTGGCATCCTCGAAGTTATCCAGCTGCTGTCCATATTGGCGCCGCAGGCCTGTGCCATCGCCAACCCCAAGGATGCGTCGGCTCCCTTCTACGCGTTCATGAAGTTCATAGGCACGCCACCCACGAAGGTCTTGACTAGGCCATTAAGATCTTCAACTAGCTTGGCCTTGGGGAGCATCTCTTCACGAAGGAGTCCTAGAACAGGTCTGGCTTTCTTGAGGACATCTTGAGCGGAGGCACCACGATCTTCGACCGCAGTCACGGCATCAACCAAGGCGTCCCCATGGGCTAGAGCCTAACAGTCGAAGCCAATACCGGCAACATCTAGAATCGCATTCCATCAAGTTAGCAAACATGACCAAAGAGGAAAATACAAGCATAAAGAAAAAGATCATATATACACATACCCGAGACCGCTTGTGTGACAGAGAAAACTTGCTTTGCGAACCCCTTTTCTCTGACGGCCGCGGCGGCCATCAGGTCATCCTCGTGCTTCTTTGGCTATTGTTTGAGGCGCTCGAGGGATTGGAGTGCCTCATCTCGCTTGGTCTCTACCACGCTCAAACCCTTCTCAAGCGAAGTCACTTGACAAAGCAGATCATTGTTTTCCTCTGAAGACAAAGGGAAACACTTCAAGTCTAGACAAAACAAAGATTCAACAGCACAACATAGGTTGACAGGCTTACTTTGCGGCTACTGGTTGTCAATATCTAATCGTGCATGCTGCCAGCCCAGGGTCATGATTTCCTCGCCTAAATGAACAACCTCCTACAGGATGGGCCATAGAGGAAAACATATATCACCGCAAAGTTTCGACTCCGAACAAACACTTCAAGTGCAAAGCTCATGAACACTTATATGGTCACCCGAAGATTCTAAAGGTGTTATCTTGGTGGGCATCTGCACAAGAACCCTATGTTGCCCCATGTGGGGCAAGCTCGAGGAACTCGCGTCGGAGTTGACTGCTATCTTTGGGGACGGTGTTAACCCCTCTCCATCCGCACCTCTGGATTCCATGACTCCGACATCCCCCAAGAAGTGGCAATCATCCGATGATGACGATGATGTTGTCCTACTATAGCAAGTTCACAACAGCGTTCAACACAAAGACAGTTGCAAGTCAGGAAAACCTTAATACTCTAGCAGAAGACTTACCCGTCAAAGTTTTTAGGTCAAAGTCCTCATCTAGTGGCTCTTTCAACTTTTTCGGCTTCTTCAGCGGCAGCGAAGCCATTCTACGGACAGGAACCACTGGGATAGGAATGGTGGTACCTGATATGTTGCTAACGTATCCATCATTTTTTATGTTCCATGCTTGGTTTTTATCTACTTTCTTATGTTTTGTTCCAACTTTGGAGTATTTTCATATAGTTTCTTGGACTAACCTATTAACAAGATGCCACAGTGCCAGCTGCATGTTTTCTGTTGTTTTTGGTTCCAGGAAAGTTAGAAAATGAATATTCTCAGAATTGGCCGGGACAAAAGCCAAAGTCAGTTTTTCACCGAGGGGGACATGGAGCTACAATACGAGACAGAGAGGGGCTAGGGGGGCGCCACACCACCTGGCCACGTGGGCCAGGGGGTGGTCTGGCCGCCCCAGGCACCCCCTCGGCCTCCCCTTTCGCCTATAAGATGCCTCCGATACAAAAACCCTAAGCACCCGATCAAAATTCCACGAAAGAGTCTGTAGCCGCTGTCGTCTCTGTCCCTAGATAGGGAGGGATCTTAAGCTCTTCCCAGCACCCTGCTGGAGAGGAGAATTCACCCTAGAGGCCTTCTTCATCATCATGCAAGCCTTCGGTGTGATGCGTGAGTAGTTCATCTCTAGACTACGGGTCCATGTAGTAGCTAGATGCCTGGTTATTCTCCTTTGTGCTATCATGTTTAGATCTTGTGAGCTCCGTTCATGATCAAGATCATCTATTTGTAATCCTACATGTTGTGTTTGCGGGGATCCGATGGATATTGAGATGCTATTTCAGATTGATTATTGATTCTATCATGTGTTTGTTATTTGTGACCTTGCATGTTTTCCGTTGTTAGTAGCTATCTTGGCCAAGTAGATGATAGCAACTCCAAGAGTTAGTATTTATGCTCGATAGTGGGTTCATGCCTCTAGTAATATGGGGAAGTGACAGAAATCTCTAAGGTACTAGATGTGATGTTGCTACTAGGGAGAAAACAACAATCCTTTGTTCATAGAACAATCGTATTGTTTACTTTACACGCAATGCGTAATGAAATTATCTGTTGCTTGCAACTTAATACTAGAGGGGGTTCGGATGATAACCTGAAGGTGGATTATTAGTCATAGATGCAGTTGGATTACGGTCTATGTATAATGTTGTAATGCCCAATCAAATCTCAAAGGAGTCAAGATGATTAGTATATGCATGTATGCTTTCTCGATGTTTGTCAATTGCCCCGCTGTAATTTGTTCACTCAACTTGTTATCTATATTAAGGAGAGCCACCACTACTGAACTATGGACCCCGGTCCTTTCTTTTACAATCAATCTACAAATGTTTACTGTTTTTTGTTTACTTTCTGCAAGCTTTTACTTTCTTCCACACAGTATATTAATCGTGTGAATTTAGCAAAACTGGTGATATTGACAACCTCATCACAAGTTGGGGGCAATGTTTCGTGGTTGTGTTGTGCAGGTCTCCACGTTGCTACTGGCACCGGTAGTGCGCCCTGCCAAAGTCCAGCTAGCAACACCTTAGAGGTGTTTCCTTGCTCCTACTGGTTCGATAAACCTTGGTTTCATAACTGAGGGAAAACTTGATGTTGTGCTCATCATACCTTCCTCTTGGGGTTCCCCAACGAGCTCGATATAATTTGGGCCATCAGTCCTCACTTCAGGCAAAGCATCCTTCGGTGCCTCTTGCGTAGTCACGTCAGAATCTTCGCTCCGAGAGCGCTTGCGAGTGCCATCCTTGCTGGAATCAGGAATCTTATGTGCAGGCACAGTCGACCCTGATTCCTTGTCCTCTTCGGCCTCGGAGGGCAGAACCTCCTCTGGCTGAGGTGGCAGCAAAGTCGCCACTTTCCATTCCTGATACGAGCATCAAACTACAATCAAGGAAAGCCTTACATGCAAACTGACAAGCAGAAGACAAGTTGATGATAAGTTACCTTAGGAGGGGAGTTACTCACGCAGAAAGGCAGGACAGCTAAGTCGCTAGGAAGTTTATCATTAGCAGTGTACTTGGTCAGTGACCTAACCCTTTTGTCAACCTTGCTTGAAGATATGTTCTCCTTGGAGACGCGAGTGATGTCATCGACACCGGTCCAAAGATACATCGGATGCGCTCTGGCCTGCAGAGGCTGCACCCGCCTGCGCAAGAATCTGCGAATAAGGTCAACGCTGGTGATTTCTTAGCCTAGGACAAGCTGAAGATCACAGACGCACTTGTACAAGACTTCAACTACTTCCTCCTTGGCCGGCATCACAACATTCTTCCAGGACCTCTTCCTCCTCAGCTCAGCCTTGGGATCGAAAGGAGCAAGTCCATATTGTTCGTTGTCAACATGTTGATCGCGAATGTAGAACCATTTCTCCCTCCACCTTAGACGGCCTCGGTGATTTTTAGGCTGAAGTATTGGACACTAGGGTCCACGTAGATCCCGTAGCCACCAACATGATACACGACTGAGCCAGAACCTGATTGCCGCTTCACCTTGAACAGCTTCTTGAAGAGGCCGAAGTGTGGCTCGATTCCGAGCCAGCACTCGCAGAGGGTAATATAGCGTGCAATGTGCAATATGGAGTTTGGGGACAGCTGATGCAGCTGGATCCCATAGAAACAAGCAAACCTCCCACAAATTTGTGGAGGGGGATAGAACGACCGCGGAGGCTGAATGCCAAAAACATCACCCGAAATCCAGCAGGGGGATTGGGGATTACCTCTGGTCCTGGAATCAGGCAATCTACTTCCTTGGCGCGGAGCAGACTGTCCTGGTGATGCGTCTGGATCCCATACTCCTTCAATGAAGTGCGCCGGCATGACCCGTTGGTCACGCGGGTTCCGAGACCCTTCTTATTGGTGGCGGTGGTGGTGCCAGAACCAGTGGCGACGACGCCCTTCTTCTTCATCGTGGCGGTGATAGCGGCAGATCCAAGGGCAGTGCCTCCCTTATTTTTCCCCATCCTTCGGTGGTGGAGGGATTGGAGGAAGTAACTAGGAAACGCTCTAAGAAAGTCCAGTCCAACAAGGATGGTGAGCATGATGAAGCAGGGAAGAATGGCAATGGCAGAAGTGCGTGAAGGCGGAAGAAGATTAGTGCGAAAATTTACCGCACATAAAACCTACTTAAGCACCGGAAGAATGCCATCCAACGGCTCGCAGACACTCACCCCCACACGTGGCGTACATCAACGAAGACGCGTGGCAGTGGTAACATCGAACCGTCGTTGTACATTCCCCACTACGCACGAGAATCAAGGAGGCACAGTTAAACCCAAAGATTACGCGGGACTGGCCAAATCCCGGTCAGACTTTGGGGCCCACCTCTGTCACGTCCCATCAGCACCGCTTATGCGGGCAACTGTCCTCATCATGTCATCAGCACTGACATCATCATGAAACCCACTCTAGCAGGAGCTTTCTCTTCGACTCATCTAGTCTTTGGTCGACTCGACCATGCACTCAGGGGCTAATCCTAACAGGAATGCTGGCCGTGCACCCGGACATTACAAAAAGGGCATACACTGCCATGAAAAACGTACAAGGCATTTATATTTCACCCCCTTTGTCGAATTAATGATTTGATTGCGGACTTGGGGGATGCTCCCATAGGGAGTGCTGAAAGCACAATCGGCAAAAATAAAACTAATGATAGCAGCCGACAATTGTTCAAAGTCCCCACTCGAGTTTGTGACTCGAGTAGGCACTTGGGGGCTACTCCCGTAAGGAGCGCTGGTTGCGCACCCTATGAAACGAAAAACTATATGTAGATGGAAAAAGCTTTGACCACGTCCACGCTAGAAGCATTCGAAGCATTTGCGACTCCGCCTCACAATCACTAAACATACCCTTCAAAGAGACAGCGTATCTTGGGTCACCCGAATCACCTCCGTGGTGAATAAACTTTCGGATGCCGTGTTAACAACATGAAGGTAAGACCTGCAAAAGGCCTGGCAATGCACCTGATGCGCACTACCAGAAATAATCCGTGCTTACAGGCACTGACATGAGTATACCCTACAGGTACTCGAGCTTGGTATATACGGTCTAAATACGTACAGGCCCACGGTGTCGCCAAGGCCCAGATTAAAGGACTCGAGTAACCTGCGGACTCTCGATTGCTTGAGGGACAAGAAGAAGCTAAAGATAGAAAGTTTGAAAGGGAAAACCCTAACTTGTAACCGACTCGACCTGCTACCCGAGACCTAGCCTATCTATATAAAGGCTAGGAGGGGGCGGCGAGAAGGACACACGCAACCCTTGTTTCCACAACCCTCGTCAGATTGCATCTGCGCACCATTGTAACTTTCGACTCCTTCGATAATTCCACGAGCAGACAAGCAGGAGTAGGGACCTCTACGAGGCCTGAACCTGGGTAAATCCTTTGTCCCCTGTGTGCTTGTTTGCTAGCCGATAGATGTCTCAAGCACTCCCTCCTTCTCCAAAACCCAAGTCCATAACAATGGGCATTGATGAGTTAAACCCTCGTCAATTGGCACCGTCTATGGGAATTAGGAGTGCTGATGTTGCGGCTTCTTCGGCCCCATCAACTGCGATCTACAACTCCGCCACAGCGGAGATTCGCCAGTTCTTCGGCGCCTTCGACTTCACCGTCCACACGCCGGCCACCCGCCCGGCCTTCGAATCCGTGGGCGACGGAATTAGCCTGGCGATTGGGAGCTTCCGCTTCCAAGTTGGTCAGATGGGCACGCTTTGCATGCCTGATCAACCGACAGCACCGGCGATTGCCCCGGCATCATGGTTCCCTCCATCGATCGGCACCCTCAGCAAGCTCAACGCTCCGGTGGCAGTCGGGAACACGATCAGCGACAGCAGTCGTGACTCCGATCTGAGCGATTTGGCCACAGAAGATGGAACCTACGGTTCCGAATCTGAAAGTTGTGGAAGCAACAGCTTCCCCAATCACTTCATGTGCGCCATCATTAACGCAGGCGACACCTCCGCCAATCGCAGCAACGGTGGTAACACCGGCAATGGCACCGATCCACCTAACAGTGGCAATGGCGGCAACGGCGGTAACGGCGCCAACGGGGGAGCAGTCGAACCCCCCAGCATAATCAATGAGCAAACCGGAGAACGCGTCGTAATCAGGCTCAACGAGCAAGAGTGGGAGCGCTGCCGCGAAGCCCTACGAGGTGCACCTCTACCCCTTGGGTCCCCGCAGGAATTGCTGATGGGTTACCACTGGCTCCTAAAAGAAGAAATCACGCACCAAAAATAAGCAATCGCGCAACTTGAGGCGCGTAAAAAGGCGGTGGACGAGTCGAGCCTTCGTCGTGCTGGGCTCTCCTCCTACGGAGGATCCTCCTCACGAGGCAATGAGTACCTTGCCAAGAAGAGGCAATTGCGAATGGCTCACCTCACCGAACAAGAGTGCATAGACGCGACGAAAGTCCTCGACTTCGGCTCTATGACAGTCGACACGAGAGGCAACGTGGTCCCCAGGATGCCGCAGGCTGCGGTGACAGCAGCCACCATGTACCTCCTCAACAACCAGCCACCGGCTAGAGATCCCCGAACTACCATGCACCGATCTACGATCGTGGGTTTGGGGCTAATCGAGGCCGCCCTCGACATGGAGTCGGTACTAGACCCAAAAAAGGGCAAAGCTCTAGCAAAGTTCTACTCCTCGCCCTCATCCAGCGATGACAGTCACGACCTATCTCGACGCTGTCGCCCACGGCGACATGACCGCGACTACGATGCGCGCAATGACCTCACACAACGCAAGATCGACAAGTCAAGGGCACGACGTGCTCGGTCGACTGACTCGGAAGAGGAAGATGGGGAGCTCTGCGGTGCCAGATGCTTCAGCAGATCCATTAGGCAGAAGCGAATGCCTAAAGGGTTTAAACTTCCGTCGGAGAATCCGAAATTCGACGGTCTACAAGACCCTAAAATCTGGCTAGAGGATCACATCTCCTCCGTCAGGCTCCACGGAGGCAGTTGAAGCACTGCCATGCAATGTTTGCAGCTACAGCTGCAGGGCGCCGCCCGAGCATGGCTCAATAACCTCCCACGCGGATCCATTCGCAGTTAGGATGAGCTGGTTTACAGCTTCGTGTGCAACTTTAAGGGCACGTACAAACGGCCCGCATCAATCGAAGAACTGAGATGCTGCCAGCAAAGATCTGGCGAATCGCTGTGCTCATACATCCAAAGGTGGTCCATCATCAAGAACTCCGCGGAAAACATCTCGGAGGACCGCGCGATTGATGCATTCAACGGTGGCATCCGCCGCCTAGAGCTCTGCGAGGAGCTAGGCCGCTTGAAACCTCAGACCATCGACCACCTGATGGAGATCGCGAATCGGTGGGCCGATGGAGAAGATTCGGTGAAGAACCGCGCTCACTCCGACGAGGAGGCGGAACTCGAACGCAGACGCGACCGCTGAGGCAAACGCCGCATGCGCATCTACGACGACCGTGACGACGTCAACATGGTCGCAGCCGGCTACGCCGATAGACGCGACGAAAACCGCAACAGCGGATACCGCGACTCCGGGAAAACCACACAAGTGTGGCAACGCCGCACTCGCGACGAGGCACCCGCGACCTCCATCGAGGAAAAACTGTCCGGGCCATGCACGGTACACTTCTACATCGACAAGCATGACGGCAAGAGAAAGTCCAGCCACCTCCTCAAGGACTACCGCGAGTTCCTCAAGCTACACGAGGGATTGGTTCGGATGAACCGCAACGCAGTCGAAAGAGGCTACGGAGCCGCTCCAGGCGCCGTGGCACATGGCGCACCGCCACCACCACCTGGGCCACCCCCGAATGGAGCTGCACCAGACCAGCACCACGGAGGAGAACCGTACCCACGGGCCATGGGTACCATGATGATCCAAAAGGGGCGCCCCTCCAACAGGGTGCAGAAAGCCATCACTCGCCAAGTCAACTTGGCCACGCACTCGCCACCATCCACCACTGAGTACCTCAGTGGCAGTGAGTCGTGCATTACCTTCGATAAACGCGACCACCCGCCTCAAGTACCCCGCCCAGGTCACTCGAGGCGCAAATTGGAGGCTTCGACATGAGTCGCATCTTCATGGATGGCGGAAGCGGCATCAACCTCATATTCGCGAGTACCTTGCGAGCAATGAGGATCCCTCTAACCTGCTTGGAGGCATCGGACACAACGTTCCACGGCATCGTCCCAGGGAAAGGCGTATACCCCCTGGGAAAAATCAACCTCGACGTCATATTCGGCACGCCAAAGAACTTCCGGCGCGAACGCATTGACTTTGAGGTCGTCGACTGGCCCTCACAATACCACTGCATCCTCGGACGCATCGCGTTCACTAGGTTCATGGCGGTACCCCACTACGCCTATCTGCAGATGAAAATGCCAGGTCCCAACGGCGTCATCACGATCAACGGGAGCTTTGAGCGATCTGACAGTTGCGACAGGGAATTCAACAGAATCTCCCAGTCCTTCGGCATGCAGGAAGAGCTCGCGCGATTGAAGGAAACGACAGACAATAGTCTGCCTCCCCTGAGTAGGCCAAGCTCACCTGAACTCTCCTTCGACTCATCTGTGCACACAAAGAAGGTGCAGGTCCATCCGACAAATCCCGCAAAAACAGCCCTCATCGCCAACAACTTGAGTCCCGCATAGGAACTCGCGCTCGTCGAATTCCTCCGTGAGCACTGGGAAATTTTTGCCTGGTGTCTTGCGAACATGCCAGGAGTTCCTAGGGAATTCGCCGAGCACGCACTCAACGTCAACCCCGACGCAAGGCCAGTCAAGCAAACAATCAGGTGACTGTCCAAGCCACGAGCGCAGGCAGTTGGAATGGAGATCAACAGACTCCTTGAGGCCAAATTCATACGCGAGATCAAAGAAAGCACTTGGCTCGCCAATACGATGCTGGTGCCAAAAAAGGATACGGATATCCTACGGATGTGCGTGGACTTCACTTCTTTAAACAAGCACTACCCAAAAGATCACTTCCTGCTACCATGGATCGATCAAATCATCGACTCCACCGCTGGATGCGAGCGCCTCTGCTTCCTCGATGCCTACTCAGGCTATAACCAAATTCGAATGAAGGAGGAAGACCAGGAGAAGACCACGTTTACAACGCCCTTCGGTGTGTTCTGCTACAACACAATGCCCTTCGGGCTAAAAAACGCGGGAGCCACCTACCAGCGGTGCATGCAGGCTTGCCTCAAGGAGCAACTGGGTCGCAACATCCAAGTCTATGTCAACGACATAGTAATCAAAACCAAGGAGGAAGCCTCTCTAATCGACGACTTGCGCGAAACATTCGCCAATCTTGATCGTTACCGGATTAAGCTCAGTCCGGAAAAATGCGCCTTCGGCGTACCATCTAGGCAGCTGCTCGGGTATCTCATCTCTGCGAGAGGGATTGAGGCAAACCCGAAAAAGATAAAGGCCATACTGGCCATGGAGAAGCCAAAGAACATAAGAGGAGTCCAGCAACTAGCCGGACGAATCGCGGCCCTCAGTCGATTTATCAGTCGAATGGGAGAAAAGGCACTGCCCTTCTATCAGCTCCTCCGCAAATCTGACAAATTCGAGTGGACCAACGAAGCGCAAGAAGCATTCGAAGATCTCAAGCGCCTGCTATCCACCTCGCCAATACTAGTGACTCCACGAGAAAGGGAACCACTACTGCTGTACATCTCCGCTACCAACCAAGTGGTTAGTACAGTGCTCGTCGTCGAGCGGGCAGAGGAAAACAAGGTCCACGGCGTACAACGCCCGGTATACTACCTCAGCGAGGTCCTCACGCCAACAAAACAGCGGTACCCGCACTACCAGAAGCTGGCGTACAGCGTCTTCATGACCACCCGGCGACTGTGCCATCACTTCTAGGAACACCCAATCGTGGTAGTCAGCGACGCCCCATTGGGACATATCCTCAATAACCCCGACGCCACGGGACGAGTCGTGCTTTGGGGAATAGAACTGTCTCCGCGAGACATCACATACGAAAAGCGCGACGCAATCAAGTCGCAAGTCCTCCCTGACTTCCTCGTGCATTGGATGGAAAACCAACTCCCGGACAAGCCAGATATGTCCTACCTTTGGACCATGCACTTCGATGGATCCAAACGGAAAGATGGAGCAGGAGCAGGTGTCATACTGACATCACCTCAAGGGGACAAGCTGAAATACATCCTGCGAATGCAGTTCACAGCCTCAAACAACGAGGCTGAATACGAGGCCCTGTTGCACGGGATGAGGATGGCAAAAGCCTGCGGCGCAAAGAGGCTCATCATATATGGTGACTACAAGCTGGTCGTCAACCAAACAATGCACGAGTGCGACACACTGAATGATAACATGATCGCATACCGCGACCTCTACGATACACTCGACGGAGACTTCGATGGTTGCGAGTTGCGACATGTAGGTCGCGAAAGCAATGAGGAGGTGGACGCACTCGCCAACATAGGCTCTACCTGCGCCCCCATACCACCTGGGGTATTTCTCGAGCGCATATGCGAACGCTCCATCAAGCCAAAGGCCGCAGAGAAGAAAACAAGCGCAGCAACGGACTCGGGGGCTACGCCACCCAATGAGCCAATGGCACTCGATGACTTGGAGCCAGACACAGGACTCAAAGGACCAATGAGCGTCATGATGATTGAATAATCCTGGACGCAGCCGTACATTACGTACCTCCTTAACAAGTGCCTACCGGATGACCCAACAGATGCACGGCACATCGCGTGACGCTCCAAGGCATTCGTCGTTATCAACAGCGAACTGTATAAACACAGCATCACAGGCGTGTTACAACGATGCGTCTCCCTGGCCGACGGAAGAGCAGTTCTCCTCGACATCCATGAAGGGACTTGCGGACACCACGCCGGCAGTCGCGCCCTCGTTGCCAAAGCTCTACGAGCTAGATTTTACTGGCCCACAGCCATGCGCGACGCCAAGGACATAGTCCAAAAATGCAACGCTTGTCAGCGATTCGCGGACAAACCACATGCACCAGGCGCAGAACTACGGCCTATTCCATTGGCCTGGCCCTTCGCACAATGGGGGCTCGACATGGTAGGCAAGCTCCCAAGGTCCTCGCAAGGAGGCTACGTCTACCTTTTGGTTCCAGTCGACAAGTTCACCAAGTGGATTGAGGCCATGCCAGTGACCAAGCAATCAGGTCACAGCGTGGTCAAGTTCTTAGAGTCCATCGTCTACTGCTTCGGCGTGCCGCACAGCATCATCACTGACAACGGGATGAACTTCACATCCAAAGAGTTCCAAGAATTCTACGAAAACCTGGGGATCAGCATCAGTTACGCCTCAGTCGCGCATCCACAGACCAACGGTTAGGTGGAAAAAGCAAACGGGCTCGTCTGCAGCGGCATCAAGAGGCGACTCCTTCGACCACTCGAACAAGCCGCGGGTTGCTGGCCAGAAGAGCTCCAATCCATACTCTAGAGCCTACGTACAACTCCAAACAGCGCCACGGGCTACATGCCATTCTTTATGGTGCACGGAGCAGAAGCAGTACTACCCGCCGAATTGAGGTACAAGGCGCCACGCATAGTCGCTTACAGCGAACAAGAGTCATCTCTTGCACTCAAAGACTCCGTAGACCTCCTCGACGAGGCAAGAGAAATCGCCGCAGAAAGATCCACGATCTACCAGCAAAACCTGCGCAACTACCACAGTAGAAGGCTTCGCCCCAGATCCTTCGTCGAAGGTGACCTGGTCCTACGACTGAAGCAGCAGGGGCATCTCAAGCTCGAGTCCCCCTGGGAAGGACCGTACGTGATTACAGAAGTAATCCCAGGTGGCGCCTATCGCCTTCAAGACTTAGAGACAGGAGTCGCATACTCCAACCCTTGGAACGTAGCATAGTTGCGACGCATCTATCCCTAGCTATTTTTACTTTTACATCGCAAATAAGGCTACTCAGCCACACATTGTACCTCGTACTGTTCTTCAAGTAAATAAAAGCTAAGTGCCCCAAAACTCTGTGTTTTCTTTTCACTTTTGTCAATTTTATACTCGGGGGCTGCGCCACCCTACATACATATGTTCTTCGAACCAATAAACGCGATATCCTGAGTAGCTGGCACATCAATCAAACCCCTTAATGAAAACTCAACCCAGCTGCAACGCACCTGGCAGGTTGACAAAGGGATGGCCAGGCTAACGAAAAGGACTCGCATAGTGCAACGCACCTCACGCCAACAAAGTTGTTTATACACATTCAGCAATAAAATATCTACAACCTATACATGAACTTTACAACACAAATACACTTATGTGCAGGATACAAATCTGGCTACTGCTGCAACAGAAGAACATTGGTTTGTTCCTCGAAGAAGTCGACAATCTCCTCTGCTGGACGGTCCACCGCCTGATAGTGCGGCACCATATTCCAAGCAGATCCGGCTGGCGGCGCTGGCAGACCGGAAGCTACGGCGGCGACATCCACGTCAGGCATGTGAAATCGCACCATCGAAAGGGCAGCCTTGGCACCAGCCACCAACTGCTGCCTCACGCACTCGCAAACCGCGGACATATCTTGAAATTTAGCTACGAGAGCCAACAAGCTTGATGGAGTGTTATCGAACGGGAACATCGCCCCATAGATATTCTTCAAACATGATTGCGACTTCTTCAGGAAGAGCAGCACTCGCGAAGCGCGATCCTTCAGGGTCGCCAATGCAGTCGCACGGTCATGATCCACCCAGAAGTATCCACTCTCTTGAAGTTGCTCCTCGGTGAGACCATGAAGGCGGATGGCAATCATATCCCTCTCCTCCTGCGGATGGCGTGCGCTAACAACTACACGAAGCAGCACCAACAGCATGAGTACAATGTGCCATTACGACTAACTACAAAGGAAAAGATGAGGACGAATAAACTAACACTTAAACTGGTCGCCCAGCTGCGTCACCTCGCCAAGCAGATATTGCTCGCAGGCGGCGGCTTTTTCTGCCTTAGACTTCCACACGTCTGCGTTACCGCAGATCAAGGGCAACTCACGCTCCAGCTGCTTCACGCGGTCACGAAGTCGCGGTAGCAAGGGGATAGCTCCTCTACCATGGAGCACGGTGGTGCCACTGTCTCATCAAGAGATGGCGAGTCCTGGGTTCCCCCCACGGGACCACTCGATGTGCCCTACCACAAGTCAAGACAGAAGCAAATAAGGCGACCAAATTAACACAAAGACAAGGGGAACAGGTGCATTCAAGCTAAGCATAAATATTCACAAACACACTCGCCAGCAGGCATGTTCTTAGACCAAAAGGACAATTCATCATCTATTACAAAAGCTAACTATGGAGCAGCTGGCTTCTTCGACTTCGAAGCCTTCGGGGGCTTCATCAGGTCCGTGGCAGTATCAGACGCCACCAACTTGCCGCCTGCCCCTGAGGCCGAAGCTTTCGCCGCCTTCTTAGCGCGTTGGAGCTCCTCCGAATACTTGGCAACGATATTTATCAAGGAATGGCCATATTTGGCACAGGCAGTCGCAAAGGGAGCGAAGACTACCTACTGACCATCCGCGCCAACAGGCATCGCCTTCGACACCGCAGAGGGATCTATCTCGACTCTGTGGGCTTGCACCATGGCGAGTGACATGCTCGCGCCAGCCGTGCGGAGGGAGTTCTTGTAAGTAGTAGGCACACCCCGGCGAGTGACTCCACCAGCTTGTCCATATTATCGACCATCTCCGCCTTCAGCATCAACTCCTCCCGGAGGCGACTAAGGGCGACCTTGGCCTTGGACAATGTATCCTGGATGGTGGCGCTTCGGTCCTCGACCGCAGATACCGCGCCGGCCAGAGCGTCATCACGACGCAGGGCCTGTGGCTCAAAACTCAAGTCGCCAGCATCTACATCGAAAATACACATGGGTCAAATTTCTAGTGCCACCGGCAAATCTCTAGAAGCAGAGAGGAGCATCAATAAAAATATCTACCAGTAAAGGTACCTGAGAGGGCCTTGGCGACTGAGAACAGTTGCTCTTCGAACAACTTTTCCCTGGCCAAAAAGGAGGCACGCAGATCCTCTTCACGCTTCAGGGCATCATCACGAGCCGCGATTGCCTCGTCGCGCCCCTTCACAGCTGCGGCTAATGTCTTCTCCAACGTGGCGACGTTGCGTAGTAAAGCATTATGCTCGGCTACATGGCAGTCAATAATTGGCTATCAGTCGATTACACCAAAATAGAGAGAAGACGAAAAAGATTAAGTGTAGAAGCACTCACTTTCGACCACGCGGTGATGCGTCTCCAACATCGCATGATGGCGACCCATCGCCATAACCTGCTCCGCCACTTGCGCGGCTTCCTTTACAAGGAGCTGTCACACAAAACAAGGAGTAAGAAGAGGGCAACAGAAGGCGTTGACTGCCACGTTAAAAAAGAAGGAAATATATACTTACATGGTCCTCTAGCGACTTCGAAGAAGTTTGCTGAACCGTCATCCGAGCAACTATTCGATGCTCCCCTACGTGAGGAGAGCTCGAAGAATTGTGCTCGGAGTGGGTCGCCGCCGAAGGAGAAGGAGCGCGCTCGACCTCTACCTTGGCCCTTGAGGTCGCGACTCCCAATTCCTTCAAAAACTCGACGTCGCCAGAAGATGACGACGCCTCTTGACTGCAAGACCAAATCCGCATTGAGAAAGGGCAAACTCCAGGACAAAGCCAACAAGAAGAAAACAGAGAAGAATGAATGAACTCGCAAACTTACCAGTCAAACTTGTCAAGATCAAACGTGGCCTCCGCCGACTCCGACGAAGACTCCTTGGGCAATCGCATCTTCTTGCGAGAAGACGGTGCCACAGCCCTCACAGGAACAGCTGGAATTGGCGACTCCGCGCCAACAGCCGTGCCTTCTGGTGTCGAAGGAGTCGACGCGTCGGAATCCTTGCTGCGCGAACGCTTGCGAGTATCCGGGCTCTCAGACTCGGGGGCTTCCTCCTCCACATCAGAAGGGATAGTCGACTCAGACTCGTCCTCTTCCAAAGCTTCGTGAGGAATAATACCCTCAGGGAGAGGAGGAATACAAGGCGACACCGCCCAATCCTGCATACAAACAGCAAAGATGAGCAAGTAGGCAATAGAAAAGCAATCGCGAAAATAAGCTACTATGTAGCACAACTGTACCTCAGGAGGAGGATTCGAAGCATCGAAAGGAGGAACGACTGGCTCATTCGGAAGCACATCCTTGAAGGTGTACTTCGTGACCAGTCGCACCCTCTTATCTACCTCACTCGCGGACATGCCATCGGCAGACACGCGAGTGGCATCATCAGCACCACCCCATTGAAACATGGGATGGACTCTGGCCTGGAGAGGCTGGACGCGATGACGCAGCCAAGTCCTGACAAGGGCGCAGCCTCCCTCTTCCGCGCCTATGCGACTCTCGAGGTCGTAGACGTGTTGATATAGCATGTCTGTCTTCGTGAGTTCGGAAGGCATGATCACGTTCTTCCAAGAGCGCATCTTCTTGCAGGGAGTCGCGGGATCAAAAGGAACGAGTCCAAAGTGCTCGTCCTTGGCCTTCTAGTCGCGAACATAGAACCATTTGTCCCTCCATCCCTGGACGGACTTGGCGAGCTTGATGTCGAAATAGGTGGCGGACGGGTCGACATGGATTCCACAACCACCTATGTCGTAAACTAGAGAGCCAGATGCGGACTGACGCTTCAGTTTAAATAAGCGCTTGAAAAGGCCAAAGTGTGGCTCGATTCCGAGCCAGCACTCGTAAAGAGTGATGAAGCAGGTGATGTGGAGAATTGAATTTGGGGACAGCTGATGGAGCTGGAGCCCGTAGAAACAAAGGAGACCCCTAAGAAATGGGTGGAGAGGCAAAGAAAGACCGCAAATGACGAATGCAAGAAACATCACTCGAAAACTGGCAGGAGGCACAGGAATGGTCTCACCGCTGGGGACGCGCGCATCGGCGACTGCTGCAGAAATAACTCCGTCTTGGCGAAGAAGACGGAGATCCGAAGCCTTGATGATAGAAGGACGCCATGCGCCATTGGTCACGCGGGTGCCCGCGACCTTCTTTTTCCCGCCGGCGGTGGCACTGGTGCCCGCAGCAGCGGGGCCACCCTTCTTCTTCGTCGTGGCAGCGGTGGCCGCGGATTCAGCGGCAGCGCCTCCTTTCTTCTTTCCCATTGCGCGGTGGCGATGAGAGCGCAGGAAATAACTTGGAAACGAGCGGAGGTGGTCCAGAGCTGAGGAGGAGATGAGCGCAGGGAAAAGCAGATGAGCAGTAGCAATGGCGATGGCAGCGAGGAAGAAAAGAGCGCAGATGGAAAATTACCGCCGTAGCACCACTACTTAACCCCTAGGAGATGCAATCCAACGGCTCACAAAAACCCTACTGGACGTGTGGCACGCATCGCGCTCGACACGTGGAGAAGAGGAAGCACGAACCGTCCCTCCACTGCTCCCATTACGCGCGGAAATCGAGGAGCCACAGTTAGTAATAAGATTACTCACGCCCGGTCAAATCAAAGTCAGAAAGTAGGACCCATCGCTCGTCACGTCCCGTCAAAATCGCTCACGCGGGCAACTGAGGTCATGCAAGCATAAGCACTGACGTCATCAAAAGCTACGTAGCGGAAAACTTCGACTACTTTAGTCCTTGCTAGAGTCTTCGACTCCACCAAGCACTCGGGGGCTACTCCCATAGGGAGCGCTGGCCGCGCACCCTATGATTTTTCTTTTCTTATTGCAGGGATACATGCAATCACAATCAAACCCAACCGCTCGAAACACGATTCGATTATGGACGTGGGTTACTCCCATAGGGAGCGCCGGAAACAATTTCGACTGAAATAAGCAAGCAAAAGACGACAGCAGTCGCAAAACATGTTTTAGTCTCTGCCTAAGTCTTCGACTGAAACAAACAAGCAAAGACGACAGCAGTCGCAACATTTCTTTAGTCCATGCCTGAGTCTTTGACTCAACGAGGCACTCGGGGGCTACTCCCATAGGGAGCGCTGGTCGCGCACCCTATGATTATTTGCACAAAAGTTGTGTGTTGATTACATCCGCACTCGCAGATGATGGCGACACCGCCTCATAATTTTCCCTACAAAGAGACTACGTCTCCTGGGTCGCCCGAATCATCTCCACGATGATAAAATTCGGATGTCGCGCTTACAGCGTGAAGGTAAGACCTGAATAAAGGCCTGGCAATGCATTTAACTGCGCACTACCAGAAATATATCCGTACCTGCAGGCACGATGAACATGCCTTGACGGACACGTCAAGTGCTCACACCCATATAACTGGAATTCGACTCCTGTAAGACCTCCGCGGCCTGAGTCGAATTACGCCAGCACTTTTCCGAATTCGAGTCTAGGGACTCGAGTTCAAGTAGATTGCATTGTTTCACCCTAAGGTGGTTAACTGATACCGATACTTCGGCTATATCAGGCACGTATATCAACAATCCCTATGACATAAATGAAAGTAGTCGAAAATGTACTCATTCAGGCACTCGAAGACTTCAAAAGGTACCCAGTCGAATCTGCGATTCCACTGGATACTTGGGGGCTACTGACATGAGTATACCCTACAGGTACTCGAGCTTGGTATATACGGTCTAAATACGTACAGGCCCACGGTGTCGCCAAGGCCCAGATGAAAGGAGTCGAGTAACCTGCGGACTCTCGATTGCTTGAGGGACAAGAAGAAGCTAAAGGTAGAATGTTTGAAAGGGAAAACCCTAACTTGTAACCGACTCGACCTGCTACCCGAGACCTAGCCTATCTATATAAAGGCTAGGATGGGGCGGCGAGAAGGACACATGCAACCCTGGTTTCCACAACCCTCGCCAGATTGCATCTGCGCACCATTGTAACTTTCGACTCCTTCGATAATTCCACGAGCAGACAAGCAGGAGTAGGGACCTCTACGAGGCCTGAACCTGGGTAAATCCTTTGTCCCCTGTGTGCTTGTTTGCTAGCCAATAGATGTCTCCAGCACTCCCTCCTTCTCCAAAACCCAAGTCCATAACAATGGGCATTGATGAGTTAAACCCTCGTCAGGCACGATGAAAAGGCCTCGACGGACGCGTCGAGTGCTCACACCCAAACACTGGAATTCGAGTCTATAAGACCTCCACGACAAGGGTCGAATTATGCCAGCATTATTCCGAATTCGAGTCCGGAGACTCGAGTTTGAGTAGATAGCGTTGTTTTGCCCTAAGACAATTAGCTGATCCTGATATGTCGGATGAATCAGGCATGCATATCGACAATCCCTATGACACAAACTGCGGCACTCGAAAGAACTTCGGATGAGCCTATATCCCATGCACTCGAAAGACTTATAGTCTCCACCCGAATCTATGATTCGGCTAGACACTCGGGGGCTACTAACATGGGTATACCTTATAGGTACTCGAGATTAGCCTATGCGGTCTAGTCCAAGAAGGAGTCCACGGTGCAGACATAGCCCATCAAAGATTCGGGTGGCCCACAGGAGTTTGACTTTTTGAAGAACACGGCAAAGTATAGATAGAAATTTAAAGGGAAAACCCTAATCTGTAACCGATTCGACCTGCTACCCCGAGACCTAGCCTCCCTATATAAAGGCTAGGAGGGGCGGCGAGGAGGACAATCCACAACCTCCCCCATACACCTCGCCAGATTACATCTGTGCACCCTGGTAATTTCTGACTCCCTCGTAATCAAGAGAAGACAAGCAGGAGTAGGGTCCTCTACGAGGCTTGAACCTGGGTAAAATCCCGTGTCAGCTATGTGCTTGTTTGCTAACCGATCGATGCCTTCAGCGCTTCCTACTTCCTCGAACCTAAGTGCATCAACGATGGTCATTAATGAGTTAACCCCTCGTCACCCCCGAAAGGGCTATGGGGGTGCCGACACTCAAAATTACGCCCAGCCCCCCCCCCCCCCCAAACTTATTTCCACGCCGACGTGGCTCGTTTAGTTATCCGGTGCCTCTAGGACGAACCCAAACTACGTGGGGGGAGGGGCAAGCGGGGGGTTGGATGGAGCTGAAAACAAAGCGGTCCAGCCCTGGCTGTGAGGTAGGCGTATCCTTCCCACCCTTTCCAACCCTTCACGCCCAGGTTTCCCGTCGTTTCCTGCTATAACCAGGGGGGGCACCATTGCAATCCACAGATCCACACCTCTCGTTCTCACCATGGACAACCCACACTAGGCCTTTCTAACCCTCGAGAAGATGGAGGCGATGTGCACCTCCGACTAGGCGCTGAGTGCCGGAGGGGTGCCCGTCCCTCCTGTGCATCACGGTTCCGCCCGTCGGGCGGCTATCACGAGCCACTACTACCTCGAGCTCACGCCAGAGCAGCGGACAGATCCCAATTGGTGCCTCGACAACACCGCGACCTAGACCGCCTTCTTCGGTAATCGGCGCGAAAGAGAGCTCGCCAGGTATGAGGGTGACGGCCCTCCTCCAGTCAACCACAACGAAGCCGGCCGACGACTGTGGTGGTCGAACCAGACGCTTGCCGGTGTGATGCACCACATCGCCGAAGGAGATCGCCCTCGCCTGCGGTGCCGGCATTTCCAGCCTCCGCGGAGCCCCAGCAGAGGCGGCAACAGCGCCCGTGTCACCAGTCGGGACACCCTACCTCCGGGTGGCCAGCCTCCGAGGTCGGAGTGGCAGGTGCCACCGGAGTACGCTATGGCGGAACGCCAGCATGAGCGCACCGGTGACCCGGAGGACTTCCTAGGCCAGCGCGCGGCCATGCGCACTATTAGCTTTGCGACAAGTAAATAACGAAGAACGAAAACAAAATCACAGCAAGGGGACACAGATTTAACGTGGAAAACCCTCTCCAACAAAGAGAGGGGAAAAACCACGGGCGCCAGCCAGCGAAACTTCACTATAACGGACACAACGCCGGGGATTTCACAGATGCAACTTATCCCAGCCGGCGGCTTACAAGAAGTATATATAGCGGTGGTAACCTAGGTCATCAACGATCCGTACCGCGGGGGGATGTCGCCCCCCGCACCCCCACAGGCGTCCCTGTTGGGCACAGAGCCTCGCTCCGCTCCGTCAGAAGTTGGCCCAAGCCTCCGACGACGGGCCTCGCTCCGCTCCGTCAGAAGTTGGCCTCTACTTTGTAGAATTTGGATCAACATATAACAAACTCCACCTTGAGACAAATTCCTTCTTGTAGCATCAACAGTAATCATCTCCCTGAACAAACAAAGAAAACACTTTCGGCGCCAATAGCCACTTGGGCTAAGCAGTTATACCAACTAAGCTTGAGCATAGCTCAAACTTAGCAACAGGAACAGGCTTTGTCATCATATCAGCAGGATTATCATGAGTGCTTATCTTGCATACCTTCAGTGTACCTTGTGCAACAACATCACAAACATAATGGTACTTGATATCAATGTGCTTTGTTCTCTCATGGAACATCTGATCCTTAGTAAGGTAAATAGCACTTTGACTGTCGCTGAACAGGTTAATGCAAGAATCATCCTGACAAACCTCAGCATACAAACCTTTTAACCAAACAGACTCTTTGCAAGCTTCAGCAACAGCCATATATTCTGCTTTGGTTGTAGATAAAGAAACAACTGGTTGCAGCGCTGCCTTCCAACTCATGGCACATCCACCTACCGTGAACACATAACCTGTGAGGGACCTCCTCTTATCCAAGTCGGCAGCAAAATCTGAATCCACATAGCCTGCGAGTCCCTCATCAGTCTTGCCAAACTTCAAGCAAGCGTTGGATGTGCCACGGAGGTACCTGAAAATCCACTGAACAACTTTCCAATGTTCTTTACCAGGATTAGCCATGTAACGACTCACCAAACTCATAGCATATGATAAATCAGGGCGAGAACAAACCATGGCATACATCAAGGAACCAACAGCACTAGAATAAGGAACTCGAGACATGTACTTAATATCTTCATCAGAACTAGGACATTGCAATGCTGACAATTTAAAGTGAGGAGGAATAGGAGTACTAACTGACTTTGCATCATGCATATTAAAACGTTGAAGAACTTTCTCGACGTAACTTTGCTGACTAAGAAACAATAACCTAGATTTTCTGTCCCGTTTAATTTCCATACCTAGGATTTTCTTAGCAGAACCAAGATCTTTCATCTCAAATTCACTACTTAGGTGTGCCTTCAAAGTAGTGATTTCTTTCATGCTCTTGGCAGCAATTAACATATCATCAACATATAACAGCAAGTAAATAGGTGACCCATTAACAAACTTTATATAAACACAGCTATCAAACTGAGATCTCTTAAAACCTTGTGAGATCATAAATGAATCAAACCTTTTATACCACTGTCTTGGAGATTGCTTCAAACCATAAAGCGATCTCTTCAATTTGCACACAAAATCCTCTTTTTCAGGAACTATGAACCCTTCAGGTTGGTCCATGTAAATCTCCTCCTCCAGTTCACCATGCAGAAAAGCAGTCTTTACATCTAGCTGCTCAAGCTCAAGATCATGCATAGCAACAATACCAAAGAAAGTACGAATAGAGCTATGTTTCACAACCGGAGAGAAAAAATCATTATATTCAATACCTGGAATCTGGCTAAAACCTTTTGCTACTAACCTTGCCTTAAACCTTGGAGGCTCATTAGGAGACAAACCTTCCTTTCTCTTGTATATCCACTTACAGCGGACAGCCTTCTTCTGTTTAGGCAAGCGCACAACTTCCCATGTGCCATTCTTATCAAGCGATTGCATCTCTTCTTGCATATCAGAAACCCACTTCTCGCGGTCAATGGATGCAATAGC
This sequence comes from Avena eriantha, assembly GCA_910589775.1. Taxonomy (NCBI): domain Eukaryota; kingdom Viridiplantae; phylum Streptophyta; class Magnoliopsida; order Poales; family Poaceae; genus Avena; species Avena eriantha. Next base: position 53,313,639 of record OU342740.1, on the reverse strand, counting down.
CTCATTGTATCTAGCAGGTTCAGTATCATGCTCCACCTGTTCAGCACAACTCAAAGCATAATGAGTAAGATTACACTCTTCAATTAAACGACGAGGTGGAACTATGTTACGCCTCGGTCTATCAGCAGCAATAGATTCCTGTGGCTGCTGCAAAACAGTAGGTGAGTGTTGAACAACATCATCATCAATATTTTCTTCATGAGTATCATCAACAACAACATTATTATCAACAGTTTTCTGCAGGTGCTCCACCTGCACACGAACTCCCTCCTCTCCAATAGCAACAGGAGGGGGATCTGATGGCAAGCTGTCATGATACATAACGGATTCATTGAAAACAACATTCCTACTCAACAAAATCCTTTTAGTTTCAGGATTCCATAGTTTATATGCCTTAACTCCTGAACCATAACCAAGGAATATGCACTTAACAGCTCTAGGCTCTAACTTTCCATTATCAACGTGAGCATAAGCTGTGCAACCAAAAACTCTCAACTGTGAATAATCAGCAGGCGAACCTGACCATACCTCAATGGGAGTTTTCTTCTCAAGTGGAATAGAAGGTGACCTGTTGATGAGGTAGCACGCTGTGTTGGCTGCTTTAGCCCAGAAACGTCTATGCATACCTGCATTGGACAACATACAGCGAGCCCTCGAGATGATGGTTCTGTTCATGCGCTCAGCCACGCCATTCTGCTGAGGAGTGTAAGGGATGGTGTGGTGCCTGATCATACCATCTTTACTGCAAAACTCTTCAAACTCATTAGAACAGAATTCCATACCATTATCAGTACGTAGTACCTTTACCTTCTTTTCAGTTTGCTTTTCTACCATAACTTTTCACTTCTTAAAAGCATCAAAAACATCAGATTTATGTTTCAGAAAATATGGCCACACTTTTCTTGAGTAGTCATCAATGATAGTAAGCATGTAATTAGCACCACCAATAGATGTCTTACGGGAAGGCCCCCAAACATCAGCATGCACATAATCTAAAATGTCTTTGGTGGTATGAACGGAAGCATTGAATTTAACTCTTTTGTGCTTACCAAAAACGCAGTGCTCACAGAACTCAAACTTACCCAAGTTGCAACCATCAATCAGCTCTCTCTGAACCAATTCTGCCATGCCATGTTCACTCATATGCCCAAGACGCATATGCCACAGATTTGTTTTACCACAATCTTCAGAATCATTAGAAGTAACAGCAGCAGCAATACCAGGCAAAGTGCTACCTCTAAGAACATATAACTTAGCAGAATTCATATCACCTATCATGTGAATAAGAGAGCCTTTCAATACCTTTAACGATCTACGCCCACCAGCGTACTTGTATCCATCAAAGTCCATGGTACTCAGGGAGATCAGATTTCTGGCCATGCTTGGTATGTGCTTCACCTCATTCAACGTATGTGTCACGCCATCATGTGTCTTGATCTTAACAGATCCAACTCCGACAATATGGCATGGGTTGTCATTCCCCACACGTACAAAATCTCCAGTCTGCACAGACTCATATGAACTGAACCAATCTTTGTTACAGCAAATATGAAACGAACATGCAGTATCAAGTATCCATTCATCATCACGAGAAGCACAAGCAGCAAAAACGGCTAAACATTCACCGTCAGAACTATCACCAGAAACAACAGCAGCCTTACCATTACCTTGATCCTTATCTTTCGGTTGGTAAGTACCGTTCCTTTTCTTCTTATTCTGCAGCTTCCAACAATCATCAATAACATGATTAGATTTCTTACAATACCTACAGAACTTGTCCTTTCCCTTGGACTTCGAACGACTTCTGCCGTCTTTGCTCTTATCTCGGTTGCCTTGATTGTTAAATCTCTGCTCGGTCCTGCCATGAACCTGCAGAGCTTCAGCCTTGGAAGACGCCCCATCTGCCTGCACCATAGATTTCATCTTTTCCCTCTGTTTGAGGGCATCTTGCACTTCATCAAGGGTTATCTTATCACGGCTCAACAACATTGTATCACGAAAGTGAGTATAAGAACTAGGCAGCGAGCATAAGAGTAATAGAGCTAGATCCTCATCATCATATTTTACTTCCATAGATTGCAAATCAGAAATAATCTCTCTGAAAAGAGATAAGTGATTCATTACCGATCCACCTTCCTGCAATCTATGCGAGAACAACTTCACCTTCACATGCATCTTACTGGTTAGATCCTTTGACATGCAGATCGATTCCAGTTTTCCCCAAAGGGCAGCAGCAGATTTCTCTGTCAAGACTTCCTGCAAAATATTATTTGATAGATGAAGTTGAATCAGAGACAAAGCCTTACGGTCCTTCCGCTTCTCTTCGTCAGACCAGCTCTTAGCATCCTTTTCCCCGAATCCATCCAGCGCATCATCCAGATCTGAAGTTTGGGCGAGAATCGCCCGCATCTTCACCTGCCACAAGCAGAATCTTGTGGAGTAGTCCAGCTGCGGTAGATCGAACTTCAATGATGACATATCGCAAACCCTAGATTAGAACCTGGGGCTCTGATACCACTTGTTAGCTTTGCGACAAGTAAATAACGAAGAACGAAAACAAAATTACAGCAAGGAGACACATATTTAACGTGGAAAACCCTCTCCAACAAAGAGAGGGGAAAAACCATGGGCGTTAGCCAGCGGAACTTCACTATAACGGAGAGTGTTTACACAACGCCGAGGATTTCACAGATGCAACTTATCCCAGCCGGCGGCTTACAAGAAGTATATATAGCGGTGGTAACCTAGGTCATCAACGATCCGTACCGCGGGGGGCTGTCGCCCCCCGTACCCTCCACAGGCGTCCCTGTTGGGCACGGAGCCTCGCTCCGCTCCGTCAGAAGTTGGCCTCTACTTTGTAGAATTTGGATCAACATACAACACGCACCTCTTTGGATCGCGCCGAGGATGGCACGACAGGCTGCTGTAGCAACTGCGGCCGTCGGTCTCCGCTAATCGACGGCCTACGCTACCCACATCAAACCGCAGATGGGCTCAGGTTCCAGCCGCGGGCGCCAAGCGACAACGACGAGCACGGCGACTACGCCGAGGACCCCGAAGCCGTGTACTACAGGCCTAGGCAGGATTATGACTAGTTTTAGTTTTTCTTGTAATAAATAAATCGTCGAATAAAGATTTTCGTATTGTTTTATGGACGTACGACTGGGAGCCGCCCCCTCCCCAAAATCGTGAACCAATCTGATGCCCTCCATACGGATAAAAATTGGACCGCACCGGACGCCGTATAGGAGACAAGCGGAGATAAGTCTTGCTGTGCTTCTTCGAGCAACCCGGGAGGGGCTTGTGATATTGAGCTAGCTTTGTGAATGCTCTTCCAGCTCCCTTTTTGTGGGTATGGGGTCGTCGTGGAATTGCTTCATGTGAAAGTGACGGTGTCGTGCCGTTCGTGCCCGGCACATTAAAAAGTGTGAGAAGAAAAGCTGATTTACGTTCTGCTCCATTGCCTTAGCAGGTCCCTACCCACAACGACGTGCCTTTTCGCCATAAAGGATGGTACCCGGTCTCGGTCCACTTCCTGTTATTCTCTTGTCATATGCATATATTCGTCTTCCTGCTTACCGTTAAGGCCTCGTTTGGCAAAAGTGTTTCAGAGAGTATTTGAGAGTGTTTATTTGAGGGGATTGGGTGAAAACACTTTTGTCAGCCGTCGACACTAAGAAAAACACGAGAGGGCAGGAGCGTCTGAACGGCTGAATTATGGCTTCACGTCTATTGAGACTGGACTGGGATAATCCACTACAATCCTGTTTAAAACTCCTCTACCAAACGAGGCCTAAGTGTGTTAAGAATCGGTCACCGTGTCGTATACGTATTATATTATGTAAACGTATACGTACTTGTTTGTACATCTGCTAAGTATATAAATAGAAGAGGTGGAGGCACGTTGCCTACCACGAAACCCTAATCAGTGTTTTTATCTTGGTATCAGAGCCAAGTCCACCGCCGCCGCCTCTCGCGATCGCGATCGCATCACCGCGCCCTCGCGCGCGTGCAGCTCCTTCGTCCACGCGATGTCCACATCTTCCGCGATGACCACCGCGGCGGCCTCGGCATCCACGAGCCTGGAGCTCGTCGGCCCCATCATCTCTCCGCTCGCCTCGACGGGACCCTCCACCTCGACGGTGGTGGTGACTCCTCCCGCCGTCCGTCTTAACAGCGCCAACTTCATGCTGTGGCGAGGACTGGTGCTGCCGCCCATCTGCGGCGCCCATCTGCACGGCTTCCTCGACAACTCCGTGCCCGTTCCGGCGAAGACGATCACCGAAGGTACCGGTGATGCCGCCACGATCATTCCCAACCCCGAGTATCCGCGTTGGTGGGGACTGGATCAGAAAGTACTCGGCGTTCTGCTCTCTTCAATGGAGGAGAACATCGCCACGCAACTCATCGCCTGCAAGACCTCCACAGCGGTGTGGTCGGCTGTCCACACCATGTTTGGTGCTCAGAACCGTGCCAACGTGAGGCACATTCGTCATCAACTGCCGACGACGAGAAAGGGGGACATGTCGGCTGCCGCGTATATGCACGTCATGAAGGGCTTTGCCGACGCCATGGACACTGTTGGCGCCCCCATCACCGACGCCGAGCTCGTCGATTACATCATCACCTGCCTCGGCCCCGCCTACAACTCCATCGCCGGCGCCCTCACCGTCGGTAACGTCTCTGTTCCTATGTAGACTTTTACTCTCACGTCCTCTCGTTTGAGGCGCTTCAGGCACAGCAGGCCGAGACCGTGGAGTGGTATTCCTCCGCGAACGCTGCCTCTTGTCTTGGCGGTTTTGGTGGCAGTACTTCGTGGCCACGCACGCCCACTTTCCCGCCGCCCCCTGCAGCACCCCCGGTTGGTGCCTACCAGCCCGGCTATGGTGGCGGCAATGGAGGCCGTCCGACCCCTATTGGGGGCGGTTACGGCCAGCCCTACGGCCAGTACTCGGGCAGCTACGGTCAGCCCTATGGCCAGCACTCTGGCGGCTACGGCCAGCCCACCGGTGGTGGCGGAGGTGGTGGCGGCCACGGTCGCCCTAACTACAACAACGGCAACGGCGGAGGCAACCGCGGACGTCGCCGTCAACGTCCTTAGTGCCAAATATGTGGGCACGTCGCGTCGGAGTGTCGGAATCGCTCCACCCCGACTTCGTACGTGCCAACAACCACTGCTCTGGGAACTCTGCCTCGACGGGTTCTCATGCTCCTCCGGTCTGGATCATGGATACCGAGGCTACGGATCATCTGACGAACGATCTTCAGCGACTACACCTGCAAGAGCGTTATGGCGGACGGACCAGATCCAAGTGGCCAATGGGGCAGGTTTGTCTATTGCACACATTGGTCATTCCTTTTTAGCCGGTTTATCTTTGCAACTGAAAAATATTCTCCATGTCCCGCACATTAATCAACATCTCCTTTTAGTATATCGTCTTGTCTCTGATAATGATGTCTTTGTTGAGTTTCATCGTCATTTTTTCTGTGTTAAGGACAAGGCCACTCGGAGAACTCTGCTTCACGGTAGAAGCTATGGCGGTCTCTACCCCATCCCTTTTAGTTGCGCATCATCATCTCATCATGCTTTGTCCGGTGCTAAGACTATATCGTCTCAGTGGCACCAGCGTCTAGGTCATCCTACAAAATAATGTAGTGCAAACTATTGTTAAGAACCATGATTTATCCTGTGCTCTAGTTGATACTTCTTCGAGTTGTGATGCATGTCAGCGTGCCAAAAGTCATCAATTATCATATAATTTGTCTCAGCGTGTTACCACTATGCCTCTTGAGCTTGTCCATTCTGATGTGTGGGGTCCTGCCGTGGCCTCTTCTGGTGGTTTCAAGTACTATGTTAGCTTCATTGATGACTACTCTCGTTTTTGCTGGATTTATCTCCTTAAGCACAAATCTGATGTTGAACATGTGTTTTATGCCTTTCAGGCTCATGTTGAGCTTCTACTCAATACCAAAATCAAGGTCATTCAGTCCGATTGGGGCGGTGAATACCATCGGCTCCATCAATATTTTCAGCGCACCGGCGTGTCTCATCGTGTGTCTTGCCCGCACACTTCCCAGCAAAACGGCGTTGCCGAACGCAAGCATCATCACATAGTCGAAACCGGTCTCGCTTTACTTGCCCATTCGTCTCTCCCTTTGCGTTTTTGGGACGAAGCTTTCTTGACAGCATGTTATCTGATTAATCGCATGCCTACTCCGGTTCTTAACAAGGATTCTCCTATTTTCCGTCTTCTCAAAAATCAACCGAACTATGAGTTTCTCCGTATCTTTGGTTGCGCGTGCTGACCTAGTCTTCGCAAGTACAACGCGCATAAGCTTGAGTTTCGCTCGAAAATGTGTGTTTTCTTAGGCTATAGTCCTATGCATAAGGGCTATAAGTGTCTCGATCGTTCTACCGGTCGTATTTACATATCTCGAGACGTTGTCTTTGATGAGTCGGACTTCCCGTTTGCCACTCCCGGAGTTACCGTAGATATTCCTACCCTCGGCACGCCATCACTTTCCCTGAGTCTGAACCGGCTACGAGTGATCATGTGCGGCAATATGACCTTTCCTATTTGTCTACTAACCTACTGTCTCGAGATGATGCTTTGCATGTGCAGGTTCCTGGCGTGATCGACGTGCATGTCCATACCCCTACCCCGGGATCCTCTATAGAAGCGCCTGAGGCGGGCGTCACACGCTCAGGGTCGCCCGAGCTTGCTGCTCGTAGCTCGCCCGAGCCAGCTACTACCTCGACGCTGCATGGGTCGGCTCCTCCCAGTCGATCATCATCACCACACACCGGGTCGCATGACTCAGCCCCCGCGTCTCCACTCCAGCATGGAGCTGACGCGCCGTCGCCCGCACCTGCTCCTGGTCATGGTGCGACCTCGTCATCAGCCCCTGGTCATGGCATGGTGACGCGTCTCCGTGACAATACTCATCGCGAGAAGACCTACACCGACGGCATAGTGCGGTATGATTCACGCAGGCGTGCTCTCTTTGCAGCCCCGGTATCTCATCGGGATGCTCTTCAGGAGCCGTAGTGGTGTGCAGCGATGTCAGAGGAATTTTCTGCTCTATCTCAGACGCAAACATGGACGCTGGTTCCTCGTCCTCCTGGCACAAATATTGTTGGTAGCAAATGGATCTTCAAGACTAAGCATCGTCCTGATGGTTCCGTTGAGAAGCACAAGGCTCATCTTGTTGCCCGTGGATTTACGCAGCAACATGGCATTGACTATGGTGATACATTCAGCCCAGCGGTGAAGCCTGCAACTATTCTCTTGGTTCTCTCCCTTGCAGTCTCTCGAGGATGGACTCTTCGTCAAATTGATGTGAGTAATGCTTTCCTTCATGGTTTCATGTCTGAGGAAGTCTATATGCAGTAGCCCCCTGGTTTTGAGGATGCTCGGTATCCGACACACGTATGCAAATTGCAGCGTGCTATCTATGGTCTTAAGCAGTCTTCTCACGCTTGGTATGCTCGCTTGAGTGCTCGGTTGCTTCAGCTTGATTTTGTTCCCTCAAAAGCCGATACCTCTTTGTTTATCTTCAATCAGGCTGGTGTCCAAGTATTCACGATGGTCTATGTGGATGACATTATTATTGTTGGATCTACCTCTATGGCAGTTGAAGGTTTGGTTCGTTCCCTCTCGGACACTTTTCCTATCAAGTATTTGGGCACTCTGGAATACTTTCTTGGATTGGAAGCGTCGTACAATTTAGGGGGCATGACACTTATGCAGCGCAAATATGCGCTTGATTTGTTGCATCGGGTAAACATGGAGAATTATAACCCCACTTCCACTCCTATGGTCACAACCGAGTGGCTTGCTCGAGATACGGGTGCCCTGCTCGGAACAGAAGATTCTTTCCGATATCGCAGTGTTGTTGGTAGCCTGCAGTACTTAACTCTCACTCGCCTGGATATTTCCTTTGCGGTGAATAAGGTGTGCCAATTCCTCTCTCAACCAACTGAAGTTCATTGGGAGGCTTTCAAATGTATTCTGCGTTATGTGAAAGGGACATTGGATACTGGTTTGTGCATTCGCAAGTCACCACAGTAGAATATTAGCATATTCACTGATGCCGATTGGGCTGGATGTGTTGATGATAGACGCTCTACGAGTGGTTTTGCAGTTTTCGTGGGTCCGAATCTTGTTTCATGGAGTTCGAAGAAGCAGCCCACGGTTTCCAGGTCCAGCACCGAGGCGGAATACAAGGCACTTGCAAATGGAGCGGCTGAAGCTATGTGGGTCAGTTCTTTGCTTACAGAACTAGGTGTTTCCCAACAGCAGACTCCAGTTTTGTGGTGTGATAATCTAGGGGCAACTTACCTCACATCGAATCCAGTCTTTCACGCTCGAACCAAGCATATCGAGATTGATTTTCATTTTGTGCGAGAGAAAGTTGCTGATGGCGCTTTGGAGGTGAGGTTTATCTCTTCTAGTGATCAATTGGTTGATGTCTTCACCAAGCCAGCTACACGGCAGATGTTAACCGTTTTAGAACCAATCTAACTCGTGTAAGTAATAGCGGTTTAGATTGAGGGGGAGTGTTAAGAATCGGTCACCGTATCGTATACATGTTGTATTATGTAAACGTCGTACATCTGCCAAGTATATAAATAGAAGAGGTGGAGGAATGCTGCCTACCACGAAACCCTAATCAGTGTTTTTATTTAAGTGGATTTTGAAAGAAGGATACATTTAGTGATCCCATATATATGGGCAGCTACTCCCTCTGCCCGCAAATAAAAGTAAGTGTACTTCTAACTTTTGCTTTGAGTCAAGCTTTCTAAAGTTTGACCGACTTTGTATACAAATACAACAATATATATAATTGAATTGGTATATTATAAATCTGCATTTCAAAAGGAATCTAATGGTACTAACTAAGTCTCATAAATATTGCTACGTTTTCCTATAAAGTTGGTCAAATTTTGCTAAGTTTGACTTATGATAAAAGTTAGAAGTACACTTATTTGTGGATGGATGGAGTATGTGGGATAATAGTCGTCTGCCTCACCTACCCCCTCGCCCCTCGCCCCTCGAGCGCGACGTGGGATTCCCCTCCTCTTCAGCCTCTCCCCTCTCCCTCCGTCCTCATTCCCCATTGACGCAGCCGATCGAGGCCGTCGGGCGCAGCCCGCGTGGCATCGGCGGTGGTAGAGTGCTTCTCCCCATGGCTCGGTGGCGAGGTCGGGTCCTTTACCTCCAGGCAATGGTGCTCCTAGGGCGGCGATGGTCCTACTTTGGCAGGGAGGTGGCGTCGCAGCGGCGAGGCCATGCTGCTGCGGGGCAGCATGGGGTGGCTAGCGGCAAGCGGCGGTGGGACAACGTTGTTGAGTCCGTTTGGCCTAGATATAGGCACGTAGGGACCCATCAGGGTCGGGGGCGGGCAGGCCTACCCTGTACTCAGTGTGCTCTACAGACGGCGGTAATGTAAGCTCGTGCTAGGGCTAGCGACAAGGACGAACCGCCCGTTGCAGCATGCTGGTGGGCTCTACAAGCTCGATCTCGAACCGGTTGGACCCTATTGGGATTAGTGTGCCTCCGTGGGGGCTTTACGGGCCCGTTGGGTTTGGCCGAACCCAACTGGGACTAGTGTGACCGTCACCGCATCTGATCGACTACCGCCATTAGTGGTGGAGGCAGTTTCCTCCCACGCGGCTACGGTTCTCATGGCCCTGATTCAAGCTAGTATTCACCTCCACCTTGCGGGCCTCGTGGCGGTTACCTTGGTGAGACGATGATAGCAGCTTCATAACCGTAGTGGCGCATGTTCATGGACAGCAAGTTTGGTAGTGTCGAGGCCTCGATCTCGTTGGGCTCTTGTTCATCCAATCATTCGGGGCTGCCTGAGGGTGTCTCCATTCCTTCCTAGAGGGCGTCGTGGCCATAGTAGCCAGAAATGGGGAACAGTTCCATGTTCCTTGAACCTATATCGTCATCCCAGATATAGTGCCAGAGGCGCTACACGGAACAACGCGAGTCGATAGACGTAATGCGACCCAATTGGCTAGGTCCGTCATGCCCGCGAAGAAACTCTCACGCAGTGCAAGCTTCTGTTGGAGGCTAGTGAGCGACCTTGTGAGGAAAGATATTTGGCGGCTCTTCGATGAGGTGGCTGACGACGAGGCAAAGCGGTGACACGCCTGGGACACTAGGGAATGCTCACGATGGCGGAATCGACAGGACTCCTCACTGGATTGGGCAAGATAAGGATAATGAGTGGAAGTTATTGGGTTTGGAAACTTTCGGGCCTTCCACTCGTCATCATTTGGGTTGTGGCTTAGCCTAGATGTAGCCCATCTGGGTAGATCAGTCCCTCCATTTCAGGTTCATCGTTTCCGATCGGTTCGAGTCGTGTCCCCGATGCTGAACAGACGTTCAAAATTTGTATACCCGTGTCATTCCTCGTTCTTGACCACTCACCGATTCCCCATCCCTCATTCCCGTTTCTCGAACCCACCGAAACTTGGCTACTATGGTCGTGGCTACCCTTCGTCCGCTTCCCTCTGTGTGCCGGGAAAAATCCTAGGACCAGTCTCTGGTCCGGACAGCAACATCGCTTTCCCTTTTGAAGGTGCTACTTGGTACTTGACGATTTGGTGCTAGGAGAGTGGTGGTACTCCTTTGGCAGGTGTAGTGGTTGCGAGTCACCTTCATTTTTTTTATCAGTCTCCGTCTATATTTTATTTCTTTTTTACTTTTCTTTGGACGTGTGTTGGCTCCTGTCCTAGTCTATTCTTTTTTTCGAGACTATCATGATTGTATTACGTGGTTGCTATATTAATATAACCGGAGTAGTGGAGCTGATCGACCATTTTGCGAGTCACCTTCTTTAAGCTCGTCAGATTACTCATTCACATCATTCTTGGCCACTTTAGCATGTTTGCATGGGCATAAGGAGCCTTTTTTCTGTTCTCGGAACTATCATATCCAAGGCAGAAACAAAGAACGGACTGGATAAAATTAAAAGGTCCTGAAATGGTCAGCATAATGGTGAAATGATTGAATCTGGAACGAACAAACCAATTGTCTTATTACAAGCAACGCCTGCTGGCCTTTTACTCGCTGCAGGGCAGCATTACACAATGAGGACTGATCAAATTGAAAAACAACAGGAGTGCACAGGTAAAAAAAAGGGTGGAGTTCCGATACAACTCAGTGCCCGGATTCATGTCAGTCTAAAGAAACACCCTTACTTAGCATTGTTTACTCAAGTCTTCTTCGGGGCAAGCCTGGACTTGATCTTCTCCACCTCCTTGGTGCCGACCTGGAACGCCTTGGTGAGCACATTGTTGGGCACCGCCGGCGTGGCCCCGAACAGCGTCATGGCAAGGGACTGCGTGCCGGGGAACTGGCTGTTGAATGCGGAGATGACGGAGGCGGGGCCGTCGCCTTTGTTCTTCTGGAAATGGACGAGGCCACGGGGAAAGACGAAGACATCGCCGGCGGCGATGGTCTTGGAGATGAGCTTGTTCCCGGTCGTTATGAAGCCGACGTCGAGGGCGCCCTGTAGGACGAAGACCATCTCCGTGGCGCGCGGGTGGGTGTGCGGCGCGTTGAGCCCACCGGGCGCGTAGTCGATGCGCGACATGGAGACGCCGAGGGTGTTGAGCCCGGGCACCTTCTCCACGTTCGCTCCGGTCACCACGGAGCCGTACGTGTTGTTGGTGTTGCCTGCGGCGCCCAGCCCTTTGAAGTAGAAGTCTTCTTCGGTTACCGTCGCCTTGCAAGCGAACCCATTCACCTTCACGCCTGCAAGGGAAATTCAGTGGAACATGACCACAGTGTACTGGTTTTATTTCTGATGTTCTGAATTCAAGTCAGGGCAACTTACCTGAAGTTAAATCGGCAACGCAGATGTCCTGGAGCAAATCGGGGTCGCCGGCGACGGTCGGCGAGGGGAGAACAGAGACCAGGAGTGCCATGACGGCACAGGGAAGCAAGGGAGAAACCATGGCCATTGCAGGCTTGCTCTTGTGCTTGCGACCGTACCTGATTTAGCTGCGAGAATGATGACCTGGGGCCTGCCTCTCTTTACTCCTTTCTCTGTGCACGCTCCTTTACTCTCCCTGCTCGAGGTGTGAATGACCTTGTTGGATGCTGCATAGGCAAGAGATGAGGATGGAATTTATAACAGGTGGGCACCAGAGAGAGAGAGAGAAAGAGGTGTGACCGTAGGAGTGAGTGATGTGAGTGCCAAGGTATGCAAGAAGATTGTCCCTTCACCCCAAGAAATGTGCTGCCGTGTGTGAGGTAAAGAGTAGGAGAGGATTGCTGTAGGAGTACACAAGGAACAATGTGATAGGTTGTTATTTTATACTCATCTCTTGATTTTGATCTCGCAGCAGACATATTTTTTGTTGTGAACCACAAGCACCGCAAAGTCTCGAAGACTACTATAGTATAGGATGAAGGCATGGCACCCGAGGAGAGTCAAATATCCACTCTCGTGGGAAGGAGTGCATAGAATCTTAGACGAGCTCTAAGCTCTCTGGGTTTTTTTTAGGGTAACAGATTAAACACAAATTATTACAAAGGGCTTCACGGATACACTCCAGACCCCATCATGAAAAGTAGGGAAACTAAGATTCTCGGCTCAACGAGCAAGAGTGTATATTGAAACATTAAGAGCAAGGTTAATAATATAGCCAGCAACCGGCTATAAGAGCATACCATATCATCTAAGAGTCGTCATATAGCTCACTCATATAATAGATGAGCTATTAGTTGGCTCTTAAATATACTTTAATTAATATTTAATTATTTAATGCATGTATGCTACTGGCTTTAGGCTACATGCAAGCCTCTTTTTCTTGATTCTTGTGCTATAGCCGGGCTACAGAATAAGAGTCAGCTCTTTTTCTATACCTAATAATAATAAAATAAGGATGGTTTCTGTCGACCAGCTTTTTTAGAACAGTTTTGCCTCGTAATTTTGGACTATTTACCCACCATGCCACCCATGAGTCAAAGTAGTGTTTCGTTTTTTTGCAACGCGAAACCCACGGCCGACGGCAGCACTGCGGCGACGCGAACAGAGCTGCTCCAACGATCCCCCATCCCTGAGATCTGGGACGTTAGGCGGCCGAGCTCCGTCCCCGACGCCTCCGGCGAGTGGAAAAAATCGGTTGTCTGCCGCTCCCCGGCTCCCACGACCTCCCACGCGCCCCTCCTCTCCGCCGACCACCACCCCACCACCGCCGACGCCTCTGGTCGACCGACAGATCCGCGACGGGCACCAGTCGTCCGAGGACGCCCCTGCCCACATCCTGGTCGTGCTCGCCGTCACAGGGACGCCAATCTTCGCTGCCAGACGCGACGGGAAGACCGGGTCAGAGGAGCGTCGGGCGCTGCTTCCGCTGCTCTTCTGTCCAGGGTTTGGAGCTAGAGCACGCAACCGCTGGTCGATGGTGCGGGCTGCCTCGCCTACGCACGGCCTCGCCGCTCTCCATCGGATCCCTGGGAATAGGGATCAGCCCCAACGTCCCTCCCATTGGGAGAGAGACATGGAGCGGCAACAGTCTTAAGCGAGAGTCTCGATTCTCGGGCATAGGATCTCTGCCTTCATCGCCTCCACAATCTTCGTTCATATCTGGAGAATAGAATAATTCATCTTGAACTGCACGACGGCGAGGCTGAATCCCCTTCTCTCGCCACCTCTGATTCTTTAGCCCACGATTGATGTGACTGTGTGGCACCATCCTCTTGGTCCACATGTTGCCTGTAACATAGCCGCCAGACGGGTTCCAATCAGCCAGGGTGAAACGGTTGCAATTCAGAGGTAATCTCCGGTACACAAACTAGAGCTAACATTAAGCTTTGATTTGATTCGTCCGATTCCATGAAGTCTCGTGTGGTCACACTGGTCAGTAGTTTGTTCTTTCTTGCATAGCAAAAGGTTGGCTGAATGCAATCGATTAGTTAAATTAAAGAGAAAGTGTTAGTAATTCCTGGGCTGATCTACAAGACTAAAGTGTTGTCAGATGGTCCAAGTCTCTGTTTTCAGTTCATGAATTATTTCAAAATAATGTTGCTAACATATGAATTTTATTAATGTATGTTCTGAAATACTTAGTATAGAGCGGATGGATTTTATATTCTGTGACAGATCGACCGGAGACCGTGTCTGGCACGAGTTCACGCTGTTCGAACGATTCCAGACCGGTGCCGGCAGGTGGCACGACAATTATCTTGGTCCCTACCTAATACGGCGGCGTCTGCAGAGGCACGTATCGGTGGCTGGTGGTCGGGTCTATCTCGGAGGACGACAAGGTGGCCGCCTATTGGGAGGAGGACGGCTATGAGGGGGGGGGGGGGGGGGGGGTGGCCCAACCCCAATGATAATAACCTCGTGACTTTCCCTCGCACGTAGCCATTGATTTTTTTGATTTTTTTTCACTCTCTGGTATGCCTAATCAGATGATTGTACTATTACACAAGCTTCGGTACTCTGAATTTTGTTGTATGCGTCAGGATTTTTATTCAATCTAAAACATCTGCATGAGTGCATGACTATACTACATTGCCTAGGTGCTGATTTTGTAGTATCTCTGAGTGATGTTTAGTAATTTCTGAAAAGCAATGGTGATGCTATTTTGAATTCCCATGCAGCTGTCCGTTGTAGATAGTATAGTGTACGCTCATTATCTACTAGATATTATGACCGATTTGCTAATTGATATAATGCATCATCTTCCCATATATGATTTAGTTAGTTTTGCAATGCGGACTAGCTGGTATCCATGAGAATTTCACTAAATTTGGTAATTGGGTGCTTTGATGTGCAGATGTTGGACAAGATCAGGTTCATTAGCTTGACTGACAAGAGCAAGCTCGATGCCCACAATATCACTGAGAAACCACAAACACAGTCACACTTACCGAAAGTGGTATTGGTTGGACCAAGTCAGATCTTGTGAACAACCTTACCAATGCAAGGTCTTGGACGAAGGAGTTCAGGTGCTGATGTGTCCATGATTGCTCAGTTTGGTTCTCCTCTTCGTCTGATCATGCAGCTTAAGCTCACAATAGAGTTGATGACATAGGTTTTTGAGATGAAAGACTGTTATGTTGAGTTTTGTATGGCTTCCAGTGTTCACAGGCTCAGCTAATGATGTGTCTATCTTTGGAGTAAAGTTCTTCTGCCTATGCTCATCACGTTGGTCAGTGGATTTGATACTTCAAAATGTACCTTTTTATTGTTTCTTATCAGCAGTTGTTTTGTTTTAATCTTGATTATGAACCTTGTGAAAATGACAACTTCAAATTCCTTTTAAATAAACATAAACTTGTGGGTTGTTTACATCGGTATATTAGTATATGTGTGTTTGCCTGTTTCCAAGTTCCACGACATTATTTCCGTGGGTTGTCATGGAATTCAGGGTAACACTGCAGTCAAGCTATGCCCTACGACAATGCATGCTGCAACGAGTTTCTTTTATTCATGGTGTTTTAGAGGTTCCATGTATTTTAGTAGCCTTCATATATGCCTCCTCTCTACTCCTGATCTGAGAGAGGTGAAGGCCTTCACGGAGTTGGATGAGGTGGCGATGACAGCGCATGACTCTATTGGCACTGTCCATGTGTACACGGTGGAATAGCTGAAGTGGCAGCTACAGAAGGCAGTGTCCGCGTGTCTACCCACGTAAGTTCTTAGGTATGCTTATACGCTCATCATGAATAGGAAGAAACATGAGAAGTGTCAACACGGATGGTTTGCTGGAGCTTTTGAGTATTTTTTTTCTCCCGGTGCAACGCACGGGCACTTTTGCTATATTGCCTTATTTCTCTCTCGTCCAACTAGGATTTTTGATGATGTGGCAAATACTATAGCCTGCTGACTAGGCTTATTATACTTGCTCTAAGCAAACGACTAATGTGAATGAACTTCACATACGAGAAATTTTCCATCATTACCTTGACATCCTATACCACGACGCCGATGCCAATCCGATCCATCAAAGGAGAGTTGATGCGTTGAATGACAGATAAACATTATGTTGGGGTTATGCTATATGGGTATCCTCATAGCATGTCACCAATCCGGCGGCCCGTAGTTGGTAGCAAGGCCTATGGCCTGCTGAACGGCCCAGTTAGACGGATCCAGAAGGGAGGATCATGCCGGATAAAGGAAGACTACGCGGGAGTCACTGACATACTCGGGGCCTTGGAGTATAAGACACGGAAGACTAGTTTGTATTAGTGTAGGACTCTTTACCTTGTCCGGTAATGACCTTTCCTTGTAAACCCTAGGTTCTGGTGTTTTTATAAGTCGGACATGTGGGAGCCTTTAGGGCACAACCTCTTAGATTGCTACGTACAACGTGCAACACCTCGCACAGCGAACCTATCTCTGTAACTCGGCGTATTGCCATTATAGTGATTTATAGCAGGAGTAGAGTTTCGCCACCGTTGTGGGACTTGAACCTGGGTAAGTTGTGTTAACTCGTAACCCCCAACTCTCCGCCTTACCTCACGTCTCTAAACACGCATAGTGAGGACCACTTCATGGCATACTCGTCGGTAATACCACGACAGTTGGCGCCCACCGTGGGGCAATTCTAGCGGAGGCCAAGTGCATTGCGGAGCAGGGAGCTAAGCTGGATGAAGACATGACCAAGGCGCAACAATCCATCAAGGCGGCAAGAGCTATGGAGGCTGAGTACAAGCAATTGTTGTTAAAGTAAAAGGCCAAGAAAGTGCCAGCTCACGTCGTTGAAGACCCCGGCGTTCGGCGTAGGTTGGGATATGATGGGTCCAAGCCAACAAAAGCTACCCCATACATCGATTCAGAGGGGAGGCAAGTCATGCCAACCCCCGCCCTCAACATCGCCGTCGCCAAGACCCTCCTGGAACAAGACAGGTCACCGGAAGCAGTTTCTCAGGTGTACGACCTTGTCGCTAAGGCATGTAAGCAACAGCAAAAGGCTACCTCACAGAGACTTGAGTCCAACCTGGAGCTTTGCTAGTCAACCCTGAACAGCCGTAGAAGGCCAAAATCTCCCTGTGACGAGGGATCCCACACAGGCTCCACAGAGTGAAGACGGAGAGAGGCACACAATAGGACTAACACCATCCCCATATCCTCCGATCACGGAGAAAAGGCTTGTCCCAGCCGGTCACCACCTCCACCACCATCTCGGCGTCACGAGGAACCACAGTCGCGCCATCGTACAAGCATGTCACCGCCAAGGCATCCCCAGACCGGCATCATTATACGCGACCAGGGTGAGCAGTTCCCGGCATGCCGGAGAGCGCTGCGACATCGAAGGATATAGGAGTAGGCCCCACAAGGAACCGCCATGTCCGACAAATAACCGCGACAGACGCGAGGAGTCGTAGGAGGGGCATAGCAAGAAGGCTAACCCACCGCCTCCACCACCACCGTCGCCACCTAGCAGCCATCATGGAGGAGGCCACGGTGGATTTCATAGATCACGCCACAACTCCCCTCCCCATGACATAAAAGGGAAGCAACCAGAGCTGTATGATGCGTGTACATGGATGGACAAGATCCAAGAAGCTCGGGAGCTCCCATACCTTGGGCCATGTTGTTTTGGACCAGTCATACGGGCCGCAAACTACCCCAAGGGCCTCCAAATAGACAAGACCATCAAGCCCTATGACGGCACCGCCAGGCCAGCAGAATGGTTGCAGGACTACAGCGAAGCGATTCACATCGAAGGGGGAAACCCCAATGTCGCCGTCAAGTACCTCCCACTCATGTTGACCGGCACCGCCAGGCAATGGATCGACGATTTGCCAGAGAAATAAATATGCAATTGGTTGGACATGCATGAAGCGTTCACCAAGAATTTCGAGGGTACGTACAAGCGTCCCTGCACTGTCGGTAACCTACAGCGGTGTGTGCAAGAAAATGATGAAACCTTTCGTGCCTACCTCTCTTGCTGGCTAGATATGAAAAATTTCTGCGCAGGGGTGCACAAATAGACCGCTATGGCTGATGGCTCAAAATGTATCGAGCTCGTTGGGGAACCCTAAGAGGAAGGTATAATGAGCACAATAGTAAGTTTTCCCTCAATTATGAAACCAAGGTTATCGAACCAGTAGGAGAAAGGAAACACCTCCAAGGTGTTGTTTCCAACTTGGAATCTTGCACAACACAACCACAGAACTTTGCCCCCAACTTATAGTGAGGTTGTCAATCTCACCGGTTTTGCTGCAAACAAAGGATTAAACATATTGTGTGGAAGATAGTAATTGCTTGAAGAAAGTAAACAGTAAACAGTAGATTGTAGATTGATGGTAAAAGAATGGACCGGGGTCCATAGTTCACTAGTGGTGATTCTCCTTAAGATAGATGACATGTTGGGTGAACAAATTATAGCTGGGCAATTGACAAACATCGAGAAAGCATACATGCATATACTAATCATCTTGACTCCTATGAGATTTGATTGAGCATTACAACATTATACATAGACCATAATCCAACTGCATCTATGACTAATAATCCACCTTCAGGTTATCATCTGAACCCCCTCCAATATTAAGTTGTAAGCAACAGATAATTGCATTAAGCAAAGTGTGTAAAGTAAACAATACGATTGTTCTATGAACAAAGGATTGTTGTTTTCTCCCAGCAGCAATAGCACATCTAGTACCTTAGAGATTTCTGTCACTTCCCTAGATTACTAGAGGCATGAACCCACTATTGAGCATAAATACTCCCTCTTGGAGTTGCTAGCATCTATTTGGCCAAGATAGCTACTAACAATGGAAAGCATGCAAGATCACAAATAACAAAGACATGATAGAATCAATAATCAATCTGAAATAGTATCTCAATATCCATTGGATCACCGCAAACACAACATCTAGAATTACAAATAGATGATCTTGATCATGAACGGAGCTCATAAGATCTAAACATGGTAGCACAAAGGAGGATAACAAATCATCTAGCTACTACATGGACCCGTAGTCCAGGGATGAACTACTCACGCATCACACCGGAGATAGGCATGGTGATGAAGAAGGCCTCCAGGGTGAATTCTCCCCTCCGGCAGGGTGCCGGGAAGAGGTTCAGATCCCTCCTGATCTAGGGATGGTGATGACGGTGGCTACAGACTCTTTCGTGGAATTTTGATCAGGTACTTAGGGTTTTCGTCCCGAGGGGTCTTTATAGGCAGAAGGGCTAGGTCGGTGGAGCACCAGGGGGCCCACACCTGCCCTAGCCGCGCCATCCTAGGGTGTGGCCGCCTGGTTCCCCGCTTTGTCTCCCCTCCGGACTCCGTGTTGCTTCGGGTAAAATATTGACTTTGGCTTTTGTCCAGTCCTATTTCGAGAATATTTCCTTACTAGCTTTTCTGAAACCAAAAACAGCAGAAAATAAGCAACTGGCACTATGGCATCTTGTTAATAGGTTAGTTCCAGAAAATGTGTAAAAATACTCCAAAGTGTGGACAAAACATAAAAAAGTAGATATAAAACAAGCATGGAACATCAAAAATTATTGATTCGTTTACAACGTATCAATGGTCACCTTCATCGATGGTCTAGAAAAGAGAACTTTGCTCTAGCATACGTTGAAGCGCAAGCAAGACAACAATGGGCTCAACCTCAATGCAATGATCGCCATGGCTAGCAAGTTCGCCGCTACTGACGATGACGCGCGCGGATCATTGCCGGAAATAGCAATCCCTACCCAGGCCAAGAAGAACAACAATAACAAGCGGAAAAATCCACCTAAAGAAAAGCAAGCAGCCGACATGGTCGCCGCAACGTTCACTGGCAGAGGCGGAGGCAGACAGCGTGGACGTGGTCGGGGCTAGCAGTGGCCAGCAGAGGAGTGATCCTACACCCTCAGCGCCCCACGTTCCCCAAACGTACGAAGAGTACCATGATATGTCGTGTTTCATACATCTAGACGCAAACGGAAAAGCCAACCACACCAACCGCCAACGCAAATTTGTCAACGACCTCAAGGAAGACCCTGAGTCCGGCTACAAGCAAAGTCGGAAGAACAGACCCCGCGGAAAGGGCAAAGGGAAGAAGAAGGAGTAGGAGTCCAAGGAATCAAGTGATATGGATGAAGACATGGAACCCAAATCTTCCGATAAGGGAGAGGGTAAAGGGAAGAATCCCTTCGAAAAGAAGGCTCCATGTTACCATACCTTTCTTGGCACTCCCACCGTCTAGGCCCAAAAAACCTCTCTGAGGATACTGATGGCTACCCTCCCTCCGGTCCCCCAGTACGTTAGGTGGTCGGAAATTCCAATTACTTGGGATAGGAAGGATCACCCAGACCTTATCCCCACAGAGAACCTGTATGCCATGGTCATCAACCCTTTGATTGACGGCACAGAGTTCACCAAGTGTCTCGTGGACAGTGGAAGCAACATCATTATCATGTACCTAGATACACTGCACAAGATTAACTTGAGGGAGCCCCAGCTAAGGAAGAGCAACACCGTGTTCCATGGGGTTGTCCCCGACCAACAAGCAATTTACCTGGCTGCATCACCCTTCCGGTCGCTTTTGGTGATGTTAACAATTACCGCCAAGAACGCATGACCTTTGAAGTGGTGCCCTTCAAGAGCGTGTACCACGTAATCTTCGGACATGACATCTTCCACTCCTTCCTCGCAAGGTCATGCTTTGTCTACAACAAGCTCAAGATTGCCTGACCAAACCGCATCATCACCATTGACGGAAGCTTCACCAAGGCACGGGAGTGCGAGCTCAGCGAAGCCTCCTTCGCCGAAGCAGTTCTCTATGGTGAGGAGTTCAAAGAGATCCAGAACCAGGTTGATGCCTCGGTGATGCCGGCTTCGAAGAAGCAGATCACTGTTGCTGAACCCGCATTCAAGGTCGCCATCAAGACCAAGCAGGTGGAGCTTGTTGAAGGAGATTCCTCCAAGACCACCGCCATTGGCACGAACCTGGATCCCAAATAGGAAAGAGCGCTCGTTAAGTTCATCCATGAGAATAGGGACATCTTCCCCTGGCAACCTGCCGACATGAAAGGTGTACCTAGGGAACTTGCCAAGCATAGCTTGAATATTGATCCCAATGCCAAAACGGTGAAGCAACTTCTACGACGCTTTGGTGACGAAAGACGAAGGGCCATAGGCATAGAAATAGCTAGGTTACTTAAGGATGGCTTTATCCGAGAAGTTATTCACACCCGATGGGTGGCAAATCGTGTACTTGTCCCCAAAAAGGGAACCAATGAATTAAGAATGTGTGTTGATTACACCGTCTTGAACAAAGCGTGTTCGAAGGATCCGTTTGCTTTGCCTCGCATTGACCAAGTCATTGACTTGACGGCTGGCTTGGAACTTCTGTGTTTTCTCGACGCTTACTCACGTTACCATCAAATCCGGATCCAAAAGTCGGACCAATTGGCCACTTCGTTCACCACACCCTATGGCACGTATTGCTATGTCACGATCCCTTTGGGTTGAAAAACACTGGTGCTACTTACCAGCGGACAATGCAACATTTCTTACACGACCAAATAGGTTCCAACGTATACGCTTACGTGGATGACATCGCGGTAATGTCAAAGAAATCAAATGATCTTATCGCCGACTTGCAGGAAACCTTTGACAACCTCCGGAAATACAACATGATGCTGAACCCCAAGAAGTGCGTCTTCGGGGTACCTTCCGGAAAACTATTGGGTTTCATCGTTTCGCATCATGGAATCGAGGTGAGCCCGGGGAAAATCAAGGCCATCCTCGACATCAAGCATCCGACATGCCTGAAGGACATACGAAGGCTCACGGGCTGCGTAGCAGCAGTAAGCCGGTTCATCAGTCGACTTGGTGAGAAGGCTATGCCGCTCTACAAGTTGCTCAAGAAGGCGGACAAATTCACATGGACGGACGAGGCTGGCGCAACACTGTAGGAGTTGAAGAGAATACTCTCCTCCCCGCCAATACTTGCAGCACCGGTGTCAAGGGAGCCTATGTTAGTTTACATGGCGGCAACTGAAATGGATCATATGGGCTCCTAGAGGGGGGGTGAATAGGTGCTACTTCAAATATTAATACTTTTTCAATTTTAGGCTTGACACAAAAGGTAAATTCTCTAGATATGCAACTAAGTAGAATTTCCCTATATGCAAGCCTAACTACTAGCGAGTAAAGGCAGGTAAGAGTGAGGAACGAGGAAACCGTACAGGAGCACGCGGAGACACAAGATTTGTTTCACCGTAGTTCCTTCCTTGTTAAAGGAAGTACATCTGCGTTGGAGGGGCGGGCGGTACTAAGACCACCATGCCACAATAAGCCTCACCCTGTTCTCCGATGGATCTCGCCACCAAAGGCCTGATCGACCTTTCCACTATTGGAACCCTTCGAGGCGGGATCTGATGCCTTTACACAACTAGAGGGGCACAACTCTACAACCGAATTGGAGGCTCCCGTAACAGAAACAAGATGCCACAAGAACATTGTTATCAATATCGAAACACAAGATCTAGATATTAACAAGAATACTAGATCGGGAATTCCAAGTGAATGGAGAGGAGTTGAAGCGCTTGATTCGTGATGATGATGAGTGAAGTCTCCTCCTTAAATTCCCCCAAAGATCGAAGCCTTCGGGTGGTTGAAGTGAGAGATCTTGAGTGAGAGCTTTTTCAACAGGCTAGAACTTTCTCAAATGAATCAAGAAGACTGACAGGAGGGGTCATTGGGACTTTTATACCCCCTGTCCAGACTGAGCCGTTGGAGTCATCTGGGGCTAGATTATCTGGCCTTAGTGAGGGCCAGATTATCCAGCCTGGGGTAAACTCCGCCCCAGACTCGGATTATCCAGGGGAAAATCCGCCCCCGGACAGAAGCTCGCACCGAGCCATCCTTGGCAGCTCCTCCTGGGGGGCAGATTATCCATTCCAAGGGGAGGGTCGGATTATCCGGCTAGGGGGAAAATCCACCCCAACTTCGGATTGTCCGGGGGAAAGTCCGCCCCCAGACAGAGACTCGAGCCGATCTTCCCTTGGGCACTTCTCCTGGGGGCCAGATTATCCGACCCAAGAGTAGGCCAGATTATCCAGCTGGGGGAAAATCTGCCCCAGCCACGGATTGTCCGGGGGAAATCTGCCCCCAGACAGAAGCTCACACACAGCCAACTCTAGCCAAGAGGGTCAGGCCAGATTAGCCGGCCCTTGATGGGGGCGGATAATCCGGCCCCCAACATCAATTTCTCTTACCTGCAGCACTTAGCACACATGAGAAACTCCACGGTATTGTTATCTAACACACAAAACACAAGAGATCACAAAATGTTCTTTCAATCTCCGCCTTTTTGGTGTTAGATGACAATGCTAGGATTTGCAAGATAGCTCTAATAACACCATCATTTAACGAATGAAAAAGACTCCCCCTCAATGTGTGCATAATAAAAGTTTGCATTTGAATACAAATGCACACAATTAGGTACAAGTCTATTTCATTGAAACATAAACAAAATAATCATACCACCGTGAGAGAGAGGCATCCTCAGTATAGTCTAAGAATACCCAATGTGATAACCATTATGAACACCTTCCTCGAGATAAATATCCAATATAGCCAATATGATAGATGAATCCATAAGAATAATCCACGAGATAAATCCAGAGCCACACATAAACATAGTCTCATACAAGGCAAATCACAAATAAAAGTTCAACGCTAAATGGGCACAAGCAAGATAAAGACTGAAACGATAAAAGTGCAAATTCTTGTGCCCGACCCATGCAAATCCACGAAGACCTAATAGAACTACTTCTCCTCCTTTGGCATCGAAACGCCAAAAAGGAAGAAGAGTGATGCTAGCGCCCAAGTGATCACTCGTAGTCCTCATCGTCTTCCCCGTCCCCGTCCTCATCCTCAAGCTCCTCGGTGTCTTCCTCCTCGTCATCAACTGGTGCAGCGGGCTCCCTCGCCCGGGTAGGAAACAGGTGACGCTCAAGCTCTCCATAGTTGAGCACTGAAGAAGAATTCCACTGAGCATATGGAGTGGGAGAAGTAGGAGTGGGAGGATCGCCTGACGCCCCGGACACATGGTGAAGAATGAGCTACTGAGTATGGGCCATCTCGTGGCTCTGCTTGTACGCCGCATATGGCCCCTTGCGAGTGTCCACCCCCATGCAAAGAATGTTCTGCTGGAACCAATGCAGCTGCTTGACCTCATGAGCAATAGGAGGCACTGGGGGCCTACGAGCACTGGTATGGGCATCCCTCATGAAGCCCTCAAAAGCAGAAGATGGATGAGAGGTCTTCCTAACCTTGTTGTATATCTTCTTCGCCTTATGTTCAACATCAATGCGAAACTCTCTAGTGGGAAGCAGGTGCTTGATCAGCATCATAATATAAGGGGCATATGGGATGGAGAGCCTATTGAACATTGCATCAATCAACTCATGATAGATGAAATCCATCACATCCAGCTTGTAGTCTGTAGACTCATCCTCACAAGAGGCCACCTCATAGGAAAAAGCCAGCAGTTGAACCAAATGACCATGAATACTATCGTTGTTTCCCCCACTCGAAGTGATAGAGTCACGAAAAATTCCCACCAAGCTAGCATACAGAGGAGAAAGACCAGCAAAGGAACCCACCATACAATTATCAATTGTGCAAGGAGAGAGGACACCATCTTTATTGGGCTTGAGCTGGGTGATCATACGATGGCCACTAGCACGGTCCCTGTGGCGGAAAGGATATCCAAGCACCCTAGCAAAAGTATGAAAATCAGCTTGCATTGGAATGTCACGAGTCATCCACTTTATGGTGCGGTGCTCATCACCACAAATGACCAAAGTGGAGAAGAATTTCTTCACTACCTCAGAGTCATATGAACACTGAAGAGCCATGAGATGGTGCAGCCCCATCCTCTTAGTCATGTCCATAGCATCAACAAGTTGAGGTTTTTCCATGGCCTCGGCAATAATCATGGGATGCATAGGACAAAACTTCAGCTGAGCATAAACATCTTCATAAATAGACTTTTGGTCATCACACCAAAAGCGGGAGTCACCAAGCTCAATATCTTGCGCAGATTCCGCAAACAGATCACGATGGTGAATAGGAGAGTAATAGCATCCATCTTCTTATAGTTAATCTTTGGTTCCTTTGCCTTTTCTTGGACACACCCTTCCTGCTCCTATCCCTCTTGCCTGTTCAGCCATGCAGTCAGCCTCTTTGTTCCTCCGTCTCAGTTCAACCTCGTCCACGAGACCACCCTCACTGTCGTCCCAGAAATAGAGGCCATGAGGATGGCGCTTGTAGGTCTTGGGAGCACTAGAACCACCTGTGAAACAAATAAGATGGATAGCATGGGGATAAGCACACACACAAGTCCGGGAGAGAAAGTAGAGGTGGTAGGCAAACAGTCCATAGTCCAAACATACATGCTGCAAAAATCCACAGAAATCTGAAGCAGATTTGACTCTGTTAGGCCGCATTATCTGGCCTGGCAAGGGGCGGATAATCTGGCCCTGGCAGAAACTCTCAGATTTGCCTAGATTGAATGCAAAGACATAGATAGGACTAAGGAACTGCAAGACTACAATCTCTACACAAAATAACAACCTTCTACTCCATGTTCCACCGACAAGTGACACATCAACTCAAAAGATGGGGAGAGAGGGAGTTACCCTCACTCACTGAAGGAAGAACGCGAAGGAGAAGGTACCCGGAGGCGTGGGGAAGAAGATCCATGGGAGGCCCGGAGAATCCAGTGGCCGGGAAGGCTCCGGGAGGGTGGGGGTGGTAGGCGGTGGCTGGGGAGAGGGAGAGGGGTCAGGGGAGAAGAACTGCTCTTTGTGAGCCCTTCCCCTCGACACCCACCCCTTAACAGACTGAGTCCGCCAGGGCTGGATTATCCGGCCTGAACTCTGAATTCTTGTTATACACAGGTTTAGGCCCGCGTGTCCCCAAACAAAACCTCCACAAGATGGAAATGGACTTGTGTGCTAGAAGAGATGGCTTAGGGATAGAGAGAGGCTTGGGATTAGACAACTAAACTGAGATGGTACTACACACTCAAGATTGCAAGAGTAAAATCAACTAAAACCCAAAATTGAGAGTGATTTCCATAAGAACAAGAGATGAGCAAAAATAGCCAAAAAGATCCATATAGAACCAACTCTTCGCATGGAACAGGGCGATGGCCGAGGCCACCTTGTTCGAGTGCATGGTATGACACCACGAAGATATATCTTGGGTTCATAAACAATACTCATCAAAAGGCTCACATATCACAAAATGATATTAAGAGGAATGATTTTACTTGCTTTTGGCATATGGGGGGAGGGTTAGCCCAATCAATTAGGACCACACTCCCTCTATATCCATGCCCACACCTAGACCAAATAAGGAGGAGATATAAGAGTGAGTGCATGGGTAATGAAGACAAGCTCCTTGAATCAACGATATTTAGCTCATTCCTCAAGTAACAAAACCTTGCTTCATCAAGTGGCTTCCTGAAGATATCAGCAAGTTGGTCTTGGTGCTCACAAAAGAGAGATCAATATCACCGCGAGCTACATGGTCCCGGATAAAATGATTCCGAATCTCAATATGCTTTGTCCTTGTGTGTTGCATCGAGTTATACACAATTTTGATTGCACTTTCATTATCGCATAAAAGAGGCACTTTGTCACAATTGACACCATATTCCTTTAAATTTTGCCTCATCCATAATAATTGTGTACATGCACTAGCAGCAGCCACATATTCAGCCTCGGCGGTGGAGAGAGATATATAATTCTGCTTTTTAGAAGACCAACAAACCAAGGATCTTCCCAAGAATTGGAAAGCTCCAGAAGTTGATTTCCTATCATCCTTATCACCAGCCCAATCTGAATCAGTATAGCCACATACAGAGAAATTGGAGCCCTTGGGATACCGTGGACCAAAATTCGGGGAATGAACCAAATATTGGAAAATTCTCTTGACCGCCACTAAGTGGCTTTCTTTAGGAGCCGCTTGATACCTTGCACACACGCCCACACTCAACACAATATCGGGTCTAGATGCGCAGAGGTAAAGAAGAGAGCCAATCATGGACGGTATACCTTTTGGTCCACATCTTTACCGTGGGGATTGAGTTCAAGATGACATTTAGTTTGCATTGGGGTGGAGACGCCATTAAGATCCGTCATCTTGAATCTCTTGAGCATGTCTTGGATGTATTTTGCTTGATTTATGAAGGTTCCTTCTCTAAGTTGTTTGATCTCAAATCCAAGAAAGAAACGTAACTACCCCATCATAGACATCTCAAACATGTCAGTCATAAGATTTGAAAATTCATCATTAAAAGCTTTATTAGTAGAGCCAAAGATGATGTCGTCTACATATAGTTTGCATACGAAGTGCTCCCCCTTAACCTTCTTAGTAAAAAAGTGGGATCGATTTGCCCAACTTTGAAGCCACGGTCTAGCAAAAGCTCTTTAAAGTTCTCATACCACACACGTGGGGCTTGTTTAAGGCCATAGAGTGCCTTATCGAGTTTCTAGACATGGTTCAGAAAGTTAGGATACTCAAATCCTGGGGCTTGCTTTACGTATACCAACTCATGTAGAGGACCATTAAGAAAGGCACTCTTAATGTCCATTTGCTGTAATTTAAAATTATTATGAGCAGCATAAGCAAGAAGGATACTGATGGACTCAAGACGAGCCACTGGAACATAAGCCTCGCCGAAGTCGATGCCCTCAACTTGGGAATATCCTTGTGCCACGAGTCTTGCCTTGTTCCTTACAACAATTCCATTTTCATCTTGTTTATTCTTAAAAATCCATTTTGTGCTGATAACATTGCGGCAATCCTTGGGCTTCTCTACTAATTTCCAGACTTTGTTGTGCTCAAAGTTATTTAATTCTTCATGCATATCAACAACCTAGTCCGGATCTTCAAGGGCTTCAAATACTTTCTTGGGTTCCACCATTGATATGTGAGCCTAGTGCTGACCAAAGCTTGCAAGCTCCCTTCTTGTGGACACCCTTCATCTGAGATCACCTACAACTTTGTCAAGGGTGTGACCCCTTAATTCAAGATTCCTATCTACACGAGCTTTGCGACAAAGCTCAATCAACTTGATGTCTCTTGGAGGGATAACTTCATCATTTGAGTCTTCGTTGGAATTATTAGCTTGGCCTTGATCTTTAGCTCGATCATCAGGAATAGAAGGTGATGAATCTTGCCCTTGATTTTGATTAGAAGCCATAACAGGAGGCTGTAACTGTTTAGAATTTTCAGGGCCGGATAATCTGGCTGAGGGTGTGGCCGGACAATCCGGCCTCGGAGAGCTTGGTCCATCTTTACTGTCTTGAACGGTTCTGGCTTGAACTGGAGAGGGGCCGAATAATCCGGGGTCAGCCGGAAAATCCGGTCTAGGACTTGCAGCAGATTCTTCAATATTGCGTTCACTTTTGCCAGTCAAGGGAGGTTGGCCAGATAATCCGGTGTCCACCGGATAATCCAGCCTAGAGCTTTCTAGAGAAGTGGATTGATGAGCTTCAGTAGTTTGTGGTGTTGGTGTAGAGGTTTCTCTAGCAGTTGGAGCATGTTGAGCTTGTGTTGATGAGGGCTCTACTTGGGCAGAGCATTGTCCTTCCCGATCCACCACAAGGGGTTCCTCAATGGGGCGGAAAAGTCCCACGCCCATTCTTCTTATGGCTTATTGGGGTATTTCAACATCCGCATCACAAACATCAACTTGCCCCGCACGGGAGCCATCATTTTCCTTGAACACCACACTACAAGATTCTACAACAGTTCCGGGGAGCTTATTGTAGACTCTATAAGTGTGGGATTTGGCACCATAACCAACAAAAATTCATGCTAAAGCCTTAGACTCAAATTTAGAAAGACGAACTCCTTTGATAAGAAAGAAACACTTACAACCAAATACCCGGAAGTAGGAGATGTTTGGCTTGTTACCGGTAAGTATTTTGTAAGGTGTCTTGTCCAAGATTTGCAGAGGTAGAGCCGGTTCGAAGAGTGGCATGCGGTAGAAATTGCTTCAGCCCAGAAGTTATAAGGTGACTTGAATTCAGCTAGCATACATTAAGGTCCGGTTCTTCCTCTCGGCTACACCATTTTGTTGAGGGGTATACGCAGCGGAATATTAGTGTCTTATCCTCTCTTCACTTAGGAATTCATTTAGAGTGTAGTTCTTGAACTTGGAGCTATTATCGCTTCTAATTGCCAAAATGGGGACGTTGTGTTGACATTGAACCTTGTTGGCAAAATCGATGACCGTTTGTTGAGTCTCGCTCTTCAACTTGAAGAAATAGACCCATGTATATCTTGAATAATCATCAACAATTACGAGGCAATATTTCTTCCCACCGAGGCTTGCATGAGATGGAGGACCAAAGAGATCCACATGAAGAAGCTCCAAAATCCTCTTTGATGAAATAATAGTCTTTCATCGATGGGGAGATTCATGCATCTTCCCTTCAACACAAGACCTACAAACACGGTCTTTGGCAAAGGAAACATTTTATTTTAGTCCAAGAATGTGGCCACCCTTGTGAAGTCTTTCAAAGTTCTCATATTGACGTGGGCTAGTCGGCGATGCCATAGCCAGCCTGCGTCGGGCTTTCCCAAAAGACACATCAGGCCTGTAGTGGTTTTCCCCGAAAAGTCCACCACATACAGGTCATTTTTGACATATCCAACGAAAGCGACCTTTAGAGACTTGCTCCACAAGAGGACCACCAAATCACCATCAATAAAAATAGTGAAGCCCATCTTACCAAGGGCACAAACAGAAAGTAAATTGTAACCAAGGGTCTCAACAAGCATGACGTCCACGAGAGATATCGTGAGCCACCACAACCTTGCCAAGACCCAATACCTCAGATTTTGACTTGTCACTATAGGAGACGGTTATGTGATCATGATTTAGCTGCATCTCCAAGATGATCTCCTTGCTTTTGGTCATATGACTCGTGCACCCGCTATCGAGCACCCATTTGGACTCGTCGGAAGCATAGCCCTGCAAGAAAGTTACTTCTTGGTTTTAGGTACCCATTTTTCAATGGGTCCTCTCATGTTAGTGACAAGGGTCTTAGGAACCCAAATAGACCAAGAAATGTAACTATCAAAAGGACCAACAAATCTAGCATAGACATCACCATATTAATCACAGAATAATTCATAATTTGGACTATTAGCCCCTGCAAAACCAACATAGTTAGTCTTGTCATTAGTTGTGGTGCTTGCCTTTGTTTGTGCAGTTTTGCCCTTCTTCTTCTTATTCTTTGTCTTAGGAACATAACCAAGACCTTCGTTTCCATTATTTATCCTTTTCTTGCTAAGAATCTCATCTAGGACTTCTTTACCTTTAGGTTGAGACCCATTTACAAGTTCTTCTTTTAGTCTTGCATTTTCTTCAATAATATCTTCATGTCCACACGATGGAGTGGAGGTGCTGGGCATATCATACTTGTCCAATTGAGTTTGGAGCTGATCACGAGACTCATTTAGAGTAGAATGTTCACTCTCCAATGCCTTGTGGGTAATTTCAAGTTTCACAAACTTCTCTGAGAGTCTAGCATGAGCAGCCCCAAAGTCAATCTTCTCCTTCTTTAGTTTCTTTACCTTAGCAAGAGCATTGTCACGTTCTTTTATGAACTGGGCAACAACCTCTTCATGGGACTCCTAAATTGACTCGAGTTTCTCCTCTAAAGATAATCGAGCTTCCTCTTCTTCCTCTAGAGCATTCTTCAAATAGGCTATTTCCGAGTCATCTTCTCTTTCAATTCTTCTCTTCTCTTCGAGAAGTTCTTCGGAATGAGCAAGTTGACTCATAAGAGCATGAAAATGAAGTTTGTGCTCACCTTGCAATTTAGTGAAATTTTTTTCCAAAGCAATAACTTCTTCTTTTATCTTAAGACTAGTATGATCATCCATAACCATATTTATAGTAGTCTTAGGAAATGAAGAAATAGAAGATGATACCTCAGACCCTCTTGCCATAAGGCAAGTGACATTATTGTTGATGACATTTTCATTTGGAGAGTCAAAGAGCGATGTGGGGCTAGATGTGGTGGCTATAGCAGCCACCTCTCGAGAGCTATCTTCATCCTCTTCGTCTTCACTTGCAGAAGAATATTCCTCTTGTGCCACCAAGACAATCTTGGGTTGCTTCTTGTAAGGGCCATTCTTCTTGAAAAATGGTTTCTTTCGAGGTGCCTTGGACTTTTCTTTGAGGATGATCCTGCCTCCATTGTCTTCTCTACTTTGATACGGACACTCAGCCACAAAGTGCAACCGGTCCCCACAATTGTGCAAGTCCTCTATTTTGGGTCATTCTCTCTTCGCCCACTTGACCCATTCTTATGCTCAAGTTCAGACTTAGCCTTGGCTGGGTCCTTCCAAAATTTCCTTGCGTAGAAGGCCATGTACTCACCATGAGCACGCTTGACCTCCTCGGGACATCCCATGGATACAACATCGTATCCTCTATCATCCTCATATTGTTCAACCACATTGGCCTTTAGAGAAACATTAACTGCCTTTTGCATTCCAATTTCTCGAGCACGAGCGTCTCTGGAATTCTTGGTGGCAACCTTGAAGGCCGCCATTTCTTGCATGATTTCATTGGAAGTCATTTGGTGGTAGTTATGTCTACCTTGCAAACTCTTCAAGTCCGTTGGCTCAAATAGCATGAGGGCACTCACATATTTCCTTTTGATCCAAGCATCATCAATGTGAGTGGCTCCATGCTTTCTAAATGTTTTTGCAATGCTCCTGAGCCTTCTATACATGTCTTCATGGTCCTCTCCATCCAACATGTAAAATCCTTCAGCTTCATTGCTAAGAGCATCACACCTATTTCTTCTCATGCTTTCATTCTGATGAATAGATTGGTGAGAGCATCCCAAGATTATTTGGCTGTGTTGAAGTGCTCAATATGCGGCATGTCTTTGGGACCCACTCCGAGCTGAATCATGTGAAGAGTCGTTGCATTTAGTTAACTGTCCACAACTTCTCTTCTAGTCAAGTTGGCGGGGTCTCCAATATGAAGACCATCTTCAATGATCCTCCAAAGCTCAATTGACGAACTGCATACATGAGATTTCATTAAGAATTGCCATTCATTAAATGAAGATGCAGTAAGCTTGGGTGGATCACCCCTATTGTTTATATGAGGATGTGGGATAGGTGGGTCGGGAGAATACAAGTGAGGGACCTCACTATAATCCTCCTTACCACTTCCCTTCTTGGAGGCGGAGCCATTATGTTTCTCACCCACCACCTCATCTTCCTTAGATTCGGCATGAGCCTTATCCTTAGATAGAGGAGTGGTGGCCTTAGAGGAAGATGGAGATGGGGCTATAGATGATGTGAGGCGAGAAATCATTTGTTGCATCTCTTCCATGTTGGTTTCAAATGATTTCAACAAGGTTGTTTCCAACGTCTTGAGGTCATCCATTGTGACCTTATCCACAGCCTCATTCCCATTTTCCTTAGTACCCATACTTCTCTTAGGCAGCTAAGCCTGAATAAAGAGTCGGGGCTCTGATACCTATTGAAATGGATCATATGGGCACCTAGAGGGGGTGAATAGGTGCTACTTCAAATTTTAATACTTTTTTAATTTTAGGCTTGACACAAAAGGTAAATTCTCTAGATATGCAACTAAGTAGAATTTCCCTATATGCAAGCCTAACTACTAGCTAGTAAAGGCAGGTAAGAGTGAGGAACAAGGAAACCGTAGTGGAGCACGCGGAGACACAGGATTTGTTTTACCGCAGTTCCTTCTTTGTTAAGGGAAGTACATCTGCATTGGAGGGGTGGGCAGTACTAAGACCACCACACCACAATAGGCCTCACCCTGTTCTCCGATGGATCTCACCACCAAAGGCCTGATCCACCTTTCCACTATTGGAACCCTTCGAGGAGGGACCCGATGCCTTTACACAACTAGCGGGGCACAACTCCACAACCGAATTGGAGGCTCCCATAATGGCAACAAGCTGCCACAAGAACAATTGTTATCAATATCAAAACACAAGATCTAGATATTAACAAGAATACAATATTGGGAATTCTTCAAGTGAATGGATAGGAGTTGAAGCGCTTGATTCATGATGATGATGAATGAAGTCTCCTCCTTCAATTCCCCCAAAGATCAAAGACTTCGGGTGGTTGAAGTGAGAGAGCTTTTTCAACAGGCCAGAACTTTTTTGAATGAATCAAGAAGACTGACAGGAGGGGTCATTGGGACTTTTATACCCCATGTCCAGACTGAGCCGTTGGAGTCATCTGGGGCCAGATCATCCGGCCTTAGTGAGGGCCAGATTATCTGGCCTGGGGAATACTCTGCCCCAGACTCGGATTATCCGGGGGAAAATCCGCCCCTGGACAGAAGCTCGCGCCGAGCCATCCTTGGCAGCTCCTCCTGGGGGCCGGATTATCCGGCACAAGGGGGGGGGAGACGGATTATCCGGCTGGGGGAAATCCGCCCCAACTTTGGATTGTCCAGGGGAAAGTCCGCCCCCAGACAGAGACTCGCGCCGATCTTCCCTTGGGCACTTCTCCTGGGGGCCAGATTATCCGGCCCTTGATGGGGTGATACGTTGCTAACGTATCTATAATTTTTGATGTTCCATGCTTGGTTTTTATCTACTATCTTATGTTTTGTTCCAACTTTGGAGTATTTTTATACACTTTCTTGGAATAACCTATTAACAAGATGCCATAGTGCCAGCTACCTGTTTTCTGCTGTTTTTGGTTCCAGGAAAGTCAGAAAATGAATATTCTCGGAATTTAATGGGACAAAAGCCAAAGTCAATATTTCACCGAGGGGGACACGGAGCAAGAATACGAGATGGAGAGGGTCCAGAGGGCCGCCACCCCACCTGGCCACGCGGCCAGGCCTACTTCCTTTTACAAAGGTCTTTCTTCCACCATTATATTGAGTCTCCACCTTCTATCTTTATGCACCTACTTTGAGAGCATAGTGGCCATTCTTAGTTCTATGTGCATTGTCCCAAGACTAGTTGATTGATGCATAACTTGTTATTGCTTGTTTTAAACTATTGTATCTAGTCACTCTTATGAACTTTGAAGGTATCCTATGCATTTATATTTGCTACTCTATTGAGGGACAAGCTGAATACTATTATTCTATGTTTTCTTTATGTGAAACAAACAAACGTCTTGCAAAGCATTGTTATTCATGAATCTTTTGTTTGTACCTTTTCATGTTGCATCATAGTTTCTTTGCCTATTGCTAGAACTTTGTCTTTCATGTTATGATTGAAGTACTATGATCCCAACTTTGAATGTTTTGCAAATACTTTGATCAAGTCTTCGATGGTGCATGTCACCTCAAAAATTATTTCTTTTTATCACTTACCTACTCAAGGACGAGCAGGAGTTAAGCTTGGGGATGTTGATACATTGCAAATGTATCTATAATTTTTGATGTTCCATGCTTGGTTTTATCCACTTTCTTGTGTTTTGTTCCAACTTTGGAGTACTTTTCATATGATTTCTTGGACTAACCTATTAACAAGAGCCAAAGTGCCAGCTACCTGTTCTCTGCTGTTTTTGGTTCCAGGAAAGTCAGAAAATGAATAATTGGACGGGACAAAGGCCAAAGTGCCTATTTTTCTGGAAGGGATCAACTGCCAGAATACGAGACGGAGAAGGGCCAGGGAGCCACCACACCACCTGGTCGCGCGGCCAGGCCTGGCCCGCGCCAGGGGGTGGTGTGGCGGCTCCCGGCACCCCCTCGGCCTCTCCTTTCGCCTATAAGTTTCCCTCGGGACGAAAACCCTAGGTACCCGATCAAAAAAATCCATGAAAGAGTCTGTAGCCGCCGTCATCTCCATCCCTAGATCGGGAGGGATCTAAAGCTCTTCCCAGCACCCTGCCGGAGAGGGGAATTCACCCTGGAGGCCTTGTTCATCACCATGCAAGCCTCCGGTGTGATGCGTGAGTAGCTCATCCTTGGACTACGGATCCATGTAGTAGCTAGATGGCTGGTTTCTCCTCCTTTGTGCTTTCATGTTTAGATCTTGTGAGCTCCGTTCATGATCAAGATCATCTATTTGTAATTCATACATGTTGTGTTTGCGGGGATCCGATGGATATTGAGATGCTATTTCAGATTGATTATTGATTCTATCATGTCTTTGTTATTTGAGATCTTGCATGCTTTCCATTGTTAGTAGCTATCTTGGCCAAGTAGATGCTAGCAACTCCAAGAGTTGGTATTTATGCTCGATAGTGGGTTCATGCCTCTGGTAATCTGGGGTAGTGACAGAAATCTTTAAGGTACTAGATGTGCTGTTGCTACTAGGGAGAAAACAACAATCCTTTGTTCATAGAACAATCGTATTGTTTATTTTACACGCAGTTCATAAAGCAATAATCTTTTGCTTGCAACTTAATACTGGAGGGGGTTCGGATGATAACCTGAAGGTGGATTATTAGTCATAGATGCAGTTGGATGGCGGTCTATGTATTATGTTGTAATGCCCAATCAAGTCTCAAAGGAGTCAAGATGATTAGGATATGCATGTATTGCTTTCTCGGTGTTTGTCAATTGCCCCGCTGTAATTTGTTCACCCAACATGTTATCTATCTAAGGAGAGCCACCTCTGGTGAACTATGGATCCCGGTCCTTTTACTTTACATACAATCTACAATCTTTTACTGCTTTGTTTTTACTTTCTGTAAACTTTTACTTCTTTCCATTCGATACGTTTAATCCTTTGTTTTCCGCAAAACACGGTGAGATTGACAACCTCATCGCAAGTTGGGGACAAAGTTCTATGGTTGTGTTGTGCAGGTCTCCACGTTACTACTAGCACCGGTAGTGCGCCCTGCCAAAGCTCAGTTAGTAACACCTTTGGGGTGTTTCCTTGCTCCTACTGGTTTGATTAAACCTTGGTCTCATAACTGAGGGAAAACTTGTTGTTGTGCTCATCATACCTTCCTCTTGGGGTTTCCAACGAGCTCTACATCTATCATGAGCCAGCAAAGATTTTTCTGGCGCCGTTGCCGGGGAGTCAAGGACATCTTCACAAGGGGAGTCCCTCATAACCAATCTCTTTACTTAGTTTTTTTTTGTTTTGCATAGTTTTATATTTGCTTTGTTTGCTTGTTTTGTTCTTCAAAAACACAAAAAAATTAGTTTTACTAGTTTGCTTTCTTATTCAAAAACACACAAAAATTAAGTCTCCTTTAGTTGTCACTATGTCTAGCCTTGCTCCAATCGCTATGTCACCCGTGGAAATGATTTTCACTTTCAAACAAGGAATTGAGGAAAGTTTTAAAGAAGCTTGGTCTAGAATCTCTGATCTACATGAAAAAACTGAGCCTAAAATGACTCAAAGTTTGTTCCTTAGTAGTTTTTACCTTGGGATTGCTCTTTGCTATAGATATGCTCTAGATGTTGTTGTGGGAGGAGATTTCCTCCAATGTAATGAGTATGATGCTATTAATGCTATAAAGAAATTGATCCTCACTTACAACATGCCTAGCCAAACGGATACTTCTTTCGCGAAAATATTTGCTAGGTTGGATACTCTTGAGGCTAGCACTACTAGATTAGAAGGGTGCTATAATACGCTTAAGGAGCAGCACTATTATGTTCCAATAAACTCTGAACCATCAAAGTGGTTTCCTACAATAAAGATTGAGATGAACGCTGAAACTTTTCAAGCTCGCTATGGTATCATGTCTGAATCTTGCCTTATGCCCAAAGATATTTATAAATCTCTGGATACTTGGGGGCTCATTGAGGGAGGAAAAGAAAAATCTCTTACTGATAATACTACCATATTACCTCTTGGAATAGCTGAAGGAGTGTTTACAAAGATCCTTGGGAAAACGATTTCTATTGATTATCTTGTTATTGAATGTGTAGGAAAAGGACAAATTACACTTGGAAGGTCCCTATTGGAACTTCTTGGAGCAATAATATATGTGGGAAAGGGGACCATGCACCTTTCTTCTCCACCAAAAAATCATATTTTCCAAAGGTTAAGAATAAAAATAAGAGAGGTAAGGGCAAGAAAGTTGGTCTTAATGCTTCTTCATTTGAGAACACTTGATTCTTTCTTTGCTTCTTATGCCTGACTTAAAGGCGTTAAAGAAAAGTACTTGTTGGGAGATAACCCAAGAGTTTTAGCTGAGTCTTGGAAGTTATTACCTCTGTAATAACCTCTCCTTATCCTTTTTATTTGCTTTTTGTGCCAAGAGTAACCTCTAATGAGAGAGAAGTAATGATTGGAAAAGTTGTTGTCCCGAAACAGATTTCTGTGCTTCACTGTAAAAATTCCTGAGAGAGTTATGTACGTCGGATTGAGCTGCAATTGTTTGTGTTTCTGCCCCAGGTTGTTTTCTAACTTTCGTTAGTTCAACACTTTTTGATTTGAGCAACAGAAGGTCTTCGAAATAATTCGTCTTTACCTGTTGGTCTGTTTTGACAGATTTCTGCCATTTTTCTGCATTTGCTTCTTTTTAGTTCCTTCTTGAGTTCCTTTGGGGAATTGAGCTTTTTGAGGGAAGTGCTACAGTAGCTAGTGTTCTAATGGAAGTTTATTTGGTGTTAGAACTAAACCTTGAGACTTATTTATCTTGAGTGCACTAATGTTGCTAATGAGATTGTGTGAAGTTTTGTATGAAGGAAAAATTTCAGGTGTGTGGAAGGAATGAGTAATGAGATGAAGGATGGACTAAAGCTCAAGCTTGGGGATGCCAGGCGTGTCACCCCAAGAAATATCCAAGAAGTACAAGC
The DNA here is from genome assembly GCA_910589775.1 of Avena eriantha. NCBI lineage: Eukaryota > Viridiplantae > Streptophyta > Magnoliopsida > Poales > Poaceae > Avena > Avena eriantha. The sequence goes on along the minus strand of OU342740.1, from coordinate 53,275,894 downwards.
GTCAAAGTTTGGGGATGCCCAAGGCATCCCCTTCTTCATCAATAAAAATCCCAGGTTTCTTCCAAGCGCTTCATTTTTATTGTTTCATGCACAGTTGTGTTTTTCTTGGAGCGTCTTCTTTTTCGTTTTTGTTTTGGTTTTTAGTTTGCTTGGTTTGCTTAGTGTTCTGAATAAATTGGTTGGACCCCCTCTTTCATACTTTGGTTTGCAAATAGTTTGGTTTGGTTTGGAAAAAGAGTAGGAAAGTTCATGCTTATGTGGTAAAAAGAGCTCGTTTTTGATTGTGGCCTATGCTTTGTCATTCCATGCTTGATATTGTTTTGGATTTATGCTTAGTATTCTTTGTTGTAGCATGACTTGTTATAAACAATTGAGATTGCTTAATGTGCCTTGGATGAATCATGCGTTGTTTTAGCATATTAAACCATAGTATAGTGGTATTCTCCTTTGATGCTTTATTTGGGTTGACTTGGCACATGCTCACACCATGTTATGACTATCTCAAGCCACAATAGCCTTTATGATCCTTTGGTTTTCAACTTGTAGTATCACTTTATGCTTTGATCAATGATGTTTTGTCGCCTCTGCATGATTATGGCCATTATTGCTCTCTTAGTTTGTCGCTCCCAGTCTTTTGCTAGCCTCCACAACAAAGTATGAGTTCCACTCATGCATCCAACTCCCTAAACCAAGTTATTCCAAAGAGTCCACCATACCTACCTACTAGCTTATGCTATTCCAAGTATATTCATGCTTTTGTTTACCTTTCACTTGTTATGAGAAAACTAGTGATTAAAGCTCTCACGAACTTGATGGCACACTTTACTTTATTGCCTCTAATAAACTTGACCCATTGGGTCCTTCTTTGTTGTGTATATGCTTGCGCTTTATAAGTTGAAATTAGCAGAACCATGTTTCATGGGGAACGCTTTCAACCTCGCACTTGTACTTTGTACTCCGTTGATATCATGTTCTTTTGCTTACGGATCCCGGCGGTGTGAAATAAATGTGGAACTTGTAAGATCATAGAGTTTGTATGTGTGTTAGAGAAACGCCTGGGCCACTAGCCTAAGCCATGCTTAATCATGGTGGAAACTTGCAGCATCACCATAATGAGCACTCTATGAAGCATCCTCAATAAAAACCTATGCAAATAGCAAATAAAAAGATCGCTGAGATGCTCATTGTCTGCTTGCCTTGTCATTTTGGTTGTGGGAAAGCTCCCGTATCATGTGCAAGGGGTACCCCGTTGGCGGTTCTTAATGATACACATATACTTACAATGACAAGATCTTACTCGTGACTGAAGTTGAGTAGCATGAGTATAGGTCTTTGTAAGTAAGGGGCATGAGATTTCGGTTTATAACTTGTCAAGCATATCCTCTTAGTTGTGTCACTTTAGCCTTAATCACTTTGAAGATGCTTATGATAGGGGCAATGAGAGCCGAAAGCTACAAGTACCATAATTTTTGGAAGCTCTTTATGAGACTTGAATCCCCACTTCCTTTTATAAAGGCCTTTCTTCCACCATTATATTGAGTCTCCACCTTCTATCTTTATGCACCTACTCTGAGAGCATAGTGGCCATTCTTAGTTCTATGTGCATTGTCCCAAGACTAGTTGATTGATGCATAACTTGTTATTGCTTGTTTTAAACTATTGTATCTAGTCACTCTTATGAACTTTGAAGGTATCCTATGCATTTATATTTGCTACTCTATTGAGGGACAAGCTGAATACTATTATGCTATGTTTTCTTTATGTGAAACAAACAAACGTCTTGCAAAGCATTGTTATTCATGAATCTTTTGTTTGTACCTTTTCATTATGCATCATAGTTTCTTTGCCTATTGCTAGAACTTTGTCTTTCATGTTATGATTGAAGTACTATGATCCCAACTTTGAATGTTTTGAAAATACTTTGATCAAGTCTTTGATGGTGCATGTCACCTCAAAAATTATTTCTTTTTATCACTTACCTACTCGAGGACGAGCAGGAGTTAAGCTTGGGGATGTTGATACATTGCAAATGTATCTATAATTTTTGATGTTCCATGCTTGGTTTTATCCACTTTCTTGTGTTTTGTTCCAACTTTGGAGTATTTTTCATATGATTTCTTGGACTAACCTATTAACAAGAGCCACAGTGCCAGCTGCCTGTTTTCTGTTGTTTTTGGTTCCAGGAAAGTCAGAAAATGAATATTCTCGGAATTGGACGGGACAAAAGCCAAAGTGCCTATTTTTCTGGAAGGGATCAAGTGCCAGAATACGAGACGGAGAAGGGCCAGGGAGCCACCACACCACCTTGTCGCGCGGCCAGGCCTGGCCCGCGCCAGGGGGTGGTGTGGCCGCTCCCGGCACCCCCTCAGCCTCTCCTTCCGCCTATAAGTTGCCCTCGGGACGAAAACCCTAGGTGCCCGATAAAAAAATCCACGAAAGAGTCTGTAGCCGTCATCATCTCCATCCCTAGATTGGGAGGGATCTGAAGCTCTTCCCGGCACCCTGCCGGAGAGGGGAATTCACCCTGGAGGCCTTCTTCATCACCATGCAAGCCTCCGGTGTGATGCGTGAGTAGTTTATCCTTGGACTACGGATCCATGTAGTAGCTAGATGGCTGGTTTCTCCTCCTTTGTGCTTTCGTGTTTAGATCTTGTGAGCTCCGTTCATGATCAAGATCATCTATTTGTGATTCATACATGTTGTGTTTGCGGGGATCCGATGGATATTGATATGCTATTTCAGATTGATTATTGATTCTATCATGTCTTTGTTATTTGAGATCTTGCATGTTTTTTGTTGTTAGTAGCTATCTTGGCCAAGTAGATGCTAGCAACTCCAAGAGTTAGTATTTATGCTCGATAGTGGGTTCATGCCTCTGGTAATCTGGGGAAGTGACAGAAATCTATAAGGTACTAGATGTGTTGTTGCTACTAGGGAGAAAACAACAATCCTTTGTTCATAGAACAATCGTATTGTTTACTTTACACGTAGTTCGTAAAGCAATAATCTGTTGCTTGCAACTTAATACTAGAGGGGGTTTGGATGTTAACCTGAAGGTGGACTATTAGTCATAGATGCAGTTGGATGGCGGTCTATGAATTATGTTGTAATGCCCAATCCAGTCTCAGAGGAGTCAAGATGATTAGTATATGCATGTATTGCTTTCTCGGTGTTTGTCAATTGCCCCGCTGTAATTTGTTCACCCAACATTTTATCTATCTAAGGAGAGCCACCTCTAGTGAACTATGGATCCCGGTCATTTTGCTTTACATACAATATACAATCTTTTACTACTTTGTGTTTACTTTCTGCAAACTTTTACTTCTTTCCATTCGATACGTTTAATCCTTTGTTTTACGCAAAACACGGTAAGATTGACAACCTCATCGCAAGTTGGGGACAAAGTTCTATGGTTGTGTTGTGCAGGTCTCCACGTTGCTACTAGCACCGGTAGTGCACCCTGCCAAAGCTCAGCTAGTAACACCTTTGGGGTGTTTCCTTGCTCCTACTGGCTCGATTAAACCTTGGTCTCATAACTGAGGGAAAACTTGCTGATGTGCTCATCATACCTTCCTCTTGGGGGTTCCCAACGAGCTCTACATCAATCACGAGCCAGCACCCGCCCCTTCCGACTATAAGATGCCTCCGATACAGAAACCCTAAGTACCCGATCAAAATTCCATGAAAGAGCATGTAGCCGCCGTCATCTCCATCCCTAGATCGGGAGGGATCTGAAGCTCTTCCCGGCACCGTGCCGGAGGGGAGAATTCACCCTAGAGGCCTTCTTCATCACCATACAAGCCTCCGATGTGATGTGTGAGTTGTTCATCCTTGGACTACGGGTCCATGTAGTAGCTGGATGGTTGGTTCTTCTCCTTTGTGCTATCATGTTTAGATCTTGTGAGCTCCGTTCATGATCAAGATCATCTATTTGTAATCCTACATGTTGTGTTTGCTAGGATCCGATGGATATTGAGATGCTATTTCAGATTGATTATTGATTCTATCATGTCTTTGTTATTTGTGATCTTGCATGCTTTCCGTTGTTACTAGCTATCTTGGCCAAGTAGATGCTAGCAACTCCAAGAGTTAGTATTTATGCTCGATAGTGGGTTCATGCCTCTAGTAATCTAGGGAAGTGACAGAAATCTCTAAGGTACTAGATGTGTTGTTACTACTAGGGAGAAAACAACAATCCTTTGTTCATTGAACAATCGTATTGTTTACTTTACACACAATGCGTGATGCAATTATCTATTGCTTGCAACTTAATACTGGAGGGGGGTCGGATGATAACCTGAAGGTGGATTATTAGTCATAGATGTTGTTGGATTACGGTCTATGTATAATGTTGTAGTGCCCAATCGAATCTCAAAGGACTCAAGATGATTAGTATATGCATGTATGCTGTGGGCCCCCCGGATTAATCCTCCGAGAATCCCTGTTATGCATACAACCACGATCCCATGATCGGTTAGTCGTGGCACATAACTGACAAGTATCATTACAAACATCCAGTACATAACGAATGCATGACATACCTTATACGCCATCATGGCTACATTGATCAACAACAGCGGATCTTCATTAGGCGCAGGGCCCGAGACATGCCTTAACCTACAGGAAACTGACTGGGAGAATGTCCTAACTCGCATATCCGCCATCACCACCTTCCTCTTGGAATCTGACCAAGTTAATAGCCAAGAACAATGCCAGTGAGTACTTTGAATGTACTCGCAAACCACCTTAAAATATTGATAATAATAGGATGATATGCATTTTGGTTGTGGTAGTAGGAGGGCTCCAAGAGGGGTTCTTTTCTAAATAGTCTCTCCTATAGATATAGCATCTACATATCTTTGTTTAAAACTTTTGTAAACCAATTTGGAAACCGTTTTGAAAAGTTTTGGAAAACATAAGGACTGGGTCACCCATTTTTTCCTGTTTTCAGGTCGTCCCACGACCGAACTCCTTCCATACCTCTCTGACCATCCCATGGTCAAAGCAGGTATCCTTCCCGACCATCCCATGGTCAAAACATTTTCAAAACCATTTCTTTTCCAAAAATCCTTTTGAAAACAAAACCAGCACCGCTCTACAGAAGTTTTTCCAACCCGTCCTTAACCGCGGACATGGCTATTTGAATAGATTTACACTCTGCAGAGGTTGTACACTTTACCCACACCATCCGGGTACACTACCCTGATCTTCACCGATCGTGGGTCGAGTAACCGATCAAGACTCTCCGGATTCCCACTCCAATATAAGTGCCTACCCTATGAGTGTTAATCCCCTCAACACCGAGACGTCGGGCGAGGACCAACCGGAGCGCTTTTTCCACTTCTCGAGTGTGTGCTTTCAATGAGGGGCTCATAGTAACGCGTGGAGGCGTGCCGACCCTTCGTTCCTTCTCCAGGTCCCACCTTTATCGGAGAAGGCCCACCCTCCAGGGATCCCCGATCCCCTGTAGTAGTTATGAGGCAGCTTATACCGGAATAAACAACATTCAAATCCAGCCGTATCCCATACTAGAGTAATGTGGTTTCACAGGGTTAAGTTGTTATAGCTAGACTGCAAAGAACCAGGTGCGTTTTCGTAAACCTTCTTCCTTCAGTTTTCCTCCAGCATTTTGTAAAACAAAACCTTTTTCTTTCTCAACATCTCTTGGGAGGTCCCACCTCACCAAGGTTTTATCATAAAACATTTGGTAAAACTTTTTCCGGGGTCTTCCCATCCGCTAGTTTTTGCTTCAGCTAAAACGGGGTCTCCAAAGGGGCATGGTGGATATGCACCATCTATTCTACTAGGGACAAGTAGGTGTCACCAAGGGGGTTGTACTTAGTAGTACCAAGGTATAATGGTTTGGAGGAGCCAAACCACTACCATATATATATATATGTATATGTCAACATATAGTAAAACAATGCAGTTTTTAATAAACAGAAGATAAAACATGCATAAGTAATATAGTAGGACAAGGCGTATGAGCAAGAAGGTGGCTTGCCTGATGATCATCAATATGGCATAATTGTCCCTGGACTTCTTCTTAGAAAACCATAATAACCACTCAAATCCATCTTCTTCTGCTCTCCGATATAATCGCAACTATCGTCGTTATGGAACACATGCAAACAAACAAGGGCACAATCAACACCATGCATACAAAAACCAATACATACAGCAAGCAATGATCAAAACAAGTTTACAAATCAGTAAGTCTTAGGAAGAAGGGTTTTGATAAGATTGGTATTATCTTGGGATTATGGAAGAAAATCCCCTTAGGATTTATAGTCTAGGAAGTACCTAAGAGATGGATTTTTGGAGCAAGACCATATTATGTATGGTAAGATTGTAAAAAACAAGATATCAACAGATAGGTATTGATAAGATGCAGCCAACAAAAGTGGTTTCACTATTTTATCACTTTTCTTGAAATACTTATGAATATTCTAGTGCTAAAGGCTCTAGTTTTAGGAAATAATTCACCAGAAACGTTCTGGAGCTAAAAAAATTATTTCCTTGGATGGTTCAGTAGGGTTTCATGTACTTGTTCACTGAGAGTTGGAATCAGGTCAAGAAAATTAACAGAATGCCCTCAAGAAATTCCCAAAGGTAGATCTGTGGTGTTTTTGTCTTTTTCACCAGATTAAATATATAGTAGCTTTTAATTTGATTCCAAGGGCACAGTGTAGATATTTGGAATACCTTTCTGTAGAAATTGGAATCACCCTTTTTGAAGCTGCATAGCTACTGTAGATAATTAAGAGGTGAATAAACCATGCACAGAATAGTTTAATTCACAGAAACACATCCAAGGCTCATTAAATCATGAGCTCCTGGGTTTGGATAGGCATTAGTGTACCACATCACAGAGAGTTGGAATTAGGTCAATAACTATGTTGGTTTGACCTAGAGAAATTCCTAGAGTCAGAGGTTAATGGTTTTTGTTATTTTTACTAGGGCCAAAATACTGTTCACCTTGGCATGGGACAAAGGACATGAGATGTGTACAGGTAATACCTACCAGGGGAACTTGGGTTTATCCCATTTGGAGTTGTGAAACTCACATGGGGATTTTCTTAGTAGAATATGATACATTTTTGTAGCAGATTTAGTATAACTAATATGGGCAATATTTGAGGCAGACAAAGGTACTGCATGATAGAGTAAAACTTTTGTAACCCTAGGGAATTTGGATCTAGCCAATTGGAACTGGTTTCCGTTTTCAATTTGATTTAATATAAAGAGTCAATTTTCTGGATTAACAGATCTATAAAAAGAAAAAGAGCAGAGGGTGCGGTGGGCCGGAGCTACATGGGAGTTGGGCCACGGAGGAGGATTCGGCCCACCCGGCTGTGCCCAACACGGGAGGCAGGGTTCAAACGGCTGACGGTGGGGCCCGCTGGTCAGCGAGCGCGAGAGGGCGAAGGGGTATGGAGAGAGGGGGCCGTTCGATCTAGTCGTGATGGACGGTCCTCATTGCTTCTTCCACCTCCAGACAGACGATGCAGGGGCTAACCCTAAGCAGCGCTGGCGGGGTTCATGGGCTCACCTGGGGGCATGGAGAGGCGTCGGGGAGGTGCCGAGGCGACGGAGGACTCCGGGGCGAGTTCGTAGAGGGGCGGCAGTGACCACTCTGGTGAGGATCTGAGGAATCCCGCGTCGGGAAGGGGCGGCGGCTCCGAGCTCGTTTGGGGCGGCGCCCTGGGGGTTCCTGGGAAGGAAGGAGGGGACGGTTAGATGAAGGATGCAGAGGAGAGGTCAGGAGGCTAACATGCATAGGAGGAGAGGGGAGGATGAGGGAGCTTACCTTGATGGACGAGGGAGACCGAGGTTCCTTCTCCACTTTTTTTTGGGCAACACCGAGTAGGGGAGAGGGAGTGGGGTTGCTGGAGTGGTAAGAGAGAGCGGAGGGGGCTAATGATGGGCATGGGGAGGCAATGGGTGGCCTCTGGCCTTAAATACCGAGAGGGGGAGGTAGATGGGGTGAAAGTCCTCTTTGGACAAGGGGGAGGAGTGTGGCTGGCCTGGGATTGGCTCAGGGGGCGGTGAGGAGGGGTAAGGGGGTCATTTGGGTCGGGCAGAGAGATAGGGAGAGAGTGGTGGAGGCTGTTGTAATAAAAGGGGTCCCACTTGTTTGTCTCTCTCTCTCAAGCACATAGGACTAGGGGAGAGGGTTTGCTACAGTATGAGCACGACCGAGGGAGGTGGAGTTGCTGTGGTGCATTACTTTGCAAGATTGGTGGTGGTTTTATATTGATTCAGCTCAAAACTAGCTAGGTTTGCTAAATTGAGTAAATATGTGCTTGTGAAGGAAGTTCAAAGTTTTGCATAGGACAAGGAGGGAAAATGGTACTGGTAGATAGATGAGGTCAAAATATACTTCCAGGATTTATTTGGGATTTTTCAAAGGATTTAAAGTCCACTTAAATCCATTTACTCAAGAACTGCAGAAATGGTTTATAGAAGCTCATTTGATATTTTTACATTGGACTTTGTTGGATTTTGATGGGAGATGGTCCTAGACACCATATCACATCTTGAGGAATTTTATTGGGATTTATTGAGGTGGGAAAGTATTTTTAAAGGATTATTTATTATTTCTGTCATTTAAGAAAAAGGGCAAAAAGAAATAATAAGGAATCTCAAAAATATTTATTCTTGAGAGGGGAAGCTATGGTATGATATATGGATCTCAAATGAGCCAAAAGTTGGGGAAGTGTTTTGGCAAAAACCAAATTTTTCCTTTGTGAGAGGAGTTTTGGAGATTTTTCCTAATTAGGGAATTAAATAGTTTTGGTCCATAATAAATATGGATAGTTGTTGATAAATCTTGATGATCAAGTTAGATGGTGTAGACAAGGTGTATCAAGCATTTTCAACCTTGAGATTGGAGAATCCAAGTTGATTTTGGTGGAATATCCTAGATTAAGGATCTAGGGTGATGTTAATTTCATACCATCAAAACCAGGCTGGATCTTGGAGCTCAGAGCTCCCCTTGGGGCATGGGGTAGATGGATGGATAGACCAAGTGATTTACATCAACATGGTACAGAGGTTTGAGCTTGATCCTGCTTGAGCTCACCAAGACAAGCCTCCAAACATTGAATAAAATAAGCCTGCCAAGGCAGATTATCAACTAGCCTTCAAAACCTTGTGGGTTTAAGAAGCACAAAGATCCACTTGGAACAAGTGAAGTAGGTATCGATAGACCTAAATGAGTAGAACACAACCATGCAGAGAGTTGGTCCATAGAAGGTTGGATGGTGGTGTGAGCTTCTACCAAAGTAGGCATGCTGGCTAGATTTGCAGGAAAAGTTATCATCTTGCTTGCAAAACCATCAAGAACAAGTGGGTTGGAGTGTGATCTAACCAAGGGAAAAAGGGGCCCTTGGTAGTCCTTAGGATATTTAACAAGATGGTTCAAGTGCATTACCCAAAAATGCACAAGGGCTGAGAAAGGGAGACATCCAAAAAGGTGATGTTGGAAATAGTTTTCCAGACTAGAGCATGCGAGGGGATGTTTTTGTTGGGTGGAAAGGTACCCAAGCATCATCAAGTGGATGGTGTTGGAGTGTAGATTGAGTAGGAGGGATCCTTGCTGGATATTGGTCTTCATTGACTTGGAAGCTTCTAGAAGAGATCACTAAAGAATTGATCTAGGTAAGGGTTTTAGATGATCACCTAGTAGCTAGGGATCAGATCTAGATTGTATCCTTGCTTAGGGTGGGATGATTTGGAGACATCTTGATCCTAGTGATGAGCTCCTAGAGTAGCTCATACTATCTCCTAAGCAGACAATTCAAACAGCAGATCAAGGCAACTCATATTACAAACAAATCAACTACTACTAGGGTTACCACCAAGCTTAGCTTGATGTAAGGATGGGTATTTTGAAATAGGTTGTAGTTTGTAAAGAGATGAGGGTTCCTTGGTATCTCTACCAAGGGTAGAATTCAAAAGTTTACAAAAAGGTTTTGTTAAATCTAGAGGTAAGAGTAGTAGAAGGTTCTGTCTTGAAAACATAAGGAGATAGTATTCTATAGCTCTCAATAGTTTGATCAATAGAAGCTACAAAAATAGTTTTGGTTACATAAGCATCTTGGCTCATGTTTTGAAATGCCAGAAGATTTGAGAATATGGAAATTAAGCCAAGACTGTTTTGGGAAGTAGCTTTTGTCAACTATTGTTAAGGTAAGGGAGTATACCAGCTAATACACATTCATATGCAAAAGCATATCCAAACAACTAGCAAACACTTCAGCATTAAGCAAGAAAAAGTTTTTGTTCCCCTGATTTTTCCATTCTGGACAACTAATCAGGGTTGCTAAAATTGGGATGTTACATATGCTTTCTCGATGTTTGTCAATTGCCCCGATGTAATTTGTTAACCCAACATGTTATCTATCGTAAGGAGAACCACCATGATACATTGCAAATGTATCTATAATTTTTGATGTTCCATCTTGGTTTTATCCACTTACTTGTGTTTTGTTCCAACTTTGGAGTACTTTTCATATGATTTCTTGGACTACCCTATTAACAAGAGCCACAGTGCCAGCTGCATGTTTTCTGCTATTTTTGGTTCTAGGAAAGTCAGAAAATGAATATTCTCGGAATTGTACGGGACAAAAGCCAAAGTACCTATTTTTCTGGAAGTGATCAAGTGCCAGAATATGAGACGGAGAGGGGCCAGAGGGGGGGCCACACCACCTGGCCACGGGCTAGGCCTGGCCCGCGCCAGGGGGTGGTGAGGCCAGCCCAGGAACCCCCTCAGCCTCCCCTTCCGACTATAAGATGCCCTCGGGGCGTAAACCCTAAGTACCCGATCAAAAATCCACGAAAGGGTCTGTAGCCGCCGTCATCTCCATCCCTAGATCGGGAGGGATCTGAAGCTCTTCCCGCCACCCTGCCGTAGAGGGGAATTCACCCTGGAGGCCTTCTTCATCACCATGCAAGCCTCTGGTGTGATGCGTGAGTAGTTCATCCTTGGACTACGGATCCATGTAGTAGATAGATGGCTGGTTCTCCTCCTTTATACTTTCATGTCTAGATCTTGTGAGCTCCGTTCATGATCAAGATCATCTATTTGTAATTCTGCATGTTGTGTTTGCGGGGATCCGATGGATATTGAGATGTTATTTCAGATTGATTATTGATTCTATCATGTCTATGTTATTTGATATCTTGCATGCTTTCCGTTGTTAGTAGCTATCTTGGCCAAGTAGATGTGCTGTTGCTACTAGGGAGAAAACAACAATCCTTTGTTCATAGAACAATCGTATTGTTTACTTTACACGTAGTTCATAAAGCAATAATCTGTTGCTTGCAACTTGATACTAGAGGGGGTTCGGATGTTAACCTGAAGGTGGATTATTAGTCATAGATGCAGTTGGATGGCGGTCTATGAATTATGTTGTAATGCCCAATCAAGTCTCAGAGGAGTCAAGATGATTAGTATATGCATGTATTGCTTTCTCGGTGTTTGTCAATTACCCCACTGTAATTTGTTCACCCAGCATGTTATCTATCTAAGGAGAGCCACCTCTAGTGAACTATGGATCCCGGTCATTTTACTTTACATACAATCTACAATCTTTTACTACTTTGTGTTTACTTTCTGCAAACTTTTACTTCTTTCCATTCGATACGTTTAATCCTTTGTTTTCCGCAAAACACGGTGAGATTGACAACCTCATCGCAAGTTGGGGACAAAGTTCTATGGTTGTGTTGTGCAGGTCTCCACGTTGCTACTAGCACCGGTAGTGCACCCTACCAAAGCTCAGCTAGTAACACCTTTGGGGTGTTTCCTTGCTCCTACTGGCTCGATTAAACCTTGGTCTCATAACTGAGGGAAAACTTGCTGATGTGCTCATCATACCTTCCTCTTGGGGTTCCCAATGAGCTCTACATCAATCACGAGCCAGCACCCGCCCCTTCTGACTATAAGATGCCTCCGATACAGAAACCCTAAGTACCCGATCAAAATTCCATGAAAGAGCATGTAGCCGCCGTCATCTCCATCCCTAGATCGGGAGGGATCTGAAGCTCTTCCCGGCACCGTGCCGGAGGGGAGAATTCACCCTAGAGGCCTTCTTCATCACCATACAAGCCTCCGATGTGATGTGTGAGTAGTTCATCCTTGGACTACGGGTCCATGTAGTAGCTGGATGGTTGGTTCTTCTCCTTTGTGCTATCATGTTTAGATCTTGTGAGCTCCGTTCATGATCAAGATCATATTTTTTTAATCCTACATGTTGTGTTTGCTAGGATCCGATGGATATTGAGATGCTATTTCAGATTGATTATTGATTCTATCATGTCTTTGTTATTTGGGATCTTGCATGCTTTCCGTTGTTACTAGCTATCTTGGCCAAGTAGATGCTAGCAACTCCAAGAGTTAGTATTTATGCTCGATAGTGGGTTCATGCCTCTGGTAATCTGGGGAAGTGACAGAAATCTCTAAGGTACTAGATGTGTTGTTGCTACTATGGAGAAAACAACAATCCTTTGTTCATAGAACAATCGTATTGTTTACTTTACACGGAGTTCGTAAAGCAATAATCTGTTGCTTGCAACTTAATACTAGAGGGGGTTCGGATGATAACCTAAAGGTGGATTATTAGTCATAGATGCAGTTAAATGGCGGTCTATGTATTATGTTGTAATGCCCAATCAAGTCTCAAAGGAGTCAAGATGATTAGTATATGCATGTATTGCTTTCTCGGTGTTTGTCAATTGCCCCAATGTAATTTGTTCACCCAGCATGTTATCTATCTTAAGGAGAGCCACCTCTAGTGAACTATGGATCCCGGTCCTTTTCTTTACATACAATCTACAACTGTTTACTGCTTTGTGTTTACTTTGTGCAAACTTTTACTTCTTTCCATTCGATACGTTTAATCCTTTGTTTTTCGCAAAACACGGTGAGATTGACAACCTCATCGCAAGTTGGGGACAAAGTTCTGTGGTTATGTGGTGCAGGTCTCCACGTTGCTACTAGCACCGGTAGTGCGCCCTGCCAAAGCTCAGCTAGTAACACCTTTGAGGTGTTTCCTTGCTCCTACTGGTTCGATTAAACCTTGGTTTAATAACTGAGGGAAACTTGATGTTGTGCTCATCATACCTTCCTCTTGGGGTTCCCAACGAGCTCTACATCAACACCGCCTTCAAGCAATTTTCTGGGCGCCGTGCATTGAGCCATCACACCACTAGTGAACTATGGACCCTGGTCCTTTCTTTTGCCATCAATCTACAACTATTTACTGTTTTCTGTTTACTTTCTGCAAGCTTTTAATGTCTTCCACACAATAAGTTTAATCCTTTGTTTTTAGCAAAACCGGTGAGATTGACAACCTCACTATAAGTTGGCGACAAAGTTCTGTGATTGTGTTGTGCAGGATTCCAAGTTGGAAACAACACCTTGGAGGTGTTTCCTTGCTCCTACTGGTTCGATAACCTTGGTTTCATAACTGAGGGAAAACTTATTGTTGTGCGCATCATACCTTCCTCTTGGGGTTCCCCAACGAGCTCGTTATTACACGAGTCAGCAAGTACTTTTTCTGGCACCATTGTCGGGGAGACTAGGACATCTTCACAAGGGGAGTCCCTCATAACCAATCTCTTTACTTTGTTGTTTTTGTTTTGCTTAGTTTATTTCTACTTTGTTTGCTTGTAATGCCCAATCAAGTCTCAAAGGAGTCAAGATGATTAGGATATGCATGTATTGCTTTCTCGGTGTTTGTCAATTGCCCCGCTGTAATTTGTTCACCCAGCATGTTATCTATCTAAGGAGAGCCACCTCTAGTGAACTATGGATCCCGGTCCTTTTACTTTACATACAATCTACAATCTTTTACTGCTTTGTGTTTACTTTCTGCAAACTTTTGCTCCTTTCCATTCGATACGTTTAATCCTTTGTTTTCCGCAAAACACGGTGAGATTGACAACCCCATCGCACCTTATAAATATGAGGTTTATGATATACTTAAATTTTGCTTTGATAATTACAAGGAAGAAAATGGCTATATTCTGGAATATCTTAATAGATACTCTCCACCAACGGAAGAGACTAATGCCTTGCAGGAGCCTATGGAAGAAGAAATTGCTGAACTTGAAAGCTCATTAGATGAAAAATAGGAGAGTGATGAACAAAAGGAGGAAGAATGGATCTACCCATGCCTACCTTCTAATGAGAGTAACTCTTTACCCCTTACATTATTTGATTGTCCCCCATGATTACCAAGGGAGGATGAATGTTATGTTCATGTGGATTCTTTTGAAAATGTTTATAATAAAGCTCTAGATGATGGTCCTATATTGGTTGATAATATTTATTGTACTACTATTGAAAATGAGATTGATCAGTCATCTTGTTATAAAATTGTTAAAAGTGGGTTTGAAGGTTTTAATCGCACCATTTTAGAGCTTCATAAAAATTATGTATTTGTAGATCATGAAAAGCATGCTTTATGTGATATTTATATTGTTAAGTTTATTCATGAGGCTACTGAAAATTATTATGAGAGAGGAAAATATGGTTGTAAAAGTTTTCATGGTACTGAAACACCTCTCTATTTCCTGAAAGTTTTGAAGTTAACTCTCGTTTTATCTTCCTATGTCTGTCACTTTGTTCTTTGTGAATTTATTTGCGTATAAGATTCCGATGCATAGGAAGTGGGTTAGACTTAAATGTGTTTTGAATTTGCTCCTTGATGCTCTCTTTTACTTCAATTCATATTTTTTATGTGAGCATCATCGGAATTCTTATGCCTAGCTCAAAGGTGTTAAAGAAAAGCACTTATTGGGAGATAACCCAAAAGTTTTATATGAGTCTTGGAAGTTATTACCTCTGTAATAACCTCTCCTTATCCTTTTTATTTGCTTTTTGTGCCAAGAGTAACCTCTAATGAGAGAGAAGCAATGCTTGGGAAGGTTGATGTCCGGAAACAGATTTTTGTTCGTCACCGTAAAAATTTGTGTAAAATCTCTGCACATCGGTTTGAGGCATGAATTTTTGATCTTCTTCCTCAGGTTGTTATCTAACTTTAGGTAGTTCAACACTTTTCTATTTGAGCAACAGAAGGTGTTCGAAAATATTGGTTTTTACATGCTGGTCTGTTTTGACAGATTTCTACCATTATTTTCATTTGCTTCTTGTTGATTCCTTTTTGAGTTCTTTTGGGGAATTGAGATTTTTGAGGGAAGTGCTACAGTAGCTTGTGTTTTAATGGAAGTTTTATTGGTGTTGAAACTTAACCCAAATACTTATTATCTTGAGTGCACTAACGTTCTAATAAAGATTGTGTGTAGTTTTGTATGAAGGAAAAAATGTCAGGTGTATGGAAGGAATGATGTAATGAGATGAAGAATGGACTAAATCTCAAGCTTGGGGATGCCACCCGTATCACCCCAAGAAATATCCAAGAAGTACAAGCGTCAAAGCTTGGGGGTGCCTTCTTCATCAATAAAAATCCCAGGTTTCTTCCAAATACTTCATTTTATTGTTTCATGCACAGTTGTGTTGTTCTTGGAGCGTCTTGTTTTTTCGTTTTCGTTTTAGTTTTCGTTTGCTTGGTTTCCTTAGTTTGCTTGAATAAATTGGTTGCACCCCCTCTTTCATACATTAGTTTTCAAATAAGTTTGGTTTGGATTAGACAAGAGTAGGAAAAGTTCATGCTTAAGTGGTAAAAGAAGCTTGTTTTTGACTGTGACCTATGCTTTGTCATGTCATGCTTGATATTGTTTTGGCTTTATGCTTAGTGATTATTGATGTAGCAGGACTTGTTATAGACGATTGAGATTGTTTAATGTGCCTTGGAAGAATCATGCGTTGTTTTAGTATATTAAAGCATAGTATTGTGGTATTCTCCTTTGATGCTTTATTTGGGTTGGCTTGGCGCATGCTCACACCATGTTATGACTATCCAAAGTCACCATAGCCATTATGATCCTTTAGTTTTCGACTTGCAATATCACTTTATGCTTTAATCAATGATGTTTTGTCGCTTTGCAAGATTATGGCCATTATTGCTCTCTTAGTTGGTCGCTCCCAGTGTTTTGCTAGCCTCCATAACCAAGTATGAGTCCCACTCATGCATCCAACTCCATTCAACCAAGTTATTCCAAAGAGTCCACCATACCTACCTATTAGCATTTGCTATTCCAAGTATATTCATGTTTTTATCTACCTTCCGAATTAAACTTGTTATGTGAAAATTAGTGATTAAAGCTCTCATGAACTTGATGGCGCACTTTACTTTTCTTGCACTTAATAAACTTGAACCATTGTGCCCATCTTTGTTGCGTATATGCTTGCACTTTATAAGTTGAAATTAGCAGAACCATGTATCATGGGGAACGCTTTCAACATTGCACTTGTACGTTGTACCCCGTTGATATCATGATTCTTTTGCTTATGGATCCCGGCGGTGTGAAATAAAAGTGGAACTTGTAAGATCATGGAGTTTGTTTGTGTGTTAGAGAAACGCCTTGGAAGCTAGCCTAAGCCATGCCTAATCATGGTGGAAACTTGCAGCATAACCATAATGAGCACTCTATGAAGCATCCTCAATAAAAACCTATGCAAATAGCAAATAAAAAGATCGCTGAGATGATCATTGTGTACTTGCCTTGTCATTTTGATTATGGGATAGCTCATGTATCATGTGTAAGGGGTACCCCGTTGGCGGTTCACTATGATACATATGTACTTACAATGACAAGAGCTTACTTGTGACTAAAGTTGAGTAGCATGAGGTTCGGTCTTCGTAAGTAAGGGACATGAGATTTCAGCTTATAAGTTGTCAAGCATATCCTGTTAGTTGTGTCACTTTAACCTTAATCACCTAAAGATGCTTATGATAGGGCAATGAGAGCTGAAAGCTAATAAGTACCATAATTTTTGGAAGCTCTTTATGATACTTGAATCCCTGCTTCCTTCTATGAAGGCCTTTCTTTTACTTTTATGTTGAGTCTCCACCTTCTGTCTTTATGCACCTATTGATAGAGCATAGTGGCCATTCTTAGTATAATGTGCATTGTCCCAAGACTTGTTGATTGATGCATAACTTTGATATTGCTTGTTCTCAAGTCACCCTTATGAACTTTGAAGGTGTCCTATGCATTTATGTTTTGCTACTCTATGAGGGACAAGCTGAATGCCACTATGCTATGTTTTCTTTATGTGAAACAAACAAACGTCTTGCAAAGCATTGTTATTCATGAATATTTTGTTTGTACCTCTTCATGTTACAACATAGTTGCTATGTCTTATTGTTAGAACTTTATCTTTCATGCTATGTTGAAGTACTATGATCCCAGCTTTCAATGTTTTCCAAATACTTTGATCAAGTTTATGATGGTGCATGTCACTTCAAAAATTATTATTTCTTTTTATCACTTACCTACTCGAGGACGAGCAGGAGTTAATCTTGGGGATGTTGATACGTTGCTAACGTATCTATCATTTTTGATGTTCCATGCTTGGTTTTTATCTACTTTCTTATGTTTTGTTCCAACTTTGGAGTATTTTTATACACTTTCTTGTACTAACCTATTAATAAGATGCCACAGTGCCAGTTTCCTGTTTTCTGTTGTTTTTGGTTCCAGGAAAGTCAGAAAATGAATATTCTCGGAATTGGATGGGACAAAAGCCAAAGTCAATATTTCACCGAGGGGAACATGGAGCCAGAATACGAGATGAAGAGGGGCTAGAGGGCCGCCACACCACCTGGCCGCGCCGCTAGGCCTGGCCCGCACCAGGGGTGGTATGGTCGCCTAGGGCACCCCCTCGGCCTCCCCTTCCGACTATAAGATGCCTCTGATACATAAACCATAAGTACCTGATCATAATTCCATGAAAGAGCCTGTAGCCGCCGTCATCTCCATCCCTAGATCATGAGTGTAGCACTACAGTACTGAAAAGACTGTAGCTTCTATGCAACATGCCAATCCCTGGATCGGTTCATTGGCTTACATAGAACATAGATGAAATAGCAAAGTAATAATCCGTGTATCGTAAATAACGAAGATCCAGAAGGTTCATTTATTACAAAGCCACTTAGCTCGAAGGCTAGCTCACACATAGATCAAGTAGCAACACAAATAAAGATACTACTCCATCTTCAAATTGCCCACGAGGGAACAAGTGTCGAGTGGAGTACCGCGACCTATATCGAATCACTCAGAATCGGTATAACCTGCAACATGAAACGTAGCAGCCCCGAAGGGTCAATACATGGAATGTATGGCAAGTAGCGCTAAGGTAAAGGAGACAATGCACCTAACATCTACATGCTTATTTGGCTAGCGGAGATTTGGCTAGCTTGCACTTTTCAAACACATTGATCCTACTTTCATAAACCATTTAATTCACAGCAACCCATTAAGTTCACCCATCAAGTTTTAGTAATTAAGAAATACGGATGAGCGAGAATATGTCATAGTCTCAAGATCAAGCAACTCAATTTGTCCATAACCGGGGACACGGCTAAGTACTCAGTTTTCACACCATACAGGGGTTTGTACACTTTACCCATGTGACCTGGCCAACCCAGCTCGTACCATCACACTCATATTGTGTGATGATAGGGAGAAGTCCAAGAAGGGACCTTTCGGGAAGTAGATCACCAAACCCCACTGCGCACCGGTCCCAACCTATCAGTCACTACATCTCTGGCTACGCTGGGTTCGGATCACCATGACCTACTAAGTCCACCCAGCCACCCATTCTTACTGGCACATGGTTGCACATGTAAGTTACCATAACAAAGAGAACCAATCCTTCTCAGTACCCTGGGCGGCATTCCCCACCATTAACCACACTCCGATGACCATCCAGCCATTCCGCCCAGGTAGTTCATTAACACTTAGTTGTTTTAGTTTGAAACAAACACAACTCCACCATAGTGTGATCCCCTTTCCCCGTCTTCACAACGAGTCTAAGCACATCTACTGAGCGGGGCTCAACTACAAGTTGAATCCTACCACAATATATAGGATATAGCATAGCATAGTAGTTCCTACACAATAACTACAGAAATACACTACACATGCATAAGAGAAAAATAGTAGGACAATGGTATGAACAAAATAGCATCTACTTGCCTTGGCGGTAGGAGTCGAGGGTACAATCCTCGCAGAAACAAGTGTTGCACTCGTCACAATCTACACGATACAAAACAATACATAAACAACATACCAAACATAAGCAGGTGCACAAATGCATGCATGATTACTCAACAAGGTTTTCAGTAACCTCTCGGTGTTCTCTGATGTTTACTACTACTGCATGATGTATGGAAAATCTTTAATGCAATGAAAACAAGGCTATGCAATTTGTGAACCCAAATAATAGGCTTTTAGGCAAAACACTAAGACTTTCCAGTAAACAGAGTTGTAAGGCCTGGGCAAAAATACTACTGTGTAGGTAACATGATTTAAAACCAGGGCAATTGGAATCATGCAAAAAGGCGTTACAGAACTTTTCCTATAATTTTTATAGTGTTTTAAGCCTTTTTAAAGTCTCAGGGAAATACATACAGTAAACCTGAAACATTATTGCGGAATAAAATTCTACGCAATTTTGTGAATCCAACGACATATTATTTGCAAAATTTGGCCCAGTAAATCTTTTTCTACGAATTTTTTAAGTTAAAACAATTTTCTGCAATTTTTACTAAAATCTAAAAAACGAGGGAATATTCCCGCTGACTTGTCCACATCGACGTGGCGCTGACTGGGTCTGTTTGACCGGTCAATGGTCCACTGGGCGGTCAGCGGACAGATCTGGGCCGTCCATCCTGGATCGGACGGCGGCGGCGCGAGCTGGAGCTCACCTGCTCGACCGACGGCGGTGGTGGCTCAGGCGAGTGTCGGCGGCGGCGTTCCGGTGGGTCTCGGTGGCGGCGGATCGGTCTACGGCGTGCGGCGGCGGGTGGCGGTTCTGGGGGTGGCCCCAGCGCGGGCGGGGGCTGCCTCGGGCGGCGGCGGAGGGTGAACGGAGCGGCGGGCGGACGGCGACTCCGGCGAGGTCGTGGGGGGGCGGCTCCGGCAGCTGTGGAAGAAAAAGAAAAGTCAGAAAAAGTGGAGGTGCCCGCTGCGGTGCTCCTGCGACAGAAAGGAGGCGCGGGGGTCGGCGGAAGCTTCCTACCAGCGACAATGGCGGCGGCGGCTCCGGCGGCTCCGGCGAGGAATTCGGCGGCGTCGGCAGCGTTTCCGAGGGCTTCGAGAGGGGGGAAAGGTGCGGGGTGTCGGCGGCTTTAAGGGGAGGGTAGCGAAGTATGCGGGGGTGGAACGGACCCCGCAGAAATCGGCTTGCCGGCGAGCCTCGGCGTCCGTGCTCGACACGAGCACGGTCTGCTCGAGCGCTGCCACTGGCAGGTGGGGCCCGGGCGGCGGCGGGCTACGCGCCCCGCGCGCGGTAGTTGCTATGCGCTGCTCGTTGGCAGGCGGCAACCGGGTGGGCTGCTGGGCCGCGGTGGGCCGGTGGGCGGCTGGCCGACGCGATTTCCCCTTTTTTTTTAAACAATATCTGAATCTGACTGAACTGTCTGCAAGTCTGAACTTTTTTTGCACTTCGGTAAATTGGCCATAACTTTTGATCCAGGACTCCGAATTAAACGAAACAAAGTCCTACGGGTTCGTAGAGACATGCTCTACGCAACCATACATCTGGAATGTCCAAAAGGAACCATTTTTAAAGATGCAAGGCAAGGCTCTAGTAATCTCATATAAGAGAGGGAAAGACAAAAATAGGTAGCGTTTTGGCCAAAACACTTTAAAACTGAATTTTTGCAAATATGACCATGAATGCAATGGCATGTATGTATGAAGTGCCAAATCTAGAATTTGGGATGTGACAATACTAACCCCCTTAAGATGAATCTCGTCCTCGAGATTCGACGTGGCTAGCAAATAGGTGTGGGTGGTCCTCTCGGAGGTCATCCTCTCGCTCCCAGGTGGCTTCCTCTTTGGTGTGGTGGCTCCATTGTACCTTGCAGAACCTGATCGTCTTGCTGCGTGTAAATCTCTCTGTTGTTTCCAAGATCTTGACCGGTTTCTCCTCATAGGTCAGGTCACTCTCTAGCTGAACCTCATCTAATGGCACGGTATCCCTCAACGGTGTATCTACCATCTCCGGGTGACATTTCTTCAGCTGAGACACATGGAACACGTCGTGAACAGCGGATAGAGCCTCTGGCATCTCTAGCTGGTACGCAACCTCTCCTTTGCGCGCCAGGATCTTGTAGGGCCCTATAAACCCGAGGTGCCAGCTTGCCCTTGATCCCAAATCGCTTAATTCCACGCAGAGGCGAAACTCTGAGGTAGGCTCAATCTCCAATCTCATACGCCACTTCCTTGCGCTTAGAATCAGCATAACTCTTCTGTCTCGATTGTGCCACCTTCAACCTGTCCCGAACCAAACTAACCTTCTCTTCAGCATCCTTGATCAAATCTGGCCTAAACAATTGACGTTCACCTACCCCATCCCATAACAATGGTGTTCTGCACCTCTTACCATATAGTATATCAAATGGTGACGTCTTGATGCTGGATTGGTAGCTGTTGTTGTAGGAGAAGTCAGCATAACGCAAATTTTCATCCCAACTAGCGCCATGGGCTAGAGCGCAAGCTCTCAACATATCCTCCAAGATCTAATTCACCCTCTAGGTTTTCCCATCCGTCTGGGGGTGAAACGCCGTGCTAAATTCCAACCTCGTTCCCAACGACTCATGTAGCTGGCGCCAAAAATGAGAGGTGAATTGGGTGCCTCTATCTGACACAATGCTCTTAGGAACTCCATGCAGGCACACAATTCTGTTCATGTAGATCTTGGCTAACTTAGCACTGGTATAAGTGGTCTTCACGAGTATAAAGTGAGCTACCTTGGTCAAATGATCCACCACTACCCAAATAGAATCATATCCTGACTTGGTCCTGGGTAATCCTGTGATGAAATCCATTCCAACTCTATCCCACTTCCATTCAGGTACCGGTAATGGCTGTAGCAACCCTGCTGGCTTCTGGTGCTCAGCCTTCACTCTACTACAGACATCACATAGAGCAATATACTCTGCAATCTCCCGCCTCATGTTAACCCACCAAAACCTTTCCTTCAAATCCATGTACATCTTCGTGTTACCTGGATGTATAGAGTATGGTGAATTATGAGCTTCCTGGAATATCATCTTCCTAATCTCCGGATCGTTGGGCACGCACAAGCGGTCCTTGTACCATAGTGTCCCTTGGTCATCCTCGCGAAAACCTTCGGCCTTGCCCTTGGGTATGTTTCCTCTTATCTCCTCCAGGTCACTATCCTTCTTTTGAGCTTCTCTAATCTCGTCCAGAAGCATTGGCTTAACTTCCATTGTCGCCAAGTATCCCTCGGATACTACTTCCAACCTGAGATCCTTGAGTTGTTCACACAGATCCTTGGGTAACTCCCCCACGGTCAAACCATTAGCATACACCTTGCGGCTTAGCGCATCTGCTACAACATTAGCCTTCCCTAGGTGATATCGCAAACTCATGTCGTAGTCCTTTATGAGCTCCAGCCATCTCCTCTGTCTCATATTCAGCTCCTTCTGAGTGAATATGTATTTTAGACTCTTGTGATCCGTAAACACATCACAATGCTTACCCATCAGGTAGTGCCTCCATAACTTGAGCGCGTGGACAACTAACGCTAATTCCAAGTCATGTGTGGGGTAGTTCCTCTCGTGGTGTTTGAGTTGGCGCGAGGCATAGGATACCACTCTCCCATCATGCATCAGTACACTACCCAGCCCCTGACGAGAGGCATCACAATACACTTGGAAATCCTTCTGTATATCTGGCAAACACAGGATAGGTGCGGTCACTAGGCGTTGCTTCAGTTCCTGGAAACTAGCTTCGCACTCTTCCGTCCACTCAAATCTTTTCTCTTTCTTTAATAACTCAGTCATTGGCTTCGCAACCTTGGAGAAGTTTTCTATAAACCTCCTGTAATATCCAGCAAGTCCCAAGAAACTCCTAATATCTCCCACATTCTTGGGTGACTCCCATTCTGTAACTGACGCCACCTTGCTTGGATCAACTGCAACTCCTTCACCTGACACTATGTGTCCTAGGAATCCCACAGTGTTCAACCAAAACTCGCACTTGCTAAACTTAGCATATATCTTATGCTTCCTCAGCTTCTCCATAATTAGGCGCAAATGCTTCTCATGCTCATTATCATCTTTAGAATATATCAATATGTCATCGATGAATACCACGACAAATTTATCCAAGTACTCCATGAATACCTTGTTCATCATGGTCATAAAATATGCCGGAGCATTTGTTAGTCCAAAATACATAACTGTATACTCATATAACCCATACCTAGTGGTGAAGGCGGTCTTGGGTACGTCTTCCTCACGGATCTTCAATTGGAAATACCCTGATCTTAGATCGATCTTGGAAAATACCTTCGCTCCTTCCAACTGATCGAACATGTCATTTATATTGGGCAATGGGTATTTATTCTTGATGGTCACTTCATTAAGTGAGCGGTAGTCAACCACCAGTCTCTTACTACTGTACTTCTTCTCCACGAATAGAACAGGCACGCCCCAAGATGATGAACTGGGCTGAATAAATCCCTTTTCCAATTGCTCCCTAAGCTGCTTCTTTAATTCCTTCAGTTCCTCCACATCCATCTTATATGGCCTCTTGGCTATCGGTCCTGTTCCCGGCATCAAGTCAATAAGAAACTCCACGTCCCTGTCAGGTGGCATCCCTGGCAGCTCGTCCGGAAACACATCGGGGTACTCCTTTACTACAAGTACGGTGTCCATGCTAACCCCCTTAAGAGAGTTCACCTTAGTACCCTCAAGACGTGTTGCTGACTTGAACTTAATCTTTATGCCTCGTGGTGTCCTAAGAGAGATGGCATGTTGTCCACAATATATCTGGCCATCATGCTCGGACAGCCAATCCATGCCAAGTATTACATCTAGTCCTTGCGACTCCAAAACTACCAAATGGGCTGGGAAGCTGTGTGCTCCAATTCCTATGGTAAGATCATGGCATCCCTTACTAGCTAGCATCTCTCCTCCTGGTGAGCTCACTCTAATAGTCCCTTTTAGCGACTCAGTGGCTAACTTATGTTTATCCACAAATGCCCGTGATACGAATGAATGCGATGCACCAGTATCAAATAGAACAAGTGCAATATGGGAATCGATTGGAAACTTACCAATCACGAGATCTGGCTCATCACGGATTTCCTCCACATTCACATGGTTCACACTCGCCTTCTGGTTGGGTCCAAGCTTGGGTCCCACTCCCGTGTTCTTCTCCGGGCAGGTACTAGGATAGTGACCCAGCTTCTTGCATTTGTAGCACTCCACATTGCTAAGATCCTTCTTGCTCACATAGTCATGTCCATTGTTCCTCCCAGAGTTGCTGTGGTGGCTCCTGTGACCATTATGGTGGCGGTCATTTCCTCCACGGTGGTGATTGTCACTCCTGTGACCATCGTGGCGATGTCCATTGCTTCCACGGTGGCTGCGGTCATCTCCGCCATGCCTAGAATATCCCGAGTGTCCATCATAAGAGGTGCGAGCACAGTGGTGTGATCCTGAGGAGTGATGGTTGTTCTTCCTCTTGCGTCGCTCCACCTGCTGTTGTTTCCCTTCCAGAATTCTGGCCTTGTCCATCAGCTCCTGAAAAGTCGGACAATAAACCACGGATAGTTGAAGTGAGAGCTCATCACTGAGACCATCCAGGAACCTCTCCCTCCTCTTGGCATCAGTGTCCACATCCTCAGGGGCATAGCGAGAGAGATTGTTGAAT
Organism: Avena eriantha; assembly: GCA_910589775.1. Lineage (NCBI taxonomy): Eukaryota > Viridiplantae > Streptophyta > Magnoliopsida > Poales > Poaceae > Avena > Avena eriantha. The sequence continues at coordinate 53,251,072 of OU342740.1, read as the reverse complement.
TCCTCTATGTAATCCGCCACAGTGCGGTTGGTCTGGCGCAGGTTGCGGAACTCCTTCCTCTTCAGGCTCATGGTCCCGGCAGATACGTGGTTTGTCCTGAATCCTTCCTCAAACATAGCCCAGGTAACTGTCTCCACCGGGTGAGTAATCTGGAAAGCATCCCACCATGAGGCAGTTGATCCCTCCAGCAAGTGAGCAGCAAATATCACCTTCTCAGCATCAGTGCAACCAACGGTCACCAGGTCCTTGTTCACAGAACGAAGCCAGTCGAGAGCAATCATGGGCTCAGGTGCAGAGGAGAACTTAGCTGGCCTCAACCTCAAGAACCTAGTGAGAGCATCCCCCTGAGGCGGGTTGTTCCCGTTGTTGTTGTTGTTGTTATTATTGTTGTTGTTGTTCTGAGTTGCCAGCAATTGCGTCATCACTTGGGTCAGCTGTGCTTGAGAAGCCATGATCTGAGCCATCTCATCTGGTCGGCGGCGTGACATCTGCGGTTCAGCACAGGTAAGATTAGAGAGTAACAACTACAGATAAGCGATAGCCCGCTACCCATGCAACAAGCTCAAGTCACATCCATCATAAGCAATCACCACATGATCAAACACACACACAAACATCGTTCCAGGTTTTCTCTAACAGTATATAACTACAAAAATAGTTTAGGAGCGCTGGCAACAGTGTTTGGTAAGGTAAAACAACAAAATAAGCAAAACCAGAAAATCTGGCAGAACAGTTCTGTCCTGTTCACAAATTTTTCTGCGCACCTTAAAATCGTCAGGAATTTTAGCCAATTTTTGTGCCGATGCTACAGGTAATTACGCTCCAGATCCTAAAATATGAACGCAATCCGAGTTACCAGTAAGGAATTAAAAATCGCGCGGTAAAACTGGTCAGGCAGAAAACTGCAGCAGTAAAGGCACGAAGTACACCCAAACTTGTTCAAAAATCATTTAATAAATCTCACGAAAATTCCTGGAACTTCAAGGTACTAAACTGAAAAATCTAAACACAATAAGCTAATAGTGCAGAAGTTTACATTGATCGATGTCTAAGACTAACGAATATCCCTAACGAAGACTAGTTTTGAAGGACCATCTCTAGCTATTTGATGAATAGGTTGCAGTACTGGCGTCCATGCGCCGACGCTTCGCTCCTGGTGCATGCCACAGTGGTGGTGTGTACACCTCTCCCGAGTCCTCTTCACTTGAGTCCTTGAATTCCACCTCTTCAGGGTCCTCCTCATCACTTCCTTCAACAAAAGCGCTCGTTGCGTCTCCTCCATCATTGTCATCGCTTCCTCTATCATCACTGCCTCCACCATCATCATTGTTACCTCCTCCACCATTGTCCGCATCATCATCATCACTATCATCATCTTCATCGTCATCGTTTCCATCATCACCGTTACCATTGTTTGGTGGAGGATTCTGTTGTGCTTGAAGGGCAGCAATCTGGGCAGCCATGTCCACAATGGTTTGATCACGTTCAGCCACAACTTGATTCCTCTGCTCAATGGTTTGGTTCAGCGCTGCAATGGTGGCATCTCTTCCAATGAGGGCTTGCTCCATTGTATTCACAGTGGTGTGCAAGGTTTCCATCTCATACCCTTGCAGATGCACAGTGCCCTGAAAGTAATCTAGCTCCTCTCTTTGCTGCATCAACTTCTCTTCCCTCTCCCAAGCTTTGATCTCCATGTCTTCTAGCTGCTTCACTTGGAGTGGCATGTTGTTCCGATCACCTGTGGTAATCATCACAAGTCCTTGCTCATTCCGAACTCCAAATGCAAGGAAGGGTGAACCTGCTGGTAGTCGGTGTCGGTGGAGATAGCACAGGCGTGACAGGGTCTCGTGCATGGCCGACTCCACTCCTTGCTCCCAGGTAAGGTACTTCTTGGTGAGGTTCAGATTCTCAATACCAGGCACAGTGGGGTCTGCAAGAACAATCGCGGTGATCTCCCACACGCGATCTCCAAGCACATAAGTGTTCATCCTTCTCTCTTTGAACATCGGCATCAGCATGCCCAGTGTCTTGCAAAGCTCTACCAGCTGTCTTACGAAGGGCCTTGGTGATTGAAGCTCAACATACTCAACTCTGATAGCATCTCCCATCTATCAATTGTAAAAGAGGAAAGAGTGAGAATAGCAAAAGAGAAGAATTTACTAGAGTGAATGGCATAAGAATAAAGACAGAATTTAAAATGGGCTTAAGTAAACATAAGGCTTCCTATTCCAATCCTAGGTCACGATCCTACAGTCAACACACGGCTCTGATACCATCTGTAGCACTACAGTACTGAAAAGACTGTAGCTTCTATGCAACATGCCAATCCCTGGATCGGTTCATTGGCTTACATAGAACATAGATGAAATAGCAAAGTAATAATCCGTGTATCGTAAATAACGAAGATCCAGAAGGTTCATTTATTACAAAGTCGCTTAGCTCGAAGGCTAGTTCACACATAAATCAAGTAGCAACACAAATAAAGATACTACTCCATCTTCAAATTGCCCACGAGGGAACAAGTGTCGAGTGGAGTACCGCGACCTATATCGAATCACTCGGAATCGGTATAACCTGCAACATGAAACGTAGCAGCCCCGAAGGGTCAATACATGGAATGTATGGCAAGTAGCGCTAAGGTAAAGGAGACAATGCACCTAACATCTACATGATTATTTGGCTAGTGGAGCTTTGGCTAGCTTGCACTTTTCAAACACATTGATCCTACTTTCATAAACCATTTAATTCACAACAACCCATTAAGTTCACCCATCAAGTTTTAGTAATTAAGAAATACGGATGAGCGAGAATATGTCATAGTCTCAAGATCAAGAAACTCAATTTGTCCATAACCAGGGACACGGCTAAGTACTCAGTTTTCACACCCTGCAGGGGTTTGTACACTTTACCCATGTGACCTGGCCAACCCAGCTCGTACCATCACACTCATATTGTGTGATGATAGGGATAAGTCCAAGAAGGGACCTTTCGGGAAGTAGATCACCAAACCCCACTACGCACCGGTCCCAACCTATCAGCCACTACATCTCTGGCTACGCTGGGTTCGGATCACCACGACCTACTAAGTCCAACCAGCCACCCATTCTTACTGGCACATGGTTGCACACGTAAGTTACCATAACAAAGAGAACCAATCCTTCTCAGTACCCTGGGCGGCATTCCCCACCATTAACCACACTCCGATGACCATCCAACCATTCCGCCCAGGTAGTTCATTAACACTTAGTTGTTTTAGTTTGAAACAAACACAACTCCACCATAGTGTGATCCCCTTTCCCCATCTTCACAGCGAGTCTAAGCACATCTACTGAGCGGGGCTCAACTACAAGGAGAATCCTACCATAATATATAGGATATAGCATAGCATAGTAGTTCCTACACAATAACTACAGAAATACACTACACATGCATAAGAGAAAAATAGTAGGACAATGGTATGAACAAAATAGCATCTACTTGCCTTGGCGGTAGGAGTCGAGGGTACAATCCTCGCAGAAACAAGCGTTGCACTCGTCACAATCTATACGATACAAAACAACACATAAACAACATACCAAACATAAGCAGGTGCACAAATGCATGCATGATTACTCAACAAGGTTTTCAGTAACCTCTCGGTGTTCTCTGATGTTTACTACTACTGCATGATGTATGGAAAATCTTTAATGCAATGAAAACAAGGCTATGCAATTTGTGAACCCAAATAATAGGCTTTTAGGCAAAACACTAAGACTTTCCAGTAAATAGAGTTGTAAGGCCTGGGAAAAAATACTACTGTGTAGGTAACATGATTTAAAACCAGGGCAATTGGAATCACGCAAAAAGGCGTTACAGAACTTTTCCTATAATTTTTATAGTGTTTTAAGCCTTTTTAAAGTCTCAGGGAAATACATACAGTAAACCTGAAACATTATTGCGGAATAAAATTCTATGCAATTTTGTGAATCCAACAACATATTATTTGCAAAATTTGGCCCAGTAAATCTTTTTCTACGAATTTTTTAAGTTAAACATTTTCTGCAATTTTTACTAAAATCTGAAAAACGAGGGAATATTCCCGAGGAATATTCCCGCTGACTTGTCCACGTCGACGTGGCGCTGACTGGGTCTGTTTGACCGGCCAACAGTCCACTGGGCGGTCAGCGGACAGATCTGGGCCGTCCATCCTGGATCGGACGGCGGCGGCGCGAGCTGGAGCTCACCTGCTCGACCGACGGCGGCGGTGGCTCAGGCGAGTGTCGGCGGCGGCGTTCCGGTGGGTCTCGGTGACGGCGGATTGGTCTACGGCATGCGGCGGCGGGTGGCGGTTCTGGGGGTGGCCCCAGCGCGGGCGGGGGCTGCCTCGGGCGGCGGCGGAGGGTGAACGGAGCGGCGGGCGGACGGCGACTCCGGCGAGGTCGTGGGGGGGCGGCTGTGGAAGAAAAAGAAAAGTCAGAAAAAGTGGGGGTGCGCGCTGCGGTGCTCCCACGACAGAAAGGAGGCGCGGGGGTCGGCGGAAGCTTCCTACCGGCGACAATGGCAGCGGCGGCTTCGGCGGCTCCGGCGAGGAATTCGGCGGCGTCGGCGGCGTTTCCGAGGGCTTCGAGAGGGGGAAAAGGTGCGGGGTGTCGGCGGCTTTAAGGGGAGGGTAGCGGAGTACGCGGGGGCGGAACGGACCCTGCAGAAATCGGCTTGCCGGCGAGCCTCGGCGTCCGTGCTCGACACGAGCACGGTCTCCTCGAGCGCTGCCACTGGCAGGTGGGGCCCGGGCGGCGGCGGGCTACGCGCCGCGCGCGCGGTAGTTGCTATGCGCCGCTCGTTGGCCGGCGGCAACCGGGTGGGCTGCTGGGCCGCGGTGGGCCGGCTGGCGGCTGGCCGACGCGGTTTCCCCTTTTTTTTAAACAGTATCTGAATCTGACTGAACTGTCTGCAAGTCTTAACTTTTTTTGCACTTCGGTAAATTGGCCATAACTTTTGATCCAGAACTTCGAATTGAACGAAACAAAGTCCTACGGGTTCGTAGAGAAGTGCTCTACGCAACCATACATCTGGAATGTCTAAAAGGAACCATTTTTAAAGATGCAAGGCAAGGCTCTAGTAATCTCATATAAGAGAGGGAAAGACAAAAATAGGTAGCGTTTTAGCCAAAACACTTTAAAACTGAATTTTTGCAAATATGACCATGAATGCAATGGCATGTATGTATGCAGTGCCAAATCTAGAATTTGGGATGTGACAAGGAGGGATCTGAAGCTCTTCCCGGCACCCTGTCGGAGGGGAGAATTCACCATGGAGGCCTTCTTCATCACCATACAAGCCTCCGGTGTGATGCGTGAGTAGTTCATCCTTGGACTATGGGTCCATGTAGTAGCTAGATGGTTGGTTGTTCTCCTTTGTGCTATCATGTTTAGATCTTGTGAGCTCCGTTCATGATCAAGATCATCTATTTATAATCCTACATGTTGTGTTTGCGGGGATTCGATGGATATTGAGATGCTATTTCAGATTGATTATTGATTCTATCATGTCTCTGTTATTTGTGATCTTGCATGCTTTCCGTTGTTAGTAGCTATCTTGGTCAAGTAGATGCTAGCAACTCCAAGAGTTAGTATTTATGCTCGATAGTGGGTTCATGCCTCTAGTAATCTGGGGAAGTGACAGAAATCTCTAAGGTAATAGATGTGATGTTGCTACTAGGGAGAAAATAGCAATCCTTTGTTCATAGAACAATCGTATTGTTTACTTTACACGCAATGCGTAATGCAATTATATGTTGCTTGTAACGTAATACTAGATGGGGTTTGGATGATTACCTGAAGGTGGATTATTAGTCACAGTTGGATTACGGTCTATGTATAATGTTGTAATGCACAATCGAATCTCAAAGGAGTTAAGATGATTAGTATATGCATGTATGCTTTCTCGATGTTTGTCAATTGCCCCGCTATAATTTGTTCACCCAACATGTTATCTATCTTAAGGAGAACCACCACTAGTGAACTATGGACCGCAGTCCTTTCTTTTGCCATCAATCTACAACTATTTACTGTTTTCTGTTTACTTTCTGCAAGCTTTTACTTTCTTCCACACAATACGTTTAATCCTTTGTTTTCAGCAAAACCGGTGAGATTGACAACCTCACTATAAGTTGGGGGCAAAGTTCTGTGATTGTGTTGTGCAGGATTCCAAGTTGGAAACTACACCTTGGAGGTGTTTCCTTGCTCCTACTGGTTCGATAACCTTGGTTGCATAACTGAGGGAAAACTTACTATTGTGCTCATCATACCTTCCTCTTGGGGTTCCCCAACGAGCTCGTTATTACACGAGTTAGCATGGGGCGGATAATCTGGCCCCCCAACATCAATTTCTCTTACCTGCAGCACTTAGCACACATGAGAAACTCCGTGGTATTGTTATCTAAGACACAAAACACAAGAGATCATGAAATCTTCTGTCAGCAACCAACCAAGTAATCAACATCATCATCGTGGTGGAGCGCAAGGAGCCAACGCACGAATACGGAGTTCAGTGACCCGTTTACTATGTAAGCAAGGTCTTGACAGAATCCAAACAGCATTACCTGCACTACCAAAAGATAGCTTATGGAGTTTTCCTTCCTTCACGCAAGCTAAGGCATTATTTCTAGGAGCACCCTATCACAGTAGTAAGCAAGGCTCCATTGTCTGACATCATAAACAACAGTGACGCTATAGGGAGAGTGGCAAAGTGGGGCATTGAACTTGCCGCCTTTGAAATCACCTACAAGAGATGCGACGCTATCAAATCACAAGCATTGGCGGACTTTCTCGCAGATTAGACGGAACTGCCAGAAGACACTCTTGTGCCAGAGCTAGAATATTGGGTCATGCACTTTGACGGATCAAAGCTACTCAATGTCTCGGGGGCTGCTGTATTATTACAATCACCAACAGGAGAAAAGTTGCAATACGTCATGCAGGTTCACTTCAATGCTACCAACAACATGGCGGAATATGAGGCCCTCATTCACGGACTACGCGTGGCTAAAGATATTGGCATCAAGCACATAGTTTGCTGTGGAGATTCCAACTTGGTTGCCCAACAAGTAACTGGCACCTGGAACATGCGGAACCCTATGATGGCAGCATATCGAGACGAAGTAGACGAAATAGCCAAGTGTTTCGATGGCTACGAAGTCAAGTACGTCAAAAGGGAGGAGAATGAGGCAGTGGATCTGTTGTCAAAGCTTGGATCAGCTCATCGACCAATTCCGCCATGCGTTTTCCTGGAGCATTTACGGACCCCATCCGTGAAGGGAGCGGACCCCGACAACCCGGATAGAGTAGATTCATTTGTTAATATAGTAATAGTGACCTCTCCGGCTTGGACGAAACCGTTCATGGACTATCTACAAGATGGAACTTTGCCCGCCGACAAAGTCAAAAGACAACAAATACTACCCAGAGAAAAAGGCTACGTCATCATTGATGACCAGATATACAAAAGAAGTACCACAGGAGTTTTCCTTTGATGCATCTCCCAGCAGCAAGGTATCGAGATCCTTAGAGAAATACATCTCGGAGATTACGGGCATCACGCCGCTCCCCGGTCATTGGTGGCTAAGGCCTTCCGACAAGGATTCTACTGGTTAACTGCCAAGGCGGATGCCAACAAGTTGGTACAAACATGCCTTGGGTGTCAGTTCTATGCAAGACAACCAAGTGTTCCAGCTGAAGAATTGCGAACAATACCAATAACTTGGTCATTCGTAGTCTGGAGGCTAGACATGGTGGGACCTTTGCAGACAACACCCTGTGGATTTACACACTTGCTAGTAGCAGTGGATAAGTTCACAAAATGGATCGAAGCTAAACCCATTAGAAAGCTTGATGGGGAAATATCCCTAAAATTTGTCTGGGATCTAGTGGTGAGATTTGGTCTCCCACACAGCATCATCACCGACAATGGCAGAAATTTGTCTCTCGGAGAAGTTGAGGAGTACTATCATGAAAAAGGCATCCGCCTTCACCTAGCATTTGTGGCACACCCGCAGTCAAATGGGCAAGTTGAAAGGGCCAATGGACTAATTCTGCACGGAATCAAGCCATGCTTAGAGGCACCGCTACATAGAGAAGCTAGAGCCTGGGCGGACGAATTACCATCTGTCTTGTGGAGTTTATGAACAACACCCAACATATCGACCGACTTGACTCTTTTCTTCATGGTTTATGGAGCAGAAGCTATCCTTCCATCCGACATCCTCCACGATGCACCAAGAGTCGTCGCCTACAAGGAGGATGACGCTGAAGAATCTAGAGGCATATCTATGGACCTACTTGAAGAAGAGCACATGCTGGCATGCCAGATATCCGTTGCCTACCAGCAGAAGCTACGTGGCTACCATAGTCACCGTGTAAAGCATCGCTTGTTTAAAGAAGGGGATCTGGTGCTTAGACTTAAGGAGGAGAAATCACACAAACTATCCCCGCCTTGGGAAGGACCGTTCATCATAAGCAAAGCATTGCTAAATGGTTCATATTACCTCGTCCATATATGCGAGTTGAAAGATAGGCCAAAAAAAATCGCAAGCGCAAGCAACTTGACTCCAATGATGACTTCCCGGAGACAGATCGGCCATGGAACATAGCACAGCTACGCCCCTTTTACACTTAGCACATTTACATTATGTAATAAGTATCTTATATGATCAATGAAATAAATCATTTGGTTCACTCATATTATCTGAGTCCTTTACCTCCTTTAGTTGTTCATTTTTGGATCATATAAACCCTTTTATGCGCAAGTTTGCATTTGCACTTGTGAAAATTCCGCCTACAGGTGTTAGCTTAAGTTTTCTGGTCTACACGTTTTCTGAAGTTCTTATGTGGATTTTGGAATAGTGACTTCTCGGCACTCAAAGCCGGCGATTTTGCTCTTAGGTTCTTGATGGTGCTATTAAGCATCATCACTTGAGAGCATAGTTATGTGATGTAAGTCTTCCGTCTCAAGAAAGGTCAAGCATATGAACCAGAATAATGGATAAGCAAGCACTTGCTTAAAAAATATACACATGCAGGAAATAGATAAGTAGCAGGAAACTTGAGTGCAATTTTTTCTGCCTTAGTAGAACATAAGTTTTTTCCGCATACATTTTGCAGAGATACATTTAATACAAAACATTGTTTTTCATGGCTCTGCTGCAGGGGGCTTTTTGGTTGCATCATCAAGAGAGCCAGGCCAGGAGAGCTCGTCAAACTCGGAGGGAGATGGGCTAGACTCAGACGAGGCCATGTCTTTGTCAAGGATCTCGACAGGCACAAAGACATCTGCATTAACCATTCTGGCAATCCTGGTGTCGAAGTCGGAGAGGGAATTCCAAATAGCATCGCTATCGATTTCCCTCCCTTCCTCATCCAGCTTGGGAAAGCCAGAGGTCACCAGGTCGATGTCGGTGTTGTCATAATGTGCCTTGAACAAAGACAGGGACATCCTACCACCAGCCCAGACGTAGGAGGCCTTCTAGTCCTTAACCTTCTCGGGGGCTCGGCGTAGGATTTCCACGTACTTGGCCACTAAGTCTGCCACCTTGATATTGATTCCTAAAGGTTGGGCTATCTCCTTGGCCTAGGCAATGGCGGTGCTGACAAAGTTGCCGGCAAGAATCATGCGTTCCTTGGGGTCTAGAGCACCTTCACCCAAGTTGGCTAAGCCAATGGGAGATGTGGTTTGCACAAGATACAAGGACCATGAGTACAAACAAATCAAATGGTTATCCAAAGTACATAAGTGACCAAGACGGAGAAAGCTTACCAAAGATGTTGGTCTCCGCTTGCTTGCATGTCTCCGCCAAGGCATCCTGCTCCTTCTGGACTATCTTATACACCTCAAGGTTCCTCGCATTTTGCTCTTTGGCAGCTTGGTGTTGTTCCTTAAGTTGTGCAATCTCGTCCTTCAGGCGTTGCATCTCGGTGTCAGCAGATTCTTGCAGCACCTTCATCGCTGCCTCATGGCCCTTAACGGCATCGACCATGTCCTTCTTCAAAATTTTGTTCTCCTCATCGAGCTCCTATATATGCTTGGATTGCTCGACGATGCTCTTGGCCTTGGCAATGGCCTGTGTAAGACGGAAATCATAAAGTACTATGAGAAGACGGTAGAAAAATAAGTCCATGAGGAAAAGCAAGGAGCTATTACAAGAAACAGACTCTGGCTATTTTTGATCTATTGCTTCAGGAAGGCTGTTTTACCCTGTTCAAGGTCCAGCTTCTTCCGTAAAGCAGCAAACCTCTCATTGGCCGTGATCCTCCGCCTATTCTCATCCTGCAAACAAACAAGCATGCTTAGTTTCTCTAGAGCCTCTAGTCGGAACTATATAGTTTCAACTACACACTTAGGGGCTACAACAAAAGTTTTCAAAACAACAAGTATCCTACTCTTAGAGCATCTAGCCGAAATTCTGCTAAGTTTTCACCTAGGCGCTCAGGAGATACACTGTCAAGTTCTACTCTTAAAAAGTTCTTTGGAGCACTCAAGCCAATAACCTTTGTTTATCCGCCTAAGAGTTCGGGGGCTACAGAGGGATATACTATGCAGAACAAACGAAGTGAAGTTCAAAAGACTTACAATGGCAATAAGCTTGAGATTGTTGGCCAGATTGGCATGTGCGGTGTGGAATATGCCGGCATTGTTATACACGGCATCTGCCTACACAATGAGGTCATCTAGGCACAATGTCAGAGGAGTCGCAGACAAAGGAGATGTTGAAGCCGGAGGCGTGGATGATGCCCTAGCCACCTGTTGCGTCTTTAGAATAGTTGATGGCATAGAGGCTCCCGCCTTAACTGTTGCTTCCGCCTCCGCATCTTCCACCACTTGCTTCCCTTTCTTAGTGGCATCCTTAGCCAGAGCTTCAGCCACTTTGGAGGAAGTACTCTCATGCGTCTCCTGGCCACTGGGAGCAATGTCTGCCTCGACAGAGCCTGAGATATTAAGGATTGGATTGACATCTGTCTCCATGGCAGAGATCTCAGGGATGATGAGGGACGAAGGCCCAACGGGGCCAGCAGAAGGCTTGGCGGAAGGAGTGGGGGGAGCAGTAGCGGGAGAGGGGTTGGCGGCCACATCCTTGGTGAGCATGTCACGAATGTTTTTTGACCCTCCAGCATCTCTGGAGGATCACTTCAAACTAACACCGGCTTTCCTCCTGAAACATACGAAGTATAAGTACAAGAGTTGAAAAAAGGTATGAGCTGAAAAGTATAAGTCGGAGAATGAAAATACTTACTCCACGACGGGAACCTTGGTGAGGGGAATGCCGGTGGATTTCTTCTTCTTCTCTGCCTCTAAGGTGGAGGTGGATTGTTTGGAGACTCCACTCTCCGATCTCTTCTTCTTCTTGGCCTCGGCAGCAGCGTTAGAGGTGGAGCTCTTCTGCTTTCATGCTGCCAGAGCTAGTTGATCCTTGGGGGCGTCGTCGTCGGACACCACTTGGATATCCTTCAGCTTGGGATCATAGACCTGGGTGGCCATCTGATCCGCCGCCAAGGTCGACAGCTGGGATACATAGGAGTGTTATATTGACAACTTCAAGTCAGAGAAACCTTAGAGTATATAACGAGTAACAAAGGAAACAAAGGCTACCTCTGGGCACGTGTTGCAATCAACATGCGTAGGTGATCTTAAAGCCTTGCTTCCTGTCTTTCACCTTGACGATATCCTTAAGCCGGAGTTTGATGGAGTCAATAGAGAAGTTATCCCGTGAAATTTGCATGGGATCCCTCCTGTCTTGGGTGTACTTACACATCAACTCAGTGCGATGTTGTAGAGGCTGGATCCGCCTAAGAAACCAGCACATGGCAAGGTCCAAGCCCGCCAGACCTCTGTCTATGAGCCATTCAATCCGCCTTACGGCGTGATTGGCCTCGTCGTCGGAGGAAAGGGAGGCTGGGATCCGCCATGCGGGCACCTCGGCGGCGGCTCCATCGACGAAGTTGGGATAAGTCTCAAGGCGGTCAGGTAGAGGAATATCTGGGCCGTAGAAGGACGTGCGCTTCCAGTTCTTTCATGAATCATCCCCTACGATGTCGGGGAAGCGCCGGCTAGGGCGGATCTTGAAGCTAATGGTTCCACAAATCCGTAATTCGTCCTTGGACTCTACGGACTCTCTCTTGACGGTAAAAAAGTAAACGAACAGATCTAACCTAGGTTTGATGCCTAGGAATCCTTCGCACAAGGCTATGAAGTTGCTGAGGACTAAGATACTGTTGGGAGAGAGATTGTGGGGAAGTACCCGGAAGTGCCGAAGAACGTCCAAGAAGAAGTCAGAGACAAGAAGGCTTACGCCTCGTACCAGCTGGGCCTTGAGGTACACCTTCTCTCTGTCTTGGGGAGAAGGAACCACCTCGTGTTGGAGATATGCCCAAGAGGCAATAATAAAAGTGGTTATTATTATATCTTTGTGTTTATGATGAATGTTTACATCCCATGCTATAATTGTATTATTAGGAAACACTAGTACATGTGTGTTTTGTAAACATGTGAGAGTCCCTAGTAAGCCTCTTGTTGAACTAGCTTGTTGATTGATTGATGATCATGGTTTCCTGGTCATGGACATAAGGATGTGATTGATAACAAGGTTATATCATTAGGAGAATGATGTGATGGACACACACCCATAGTAAGCGTAGCATAAGATCAAGTCATTAAGTTCGTATTGCTGTAAGCTTTTAAATGCATAGTAACCTAATCCTTCGACCATGAGGTTGTGTTAATCACCATCACCGGATGGGTACTTTGATGACATCAAACACCGCTTCGTAACTGGGTGGTCATAAAGGTGTCATTGGGTATTCTGAAAGTATGTGTTGAAGCGCATGGACCAAGATTGGGATTTGTCCATCCATATGATGGATAGATATACTCTGGGCCCTCTCGGTGGAATGTCATCTAGTTAGCTTGCAAGCATGTGACTGGGTCACAAGGGATGACATATCACGGAACGAGTAAAGAGTACTTATCAGTAACGAGGTAGAACTAGGTATGGAGATGCTGACGATCAAGCCTCGGATAAGTGTAATATCGCGAGACAAAGGGAATTGGTTTCGTATGTAAATGGTTCAATCGATCACGAAGTCATCGTTGAGTATGTGGGAGCCATTATGGATCTCCAGGTCCCGCTGATGGTTATTGATAGGAGATGTGTCTCTGTCATGTCTACATATTCACGAACCGTAGGGTGACACACTTAAGGTTCGAAGTTGTTTTAAGTAGATATGGAATGTGCGTTGGAGACCGAATATTGTTCGGAGTCTCGGATTGGATCCGGGACATCACGAGGAGATCCAGAATGGTCCAGAGAATAAGATTCATATATAGGGGATCATTTTCTGAGTTAGGAAATGTTCCAGAGTGTTTGTATGAGGGTTCTAGAAGGTTTCGGAATGTTCCGGAAGGTTCTAGAAAGATATCTTGGAGTTTGCTTGAAAATCAAGATAGGGATCAAGGAGTCCTGATGGGTCAAGACAAGGAGTCGTGGGGGAGGAGGACTCCTCCCCCCCCCCCTCCCCAATCCGCCGGCCCTAGAGGAGGGGAGTCCTACAAGGACTCCCCCTCCCCAAGGCGCACTCCTCCCCTTAAATAGAAGGGCAGGGGCGCCCCCTCCAAGCCCAGCTCCACAACACCCAATCTCCGCCGCCTCTCTCCTCCTCCTTTCTTCTGCACAGGCATAGGCGAAGCCCTGCAGAATTCTCTACTCCACCACCACTACCATGCCGTCGTGCTGCTGGGATTCCGTGGAGAAGATCTACTACCTCCGCTGCTCGCTGGAACGAGGAGAGGAAGGTCTGCTTCGACTCCGCACGTGTGACCGACTACGGAAGCGCTGCCGAAACACGGCGCCAGAAGGATCGTCCACTTGACCGACTGCGGAAACGCTGCTGGAACGCGACGCCGGAAGGATCGTCCACACGATCTTGAGATCGGCAAGTGATCGACTACATCAACCACGAGATCTAATCTCGTTAACGCTTTCGGATCTACAAGGTTTAGTTCTTATCTATCTCGTTGCACATGTCTAATAGATTAGATCTTGGCTTTTATCTAGATTAGATCTGGGTTTTGTTCGTTCTTGCGGTAGAAAATTTTGTTTTTCCATGCTACGAACCCATCAGTGGTATCAGAGCCGTATCTATGCGTAGATCTGTTGCACGAGTAGAACACAATGTTTTTGTGGGCGTTGATGCTTTTGTTGTCGGTGTCTTAGCGTGTACTTTGCATCTTGTGGCATGTTGGGATGAAGCGGCTCGGGCTAACATTACATGTCATCGCACATGAGACTTGCTCCACGCTTGACGTGCAACTTGCTTTGCACAAGTGGCTTTGCGGGTGTCTGTCTCTCCCACCATAGTTAAGATTCAATTTACAATGAGCATCTTGACAACACTTGTATCAACGTTGTGGTCCTTGTTCGTAGGTAAGATCGGTCTTATGCGAAAGCCCCAAACCACGTAAAACATGCAAAGAAAATTAGAGGCGTCTAACTTGTTTTTGTAGGGGTTTTGTGATGTGATATGGCCATCATGTGATTGTGATTGTATTTGATGTATGCAATGATCCTTGTTGTAATATGGCAACCGGCAGGAGCCTAATGGTTGTCTTTAATTCTGTTGAGACCTGCGTGTCTATTCATCTTGTAATAGCTTTATTCCAAGTAGTTGTAATAGTTACTAGTGATGATGGACAACCATGAAGCGGCGCCACTGACCTTGACGCAATGCTGGTGATGATGGAGATCATGTTCGTGCTTTGGAGATGGAGATCAAAGGCGCAAGAAGAAAAGGCCATATCATATCACACTAATTATGAATTGCCTGTGATGTTAATCCTTTATGCATCTTGTATTGCTTAGATCGCGACGGTAGCATTATAAGATGATCCCTCTCACTAAATATCAAGTAATAAAGTGTTCACCCTTAGTTGGCACCGTTGCTAAGACTTGTCGTTTCGAAGCATCTCGTGATGATCGGATGTGATAGATTCTACATGTGCATACAATGGGTGCAAGCCAGATTTGCACATGCGGAAACTAAGGTTATCTTGACGAGCCTAGCATGTACAGACATGGTCTCGAAACACGGAATACCGAAAGGTAGAGCATGAGTCATATAAATGATATGATGAACATGAAGATTGTTCGCCGATGAAACTACATCTTCTCTCGTGAATATCAGACTTGATGTAGTGGACTTGGTTCATGTAATCACTAAGACAATGTGAGGGATGTTGTTTTGAGTGGGAGTTCACCTAGTTAGTTTAAAAAAATTAAATTTGAACTCAATTTGTCATAAACTTAGTCTAAACTACTTGCAAATTGTTGTAGATTATGGCGACCCCCTCCATCAATTTCAATGCGTTCCTAGAGAAAGAAAAGCTTAAGAACAATGGAAGAAATTTCACAGACTGGTTCCGTGGACTGAAGATCGTCCTCAGGGCTGGTCAGTTGACCTATGTGCTCGATGCACCGCTAGGTGACCCACCTGCAGATAATGCCACCGATGACGAAAATAATGTTTTCGCCACTCGGAAGAATCATTACTCCACAGTTCAGTGTGCCATCCTGTACGGTTTAGAAGTGGAGCTCCAGCAGCGTTTTGAGCACCACGACCCGTTCGAGATCATTAAGGAGCTCAGGCTAATTTTTGAGACTCGCGCGGCCATGGAGAGCTATGAGGCCTCCGAAAAGTTCTTTAACTGTAAGATGGAAGAGGGAAGCTCCGTTAGCGAGCACGTGCTCACCATGTCTGGGTACGCAAAGAAGCTCCAAGAGTTGGGAATATCGATTCCTAATGAATTGGGGATTCACCGTCTCCTTCAATCACTGCCACCAAGTTACAAGAACTTTGTGATGAACTACAACATGCACTGCATGAACAAGACGTTGCCTGAACTGTCGTCCATGCTGAAAACTGCTGAAGTGGAGATCAAGAAGGAGCACCAAGTGTTGATGGTCAATAAGACCACCAATTTCAAGAGATAGGGCAAGCCTAAGAACAAGGGCAACTTCAAGAAGGACGGCAAGAAAGCTGCCGCACCTGCTAAGAAGCCCAAGGCTGGTCCTAAGCCTGAAACTGAGTGCTTCTACTGCAAGGGTGCTGGTCACTGGAAGCGTAACTATCCCAAGTACCTGGCGGATCTGAAGAACGGCAACATCAAGAAGAAAGGTATATTTGATATATGTGTTATAGATGTGTATCTTACTAGTAATCGTAGTAGTGCCTGGGTATTTGATACTGGTTCGGTTGCTCATATTTGCAACTCGAAACAGGAGCTGCGGAATAAACGAAGACTGGCAAGAGACGAGGTGACGATGCGCGTTGGAAATGGCTCCAAGGTTGATGTGATCGCCGTCGGCACGCTCCCTCTACATCTACCTTCGGGATTAGTTTTAAATTTGAATAATTGTTATTTGGTGCCTGCGTTAAGCATGAACATTATATCAGGATCCTGTTTATTGCGAGACAGTTACTCTTTTAAGTCTGAGAATAAAGGTTGTTCGATTTATATGAGTAATATCTTTGATGGTAATGCACCTGAGATGAATGGTTTATTATTACTGAATCTCGATAGTAGTGATACACATGTTCACAACATAGATGCTAAACGAATAAAATTAAATGACAATTCTACATTTATGTGGCACTGTCGTCTTGGTCACATTGGAGTGAAGAGTATGAAGAAACTCCATTCTGATGGACTTCTTGAATCACTTGGTTTTGAATCACTTGAAAGATGCGAAGCATGTCTAATGGGAAAAATGACTAAGACTCCATTCTCTGGTACAATGGAGCGAGCTACAGACTTATTGGAAATAATACATACCGATGTGTGCGGCCCAATGAGTGTAGCATCGCGTGGTGGATATCGTTATGTTCTCACTTTCACGGATGACTTAAGTAGATATGGGTATGTCTACTTTATGAAACATAAGTCCGAAACTTTCGAGAAGTTTAAGGAATTTCAAAGTGAAGTGGAAAATCATCGTAACAAGAAGATTAAGTTTCTGCGTTCTGACCGCGGAGGTGAATATCTGAGTTATGAGTTTGGCATGCATTTAAAGAAATGTGGAATACTTTCGCAGTTGACACCGTCGGGAACACCACAGCGTAATGGTGTGTCCGAACGTCGTAATCGAACTCTCTTAGATATGGTTCGGTCTATGATGTCTCTTACAGATTTACCGTTATCATTTTGGGGCTATGCATTAGAGACAGCCGCATTCACTTTAAATAGGGCACCATCTAAATCCGTTGAAACGACACCGTACGAATTGTGGTTTGGTAAGAAACCTAAGTTGTCGTTCCTTAAAGTTTGGGGTTGCGAGGCATATGTAAAGAAGTTACAACCTGATAAGCTAGAACCCAAAGCGGATAAATGCGTCTTCATAGGATACCCTAAAGAAACAATTGGGTATACCTTCTATCATAGATCCGAAGGCAAAGTTTTCGTTGCAAAGAATGGATCCTTTCTTGAGAAGGAGTTTCTCTCGAAAGAGGTGACTGGAAGGAAAGTAGAACTCGACGAGGTTATTGAACCTTCTCTCGGATTTGAGAGTAGCGCAGCACCGGAAGATGTTTTTGTGCCGCCTGCACCAATTGGAGAGGAAGCTAATGATAATGATCATGAAACTTCAAATGAAGTTACTACTGAACCTCGCAGGTCAACGAGGGTTCGTACCACTCCTGATTGGTATGACTCTGCCTTGAACGTCATGTTGTTGGACAACGCTGATGACCCTGCGACGTATGAAGAAGCTATGGTGAGCCTAGATTCCGACAAATGGCTAGAAGCCATGAAATCCGAAATGGGATCCATGTACGAAAACCAAGTGTGGACTTTGGTGGACTTACCGGATGGCCGTAAGGCTGTCGAGAACAAATGGATTTTCAAGAGAAAAACAGATGCTGATGGTAATGTTACCGTCTATAAAGCTCGACTTGTCGCGAAAGGGTTCCGACAAATTCAAGGAGTTGACTATGATGAGACATTCTCACCAGTAGCGAAGCTAAAGTCTGTGAGGATTTTGTTAGCAATTGCTGCACATTTCGATTATGAGATTTGGCAGATGGATGTCAAAACGGCGTTCCTTAATGGTGACATTGAGGAAGAGTTGTATATGGTACAACCCAAGGGTTTTGTCGATCCTAAAGATGCTGACAAGGTATGCAAACTTCAGCGCTCCATTTATGCACTGAAGCAAGCATCCCGGAGTTGGAATCAACGTTTTGATAAAGTAATCAAAAACTTTGGATTTATACGAACTTATGGAGAAGCTTGTATTTAAAAGAAAGTGAGTGGGAGCTCTGTAGCATTCCTAGTACTATATGTAGATGACATATTGTTGATTGGGAATGATATAGAACTTCTTAATAGCGTCAAAACCTATTTGAATAATAGTTTTTCAATGAAGGATCTTGGCGAAGCGGCATACATTCTAGGCATTAAGATTTATAGAGATAGATCAAGACGCTTAATAGCACTTTCACAAAGTACATACTTAGACAAAGTTCTAAAGAAGTTTAGAATGGAAGATAGCAAGAAAGGGTTCGTGCCCATGTTGTCAGGTAAGACCTTGAGTAAAACTCAAAGTCCAGCTACGGCAGAAGATAGAGAGAAAATGAATAATATTCCCTATGCCTCGGCCATTTGTTCTATCATGTATGCCATGCTGTGTACAAGACCGGATATAGCACATGCTGTTAGTTTGACTAGCAGATATCAAAGTGATCCTGGAATGGAACACTGGACAGCGGTCAAGAATATCCTAAAGTACCTAAATAGGAATAAGGATATGGTTCTTTCTTATGGAGGTGATGAACAGCTTGTTGTAAATGGTTACACCGATGCTAGTTGGAACACCGATCTGGATGACTCAAAGTCACAATCGGTATACGTATTTATTTTGAATGGTGCTGCAGTGAGCTGGAGGAGTGCGAAGCAAAGCGTTGTGGCGAAATCTTCAACTGAATCGGAATACATAGCTGCTTCGGAGGCTGCACAAGAAGCCGTTTGGATGAAGGAATTCATTACTGAACTTGGTGTGGTTCCCAGTGTGTTGGACCCGATGGCCATCTACTGTGACAACACAGGTGCCATAGCTAATGCACAGGAGCCAAGGTCACATAGCAAGCTGAAGCACATCAAGCTACGTTTCCACGCTATTCGCGAGTATGTCCGATATGGTGACATAAATATTTGCAAAGTACACACTGATCTGAATGTGGCAGATCCGTTGACTAAACCTCTCCCTAGGGCAAAGCATGACCAACACCAGAACGCCATGGGTGTTCGGTATATTACTATGTAATCTAGATTATTGACTCTAGTGCAAGTGGGAGACTGTTGGAGATATGCCCAAGAGGCAATAATAAAAGTGGTTATTATTATATCTTTGTGTTTATGATGAATGTTTACATCCCATGCTATAATTGTATTATTAGGAAACACTAATACATGTGTGTTTTGTAAACATGTGAGAGTCCCTAGTAAGCCTCTTGTTGAACTAGCTTGTTGATTGATTGATGATCATGGTTTCCTGATCATGGACACAAGGATGTGATTCATAACAAGGTTATATCATTAGGAGAATGATGTGATGGACACACACCCATAGTAAGCGTAGCATAAGATCAAGTCATTAAGTTCGTATTGTTGTAAGCTTTTAAATGCATAGTAACCTAATCCTTCGACCATGAGGTTGTGTTAATCACCATCACCGGATGGGTACTTTGATGACATCAAACACCGCTTCGTAACTGGGTGGTCATAAAGGTGTCATTGGGTATTCTGAAAGTATGTGTTGAAGCGCATGGACCAAGATTGGGATTTGTCCATCCATATGATGGATAGATATACTCTGGGCCCTCTCGGTGGAATGTCATCTAGTTAGCTTGCAAGCATGTGACTGGGTCACAAGGGATGACATATCACGGAACGAGTAAAGAGTACTTATCAGTAATGAGGTAGAACTAGGTATGGAGATGCTGACGATCAAGCCTCGGATAAGTGTAATATCGCAAGACAAAGGGAATTGGTTTCGTATGTAAATGGTTCAATCGATCACGAAGTCATCGTTGAGTATGTGGGAGCCATTATGGATCTCCAGGTCCCGCTGATGGTTATTGATAGGAGATGTGTCTCTGTCATGTCTACATATTCACGAACCGTAGGGTGACACACTTAAGGTTCGAAGTTGTTTTAAGTAGATATGGAATGTGCGTTGGAGACCGAATATTGTTCGGAGTCTCGGATTGGATTCGGGACATCACGAGGAGATCCGGAATGGTCCAGAGAATAAGATTCATATATAGGGGATCATTTTCTGAGTTAGGAAATGTTCCGGAGTGTTTGTATGAGGGTTCTAGAAGGTTTGAGAATGTTCCGGAAGGTTCTAGAAAGATATCTTGGAGTTTGCTTGAAATCAAGATAGGGATCAAGGAGTCCTGATGGGTCAAGACAAGGAGTCGCGGGGGAGGAGGACTCCTCCCCCCCTCCCCAATCCGCCGGCCCTAGAGGAGGGGAGTCCTACAAGGACTCCCCCTCCCCAAGGCGCCCTCCTCCCCTTAAATAGAAGGGCAGAGGCGCCCCCTCCAAGCCCAGCTCCACAACACCCAATCTCTGCCGCCTCTCTCCTCCTCCTTTCTTCTGCACAGGCATAGGCAAAGCCCTGCATAATTCTCTACTCCACCACCACCACCACGCCGTCGTGCTGCTGGGATTCCGTGGAGAAGATCTACTACCTCCGCTGCTCGCTGGAACGAGGAGAGGAAGGTCTGCTTCGACTCCGCACGTGTGAACGACTGCGGAAGCGCTGCCGAAACGCGGCGCCGGAAGGATCGTCCACTTGACCGACTGCGGAAGCGCTGCTGGAACGCGACGCCGGAAGGATCGTCCACATGATCTTGAGATCGGCAAGTGATCGACTACATCAACCACGAGATCTAATCTCGTTAACGCTTTCGGATCTACGAGGGTTAGTTCCTATCTATCTCATTGCACATGTCTAATAGATTAGATCTTGGCTTTTATCTAGATTAGATCTGGGTTTTGTTTGTTCTTGCGGTAGAAAATTTTGTTTTTCCATGCTACGAACCCATCACCTCGCCGGTCGGCACCGCCCGCCAGACCAACTCCTTGGCCGCAGGGAGATACCCCTCGGTGACCAGTTCCTGCAGATCCTCGGCGGAGAGATCAGAGCCCCTCCACACCCCCTTATGGGAGTCGTTATCTTCGTCAGCAGCTTCTGGCGCCGCTCGTTCTTGGTCGTCGCTAGTGGTCTCCACCACGGTGATGACGGGGATGACCACCCCCTCCGGCGGGACCGTCACTCCCTGGGATGGCTCTGAAATAGCCACGGGGGTCGCCACCGTCGAAGGAATGGAGCTGCTGGAGGCCATTGCTATGAGGGAGTAGGAGGAGGAGAAGAAGGCTCCCGCTAGGGTTTTCGAGGAGGAGCTCGAATGGACGCACGGTTAGAGGAAGACGAAGACGAGGAAACAAATGCGAGTAAAAAGAAAACAAACTGACCGCGGTGAAAATATATAGATCCCGCGTCAAGATTCGTGCTAAGAGATCCAATCGATGGAGCATTGTCGATGTGGAAGCGAACATGCGCGGTAATTTTGCCACGTCCTCCGTATTTGCCGCTTCGCCGTTTCGGATTTCGCGCACGTGAAAATAGCTAATGATTAATTCTCTGTTTTCTGTGAGTTTCGAGGTAGTGTAGGCTGTACCCTACGTCATCCTCCTGACAGCTGCAGTGAAGTGTCACATCTGAATATTCCATCAAAGACGGAGAATGTCCGACTCTGGAAATGAAGACTCAAGGAATCTCCGGCTACACTGCGAAGTTGGAGAGGATTGCAGGGTTCTTTGGGAGACCTTTGAGATATTACTTGACGAATTGCCGGCATCACTTAGACGGGATATTCAAAGATTAATGGGCAAGACGGCGCGAGCTTTCAAAGTCCTTCATGGGCTACTATTGAGGATATGCTATATGGGTATCCTCATAGCATGTCGCCAATCCGGCTAACCTGGATGGCCCATAGTTGGTAGCAAGGCCTATGCCCTGCTGGGCAGCCCAGTTAGACTGATCCAGAAGGGAGGCCCATGCCGGATAAAGGAAGGCTACACGGGAGTCACCGACATACTCGGAGCCTTGGAGTACAAGACACGGAAGATTAGTTCGTATTAGTGTAGGACTCTTTACCTTGTCCGACAAGGACATTTCCATGTAAACCCTAGGTTCTGGTGCCTTTATAAGCTGGACATGTGGGAGCCTTTAGAGCACAACCTCTTAGATTGCTACGTACAACGTGCAACACCTCACACAGCGAACCTATCTCTGTAACTTGGTGTATTACCATTATAGTGATTTATAGTAGGAGTAGAGTTCCACCACCGTTGTGGGACTTGAACCTGGGTAACCTGTGTTACCTCGTATACGCCAACCCTCCGCCTTACCCCACGTCTCTAAACACGCACAGTGAGGACCCCTCCATGGCGTACTCGTCGGCAATACCACAACACATTCTGAAGCTAAGATGATCTTGTCAAAACCTTCCTCTAGAACAAGGATCATTGCATGCCTCACGGCAAGTGCTTCTGCTAATTCTGGCACCGTAACCTCATCATAGTAACAGAAGGACTATTTTGCAAAATGCACATGCCACGTCAGCCAAACAGTGGTGATCCCTATCAGAAACATGATCAACTCGTGTTAAAACGACGGTTACACAGAGTTGGTAGATTTTTGAAACAATCAGTCACAAAATTGGTAATTTTTTGCAAAAGGCCAGAATTGTGGTAGTTGTTTGCAACCCTAGCCACAATTGTGGTAGCTAAATGCAATTTCCTCCTTATTCTTAGGAACAGAGGTAGCAGCGAATGAGATTTTATGGCTAAATATGCAAAGGTTTTATTGCTCAACGAATAATCGGTATAGTTGGTGTTGTACATGCCTCATCAGTACAAAACATAAATCTAGATTATGTACTGTACACACCAGAAATCGCAGCACACCTTTACAATTACACACCAGATTCTATAGTGCAGATATTTGATGCCAAAAGAATGGCATGAAATGCAGCTAGTTCCCCAACCATTCGAAGCAACAGCAGAGGCCCCAGCAGAACTTTGAAGGATAGTCCCTTACAAAAACATCCCTGCTGTAGCCAACGACATAGAAGCTGAAAGATCGCTTGCGGTAAGACATTGTGACTCGGGTAACAGGCACAACCGAGATAATATGTCTCTCTGAAATGACCCTTGCAGATGGTGGAACTGGCAGCCGGCTAGCGACAACCTCTGAGGAAAACTGGTTGAGTGGGTATGAATCAGCAAAGAAAGCAGGAGTGCATTGGTATGCCTGTATGTTGCATAGTTGCACCCCTTTGGCTCTATGAAAAACTTCTTCAGGAACCGAAGCAGCCCCTGTTGTTGCACTAACTTTTCTCACTGACAGTGTCTTCCTGGAAACAGTAGTAATTATGAGTTAAATCACGAGACAAAACAAGCAGTCAAACAGCTTCGCAAACTAGTTCCTTTGAAAGATCAAACATTCAATAAACAACCAATTCTTCTTTAGTTATCAAAGCCGTATAAGGTATAGCCTGTAAACGACAGTGCAAATATTGCTAAGGCAAACAACTGCACAAGGCTACTGGGTATATCTCAGGACTTTGTCATGCATAATGCTGCACTGGTTTGCAGATAAACAAAGATTGCGGTACAACTGAAAAAATAGAAGTGGAGTCTCATAGTCTTGAAAATATGACTCCCTGCAGGTTTTTATCTATTGAAGCTTCATTTGATATGAGCGCTTTCAGAAAAGAGAAGACTAATTACTAGAGTAAAAACTAACACATGTTTAGAATGTATAAAATTATAAAGCATAAGAATGAACTGAACTGAACTGAATGAGAAATTGAACCATCAATTAACATCCCAAGTTTTCTGCAAAACGTTTTTAACCTAAAGTTTCAGGCTTACTAAAACAATTAAATGAGATTTCGTAATAGATAACATTGTAAAAACACAGCAGGTCAATTTGGGCCTTTACGGAAGGACACATCACTTGAAGTAAATCTTTTGGTTCTCTGTTCTTTATCTACTCCACCTTTTCTCAATAAAAAATGCAGGACCAATTTCAGAAAAATATACTAGTATATAAGATTACCATCGAACATGAGCAGTGCTTTGGGCAAGAAGTGAACCACAGCCATCACATGTCTTGCATGTCACTAGGCCACGAGATCCACATGCTATACAGGGCAACATTCCTTGGCCATTGCACATTCCGCATCTGACAAAGAAAGACATAGTACAAGCAAGATGAATGTACCATAATAGATGTTCATCGAGTTATGATGTGACGATAAATGAGCTTCACTTGAGGTGAATTATATACTCCCTCTGTTCCAAAATATTTGATGTTAAGTATTTTGGTACCGAGGGAGTACTGAAAAAATGAATACAAAGAAGTGGCAGGACTAACACTGTATCAGATCCATCTTGGTGAGCGAGTAAACCCCTGCCATGACATGCACTGCACCGGGTCATTTGATTTGCCTTGTAAAACCCATGCTGTTGACCAGCATTACAAGTAGGACATGGTGTCTCTCCACGACCCTCGCAATCTGTCGAAACATTAGAATATGAAATCAGGAACTTCTCAAAACCAGAAAGAACAAGTAAGGCTATGAAAGAAGATTGACGAGGAAAAAAAAACACTTAGCAAAGGTATCCAAACTCCTAACAACTTCAGAAATGAACCAAGATAAGTAAATGTTCTAGTGATAAACACAACAGAAATATTCAATCACACAGAAGTCCACCTTTTATTAGTTCTTCTCAAACAAGTTAGAATTTGGTTCACAACCATTGGGATCAACAAGGACTAATGGACAAAGCATATAGCTGATAAAAGATTAACCAGTTTATATAGGATCTAGGTTTACTGCTGCATAGTGCTCAATAAGTATGAATTGACCATGTTTATTTCTATTCGATACATATAGATGGACAACTTAGGGGTATACAACTAGGATTGCTATGATAATTTCCATACAATGTGTTGCTTTATGTATAGCCGGCTGACATCTTGGACTCATAAATTTGGATATAAATAACAGTATATAACTGTGTTGCTTTATATGTATATTCTATCTCTAACTAATTAATATTTTTAACTGCCACTTCGGCACATCTGGCTAGCTGTCGGGCCCAAGACCCACGCCCCTAACATTGACCTGATATAGCAGCTGGAAAAAAGGGTAAAATTATGATATTTGATGGGCCTGAGAAAACCGTTTGAGAAATTTGGTCGATGCATGTATTTGTAATTGCAATGCCTAATAGGATATTTGACCAATATAAAATGCATAGACAGCAGGAAGCACAATATACACCATTGTTGTAGATAGGAATACAGAATATAAGTCATTTTGTACTACTTAGAAAAAAGATCATATTATGGAAAAATAATACATAAGCTACATAAAATGTACACCCACTAAGCAAAAGAGCCAATACAAATGGTACAGTTATTGCTAAAATATCCAAAAGGAAGTTACATGTATACATGTTCTGCTAAATGAATATCATACCTAAGCATTTTTCGGGAACTTCTGAATGAGGAATCTTGACCATCACTTCTTTTTCCGGTACAAAGAGTAGAGGAAACTCAGACCTCAAATCTAGTTCCCACACAGAAAGAACAGGACCCTGGTGTCTTCCATCAATTTTCCCACCATCATAAGGTTCCTTCTTAATTACGGTGTCCCTTTCCTCAATGAAAGTTTCCAAAGTTCCAACATATACATTGCAATCCTCGATGGATGCTATTTTCCATGTGCGGGCAGGCCGACTTCCCCAGCAACATCGATGCCCAACATGTTCAATAAGCAGCTGCCGGATCTCTACCTCATCCAGTACATCCCTATCAGAAAATTCCAGTCATGCAATGGATAAGTTGGTGAGTATTTGAGGAAAACAAGCATTGCAAACAACTAAGGATGGGACAGAAGAGAAGTAATGGGCAGGACAACAATATTATAATTTTTTTTTGCCTGTGGAGAAACGTGGGTGAAACACAGTCCTTACAACTTTCATTTCAGTTCTTGATTTAGTACAAACTTACTTAGCAAGTATCCCTATTTACCTTTTGTCTTGATTCCCTAAATGGGCTGTGAAATTGATTAACACCCAAATCGCAAATTTCTTTTGGAATGATGGGGGAAATCATAAGATCCATCTAGCAAACTGGTGTTCCATCTGTATGAAAAAAGATTATGGGGGGCTAGGTATTCCTAACTTGCAGGACCTGAACTTGTTTTTGTCGGGTTCTTGGATTAAGAGGTACATACAGAATGAGGGATCTCTCTGGAAAAGAGTGATTGACTCTAAATATAATACAAAGAACCCCAATATTCTGTGATGCCATGATGTACAACCTTCTACTTTCTGGAAGGGAGTAATGTGGGCTTCTAGTGCTCTTAAGGTAGGCCATAGATGGAGTGTAGGTAATGGTTAACTTATCAAATTCTGGGAGGATGTGTGGTTTGGGAATTCCCCCTTAGCAACACAGTACTGGGATTTGTACTTTATATCTAATCACTAAAATCATTTATGAGGTGTGGGATGGTGAAAAACTCAAAAATGACTTTAGGAGAACTTTTAGTGATGATCTAATGGTACAGTGGTAATAGGTGCTGGACATAGCTAGAAGCATTGTCTTCCTGGTGGATAATGACCAACTTATTTGGGCATATGAGTCCAATGCCATTTACTCTTCCAGCTCCTTGTATGCACTAGTAAATTTTAGAGGTGTAAAACAGATTTTCCTGCCTGCTGTGTGGAAGCTTAAAATTCCACCTAGGGTTCAGGTGTTCCTGTGGTTATTCTCTCAAAATAAGATTATGACTAGAGATAATCTGAGAACTAGGGGGGATAGCTAAATCTATGGAGTGCGAACTCTGTAAAGAGTTTGAATCTGTCCATCACCTCTTTTTCAAATGCATAGTTTCAATATTGCTGTGGAGTGATTGTTTTTGAGGTTTTTGGTGTTTCAATCAATAACTTTGAAGATGTTGCATCGAAATGGCTCTGCAACAAACGTTTTATGCATTTGAATTCGGTTACTTCCGCTGTTTTGTGGAGTATCTGGAATAGAAATAGACTAGTTTTTAATAGAGCTACTTGGATTAATATGAAGCAGGTCTGGAGGTTGGTTCATATGTATCTGAGGAACTGGAAGTCCTATTCAAAGAACTGGATGGAGGAAAAGTGGGGGAGTTCATGGAGAGAACTCTGCTCAAGCTAAACACGCCACTATCCCTGCCAGCCAGCTGAAATGCAAGGACTTCGAATGGATTTCGACCTAGACATCCACTGCTGAAGGCAAAACTCATCGTGGCCACGTGACACTGGAGTACCTGTCGTCGGATTGATGACAAGTACGCCATGAGGGGGTCCTCGAGGCGTGCGGAAGAGAGGGGTGTGAGACGTACGGTGTTCCGGGACGGTGAGCACACAAGTTTACCCAGGTTCGAATCCGCCAGCTTTGGACGGATCCTACTCCTGCTAGCAATCCAGTAATCCAGCAGAGCCGGAATATGGGTTACAAGGGTTTCGCCTGTGCGAGTTGAGATTGTAGACTATTGAGGTGTTGCCCTAAAGGCTCTCCCTAGGACGGCTTATTGTGAGATCCAGGCACATGGCTTAATATGATTGATAGGATACCCATATCAACAAGTTGCAACTTCTTTTCCGGAAGCTCATTCGAAAAGAACTCTAAGGTTAAGCGTGCTTGGCCTAGAGCAATTCTAGGATGGGTGACCGACCGGGAAGTGGGTAACGGGGTGCGCACGAGTGAGGACAAAGTGCGCAGAAAAGACTAGTGTTGGTCTGTGGGGCCAGTCTAGATATCCTATTAAGCTACCAGCAGTGACACCCCCCAGGCCCAGGAGTGGACGGGGTGTTACACTTATATAGATATCCGGCCTAGGGTTTACAGGAGAGATCTATCCGGCTACGACTAAGAGTCAGTTAGAGAGTACATCTTGAACTACAAGTAACACTATGGGCCTAAGTCGGTAAGTCTTTTGGGCCTTCCCGTAGCCGGATTGGACTTCGTCTTTTCTCCCTGACTGGGCCGTCCATGAAGCAAAGCTCTAACCCGAAGTGGGCCACCCTGGTCAGTGAGGAACTGTGAGGATACCCGGAAGTATATCCCCAACAGTAGCCTCCGGAGGCCTCCAAGATCTAAAGTCGGATTCATCATCGTCTAGCTTGATCTTCGGCTTGCAGAATCTTGAAGGGTTCCTAAAACTTCACAAGAAAATATACGATCCGAGTCTCAAAAATGAGTCGGACCTATAAATACGTTATTCGGATTTCCATCTCGAAATTCAAACTAAGCCGGAACTTGGTCTCTAACGCCACCTGACACCAGTCATGGTCAAGTCACGTCATCTGACAGACATCCTGTCAGCACGACCGTTGGTGGGTCCGCAGTTCACGGAACCGAGGCGCCGTTTCAATGCGTACACGGAGATCGAGGCGACGTAATCATCGCGTGGGTCCTTCCCAGTTCCTTCCACGACGCGTGGTGGTTATACAGTGTCATTTGCACGAATCTTGGCGCGGTTAGGTGGATATAAGGGGTGAGGATTCTTCTCCTCCTTTCTTCACCTGTTCCCTTGCCGTTTCTCCTCCTCCAAATCTCCCCCGCGCACAGAGTTCCTCTGCTTTCCCCAAAAACTCCCAGCGCCGCCCATCTTAGGTCACCGGCGCACTGGAGAAATGGCTTCTTCATCCTCTTCCGGCTTGGCTGCGGCGGCGGCGACGGAGGCGGCGACGGAGAAGGAAAGCTTTCGCGGGGTCTGGATCCCCTGTGTTCTTGACGATGAGAAGCTCCGCGGCGTGGAGACAGAAGGGCTCCTCCGCGCCGGCGACTGGCGGAGCGGTGCCGGGGAGACCGTCCCCAACCCGCGCGCCGACGAGCGGGTCCACTTCGGCACCCACCTCGATAGAGGTTTGTCGTTTCCTCCCTCAGAATTCTTTTCCAAGGTGATAGATCATTATAGTGTTCAACTCCACCATCTTCCTCCCAACTCTCTCCTAGAGATGAGCGCCTATGCGGCTTTGTGCGAGGGGTACATCGGCATTAGGCCAAGTCTTACTCTTTTCCGGTACTACTTCCATGTCCGGAGAAATTCTATTACTGCCGGTGTTCCTTATATCACCGGTACCATTAGTTTTTCACTTAGATTTGAGCGCGCATATCCCAAGATTCTTGCCAGTGACTCGGTCAAACAATGGCCAGCCACCTTCTTCTATCACAAGGATATTCCGGCTCCCGGCAAAGCAACTGTTTTGCCGGCTTTTATCGACGGAGCTGCCACGGCCCAACCGTCTTGGGACGAGGCTCCTCTGGCTCTCACTGACGATCTGATCCTCGCTAAGAGGCGGATTGAATATCTGATCAAACACAAAGGACTGAAGGGATCTGACTTGGTCCAATGTTGGGTGTCACGTCGGATCCAACCCCTTCAGTACCACGGAGACCGACTGATGCACTCCATCACGTCGTCCAAGAAAGATTCCCTCCGCATCAGCCCCAGAGCCTATACCACACAAGATTATATAAGCCAGATAAAATGGTTGATAAGGGAGCGGATCGAGGAGGATCCCGAAGGTTTCTCTGGATATGCATACGGCGAAAAACCCCGTAGTGCTGGTAAGCTTCTAACAGCAAACCTTTTTATGTGTTTCAATCTTTAAGTTACATTGCAATACTGATATGTTTTCTTCTTTTCAGCTTGCTGACCTCCTCGAGTCGGAATTTGCTCCACTCGAAGGATATCCTCCAGAGTTTTCTCAGGAGGCGGAACTGGTCCCATTGTCGGACATTGCGCTTAAGAAGCGCAAGGCTCCGACAGTGGCTGTTGGCACAAAGGAGGTGCCCGTCGTGAAGAGGTAACTTTCAATCACAACTTCCGCCTTTGTACCTTACTCGAATTTTCTTCCGAGATGTAATGTTTTCGACTCTATTACATTCTCAGAGCTAAGCAGCTCATCAAGGGTAAGGGGAAGGGAACTTCTTCGAAGCCCCTGCGACAGACGAAGCTTACCATAGCTTCTCCTGCCGTGGCTCCTCCGACTCCTGCCCCTCAACCTTCCGCAACGCCGGTGATCATTCCTTCTTCGGCTGTCGCAGAAGATCCGGCTCCTTCAACGAAGCCTGCGATCCTTGAATCGCAAACTGATGTCACCATGGGTGAGTCAGGTATAGATAAGGGTGAACCCTTTTCGGGTAATGATCCCTCGGCAGAAACATTTGCCGAAAACCTTCTCAGCAATTCGGGACTTGCCAAGTTTGGCCTGTCCCGGAAATCTGCTGAAGAGATCCAGCGGCTGGCCAGGCAGTGCCTGGAGAAAAGAAATCTATCTGCCGAAGAAGAAGCGCAAAAAGTAGAGGACATCAAGCACTCTGACCTTCTCGAACAAGTGCGTCTTCGCGACGAGAGGATAAGGGCCGGTGAGCTTCCAACGGCTCTAGTGACCTCTCTGACTCTCGCCGAGAAGGTTGTTGTTGAAGTGAATGCGAGTTTGGATAAACTTACTCGCGAACAATATGTAAGTCGGAATTCTAACTCCTGTTTTTCCTTTATTTCATATCATATCCTCTAGCCCCCAAGCATGAAGTAGGATAAATAATCCGGGTTTATGCTTCCTTAGGATGCCAAAGAACAAACTAGTGTAGCCCCCAAGGCTCGTGCTTATATTAGCAAAAATATTAGCCCGAGTCTTTAGTAGCTTTCTAACTTTGGGTATTCTGACTTACAGAAAGTATATTCCTATAACCAGGATTTGTTGGAAAATGTTTGTGATAAGCGGAGAGAGATCAAAGCTCTCCGACTTAAGAATGCTGAGCTTAAAGTTGCCAAGGATGAGGCCGAATGTAAACATTCCGAGACTCAAACCTTGTCTTTCATGTTTTTATAGTCGAATTTTTACTGAACAGTTGTTCTTTTTTCACTTACAGCGCTGGTAAAACAGTCCTGCGCCATGATTGAAGAGGCCGAGAACCTCAAAACTTTGGTGGTGGAGAACAAGGAACTCCGCCAAGAGCTGGATCAGATCAAAGCGGATCATGAAAAGAGCATTGCTCAAATTCTCGAGTCCTCCTCCATGGCCACTGACGAGCGTGATCGTAAGATTGCCGCTCAAGATCAGAAAATCTCGGACCTCAATAATGAGCTGTTCAGAGAGAAGGATCTTTCCGAGGCGCTCCGGGCTGAACTCCAGAGTCTTCAGGAAGAGAAGACCAAAGTTGACGACGTCATCTTCGGTATGTTCCATCTGTCTGATTTGTCTATTTTCTTCGACTTCTTTCAATGTCAGATTTTCTTTAACTGTTTTTTGTCTATAGGTCCTCTGAACTTGACGGACTCCACCTCCGCTAAGCCCCGCACCCACCGGCTTACCCAAGTCGGTGACCTGCTTCATGACTTCCGCCAATCCCTTGAGGACATTAGCGAAGCTCTCAAGATTCCGGATATGCATAGCATGTCGGATTTTCAGGTGCGGGACTAGGCGAAGGAGATGCCGCAACTTGTCCAGGATTGGAACATGTCCTACGCGCGATCCGCCGCGCAGAACGCTCTCACCATGGTCATGAGCCACCATGGAAGCATGAAGATATGGCAAGTGACCAGAGGGTATTCTACAGTGGATGAAGACGGACAGGAGCAAGACATCAAGGCCATTATGGACTCCTGCGCCGGATATGGATGTCACGTGGCTGACCTGACCAGCTACGACACTCCGTTCTTCAATCGCGTGGACACTCCGCCTCCGCCTCCCGAAGAAGTAGCCGAAGTTTCCGATGATGACCGCACCGTTTCGGATGTGGACATCTCGGAACGATATCAAGACGATGTATCCAGCAAGCCGGCAGCTCCTTCCTCTCCTCCTGCATCATAGATTGCCAGAAACATTTGTATTATTCTGAAAAACATGATGGGTCCGTAAATATGCAGTACTATAATTTTGCTAGTGCTAAGCTTTTGATCTATTCAGCACTTTTGGCTTTAAATTTTTTGCGTGCCTGAAATGTTTACATAAGCACTTGTAACTTTTTTGCCTATACTTATCGTTTATCTGGCTTTCCGCCTCGTCCCTTTCGTGAGCCGGCTAAACCTTCTGCCCAGAAACTTTGCCGAGCAACGGAGCTCAATTGCTAAACCAGTTTAAACTCGGAAACAAAGCCGGCTTCCAGTACCAACAATTCACTACTCGGAAAATACCCGCATCCAGCAATCAAACAAAGAACCAAAGTATAGACTAGAAACTTTAGAGTTATACCCGAAGGTAGCATTTTTAGAATCGGAAATCTAAACCAGAACGAACATGAGCATAAAGTACTTTCAAGCATTCTGGGATTTTCGACTACGACATGATTATTCGAAAATAAGATGGTAAAAACTTCTCAGAAAAACTGGAGGCAACCAAAACTTTTATTTCTCACAGAACATGTACATATATATAATTATCCAGAGCAATATTCCATTGTCTGTCTAACTCATCCGGATTTGTACTGCCTCCAGCTCTCTTTCTCTTCTTAGTAGCAGGTCTTTCTTTGACTGGCCTCATGTCAGTTAAGTAGTACGATCCATTGTGCAATACTCGACTAACTAAAAGGGGCCCTTCCCATACTGGGGAAAGTTTGTGCTTTCTTTGTTGCACAAGCCGGAGAACCAAATCACCTTTATTGAAAGATCTGTTTCGGACTCTCTGGCTATGATACTGGCGTAACTTCTGCTGATACGCTGTTGATCTCATTTCAGCAACGACGCGAACTTCTTCGACTAAGTCGAGATCATTTTGTCGAGAAATCTCGGCATCCTCTTCAATATACGCGGCCACTCTAGGAGAAGTATGAATTAAATCACTAGAAAGAACTGCTTCTGCGCCATAGACCAAGAAGAAAGGTGTGTATCCGGTTGACCTGTTTGGAGTTGTTCGTAAACTCCATATTATAGAAGGTAATTCCTCTGCCTAAGCCCCCGCAGCACGTCGTAGTGGTGCTTCGAGTCTCGGTTTTAGGCCTTGTAGGATTAAACCATTTGCTCTTTCGACTTGTCCGTTAGCCTGTGGATGTGCGACTGACGCAATGTCAAGCTTGCTCGTTGCAGAATTCGGCCAATTCTCCCATAGAAAAGTTACTCCCATTGTCCGTGATAATGCTATGTGGATAACCATACCGGATTATAACATCTTCGACAAATCTTTTGGCTGTTGCTTCATCACAACTAGTGACAGGTTTAGCCTCAATCCATTTGGTGAATTTATCCACCATCACTAAGAGGTGAGTAAATCCACTTGGAGCTCGTTTAAATGGTCCTACCAATCAAGCCCCCAGACCGCAAAAGGTCATGTTATAGGTATTGTTCGCACCTGATCAGCCGGAACATGAGCTTGTTTGGCGTACTTTTGGCAGCCTTTGCACGTCTTGATTAATCGTTCGGCATCTGCCTGAGCTGTAAGCCAGAAAAAACCGTGTCTAAAAGCTTTTGCCAACAAAGATTTGGCTGCAGCGTGGTAACCACACTCGTCTTCGTGGATTTCTCTTAAGATTTCCACTCCTTCCGGAGATACGCAGCGCTAAAAAACCCCAGAAACACTCCGCTTATAGAGCTCACATTTAACTATAGTATAGGCTTTCGCTCGTCGGATAATCTGCCAGCTCAGAACCTCGTCTTCGGGTAATTTGCCATCTACCAGATAATCAAGGTAGGGTTGAGTCTAGCTGGGAATTACAGCCAGAACTGCTATTAGAGGTGAGTCGGATTTGGTTGGATATTCCTCATCTACTCCCTTTATTGAGGAAACTTTGAGGTGCTCTAAAAAAGCACCATCCGGGACCTCTTTCCGCGCAGACCATATTCGAGATAGTGCATCTACTTCCTCGTTTTCTGCTCAAGGGATGTGTTGAACCTCAAACCCTTTGAACGATTTAGAGAGATCATCCACGACAGCTTTATATGCTGCCATGTGTTTATTTGCATTACAAATATCCGAAACTTGTTGAGCCACAAGATCCGAATCTCCATAACACATCAAACATCGGATGCCAATATCCTTAGCAATCCGGATTCCATGCAGCAGTGCTTCATACTCGGCAATATTGTTTGTCGCTGTGAAGTGGATCTGCAACACGTATAGAAGTTTATCTCCTTGGGGTGATTTGAGCACCACGCCAGCCCCCGAGCCCCCTCGAGCCTTAGACCCATCAAAGTAGAGGGTCCAATATTCCGACTCAGGGAGATTCATATTCTCCTTCGTCTCTGTCCAATCAGCGACAAAGTCGGCAAGGATTTGGGATTTGATTGTTGTCCGGGGTTTATACTCAATATCGAAAGCTGAAAGCTCTGTGCCCCATTTGGCGACGCGTCCTGTGGCGTCACTGTTGTTGATTATATCTCTCATGGGAGCTGTGCTCACCACGGTAATTGGATGCTCTTGAAAATAGTGCCGTAACTTACGAGATGCTAGAAAAACACCGTATGCCAACTTTTGATAGTGCGGATACCGCTGTTTTGATTTTGTCAGGACCTCGTTGACAAAGTAAGTCGGACGCTGCACCAGGTGTTCCTGATTTTCCTCCGTTCTCTCCACCACCATGACGATATTAACGACTTTGTTTGTCGCAGCAAGATAAAGCAACATCGGTTCCTGTGGTTCCGGCGCAGCAAGGATAGGAGCAGCTGAAAGTACTTCTTCAGGTCTTGTAGTGCAGCTTCAGCTTCGTCGGTCCAGACAAAATCCTTGGTCTTTTTCAGGAGTTTGTATAATTGTGCGGCTCTTTCACCAAGCCGGCTTACAAATCGACTGACCACAGCGATGCAACCAGTTAGTCTTTGTACGTCCTTCAGGCGAGTTGGCCTGGAAATATTGAGTATAGACTTGATTTTGTCCCGGTTCACCTCTATGCCTCTTTGAGACACGATGAAACCTAACAATTTTCCGGCTGGTATTCCAAAGAAGCATTTCTTCGGGTTAAGCATTATGTTGTATTTTCGTAGATTGGCAAATGTTTCCTCCAAGTCGGAAATCAGCGTTTCCTTCTTTTTGGACATCACCGCAATATCATCCACGTATGCATGTACATTGCGTCCGAGTTGGTCGTGTAGGCAACGCTGCATCGTGCGCTGGTAGGTAGCTCCTGCGTTCTTCAGCCCAAAGGTCATCGTAACAAAACAGAAGGTTCTGAAGGGGGTTATGAATGAAGTTTTGACTTTGTCAGATTCCTTCATCCGGATTTGGTGATAACCGGAATATGTGTCGAGAAAACAGAGGAGTTCCGAGCTTGCCGTAGAATCGATAACTTGATCGATCCTAGGCAGAGCGAACGGATCTTTTGGGCAAGCCTTGTTCAAGGCAGTATAATCAACACACGTCCTTAAATCAGTGGTGTCCTTTTTAGGGACCATTACAGGATTGGCCGACCACTCAGTGTGGATGACCTCTTTTATGAATCCGGCTAACTCGAGCCGTGCTAGTTCCTTAGCTATTGCCTTACGCTTTTCATCGCCGAAACGTCGTAAGGACTGTTTGACGGGTTTAGCGTTCGGGTTAACATATAGAGAGTGCTCGGCAAGTTCCCTAGGTACTCCGGTCATGTCAGATGGCTGCCATGCGAAGATATCTTGATTTGCTTGGAGGAACTTGACGAGCACGCTTTCCTATGCGCTATCTAGGCCTACGCTTATTTGGGTCACCTTGGAGGGGTCATCATCCTTCAATGGCGTCTTCTTCGTCTCTTCTGATGCCTTGAACTCCGGATTTGGCTTTGTCACCTCCTTCTTCGTTGCGGGCATCTCGGACGGATCTATGCTCTTCTTGATCTCCTGGTACTCCTGGGCGTGCAGCACGGCTTCAGCAAAGGCGGCATTTCCATCCTCGCACTCTCGTGCTTTTTTCGGGTCTCCCATGATAGTGATTACGCCGTTGGGACCTAGAATTTTCATCATATTATAAATGTAACACGGACGAGCCATAAAAGCCCAGTAAGCCGGACGTCCGAATATAGCGTGGTACGCGCTCTTGAACGGGACCACTTCGAAGGAAAGTGTCTCCGTCCGATAATTCTTTGGAGTTCCAAAGGTAACATCCAAAGTGATTTCTCCCAGGGAATTAGCTTGTCTTCCTGGGACAACCCCGTGAAAAATCACAGTGTTGTGATTCAGCTGGGTCTCCGAGATCTTCATCCGGCGTAGAGTTTCGACATAGAGAATATTGATACTGCTGCCACCGTCCATGAGGGTCTTGGAGAAACCATAACCGTCAATAAGTGGATTGACGATTAAGGCGTATTTTCCTTGCCTGTGCAACTTAGGCGGATGATCAGCACGGTCAAATGTGATTGCCACTTCCGACCAGTCCAAAAATTGGGGGACAGCCGGAACTGTTGCATTGAGCTCATGTAGAACTGCTTTCTTAACCTTTGCTGGTTGAGATCCAAGGAAGCTGACATAAGTGTCTTTCTTGGTCGGAAATTTTTTCTTCCCTTCTGGCTTGGGATTTGAAGCATCAGCTTCCTCCATGTCGGAATCTTCCTTGGTCTCTTTATCTTTTTCGGGATTTTTCTTTCCCTTCTTCCGCTTAGCTTTGTAGACCGCGGTGTCATCTCTTTTGATGTCGTCATTGAAACGACATTCGGCGTTGGTGTGGGACGAGCCTCCATTGGCGTCTAAATGATGCACACATGGGTTATTGGCAATGTCGGCCCAAGAGTAGGTTTTGCCTAGTTGATGGTCTCCTCTACCTTGGACTCTCGAAGTTCCACGGCCACGCCCGCGACCTCCGCCGCGTCCTCCTCGTCCTCCAGACCCGAAAGTAGCAGTGACCACTGCCGTTTCCGCATTGGGTTTCTCTTCCGAGGTATTTTTGCGCTTCTGAGCTTGTTGCTTTGGTTGTTTTGCCGACTGTGGCACAGCTAGGGCATTGTGTAATCCCTCTGCATCGTCTTCGGCATCTGCATACTTGCTCGCTGTTTCTATCATCTCTCCCAAATCAGTGACTTTGTCACACTTCAAGCGATGGCGCAGTACACCAATTGGGAGACCTGCAATGAAAGCTTCAATCGCAGTTTGATCATTTACTCCTTCACAGGAGTTCTTGGTGTCGATCCATCGTCCGAGGTAATCCTAGCAAGTTTCTCCGGCTTTCTGGGTGCAATGTTGTAGGTCTCCGACCGTACAGGGCCTCCGATATGTGCCTTCGAAATTCCGAAAGAACGCGCTTTGTATGTCATACCAGTTATGGATGGTGTTCTCCAGAAGTTTATTAAGCCATGATCGTGCCGTCTTCCGCAACATAAGTGGGAGATATCAGGTTGCGACCAGGCTGTTTCCGCCTTTGGTGATGCAGCAAGCTTGAAAAAAATTCTGTAGCCATGTATCTGGCCGAGCAATGCCGTCGTAGGCTTGGATGTGTCTTGAGATAGCAAATCCTTCCAGGAATCTTGTAGCCCTGATGCGTGGTCCGAAGCACTTTGGGCCCACGTAGATATCATCGTTTTTGTAGCGCCGCGCCTCTATATTGGAGTTGATCCTATGCCTTACGTCGTTCGGGGATAGAGATCGTCCTGAATGTCGGCTGTGGCTGCGGTGCCTTGGAGCCGGACTTCGGCTTCTGCCACCACCTCCTCCGCCACGTTGTCCTCCTTGTCCCCCTTGAGAGCCGTTGTGATGACTGCTTGGTGGAGAGGGTGGGGCAGCTGGATTGTTTCCGGTTGTTCGCTAGCCTCTGTCGGGAGCGTCATTATTTCGGTTCCGGGGAGGGTCTTCACTACGACAAGCCCCCTGCCGGCTTGTGCCGGCATGGTTTCCGTCGTTCCTTCGTCCGTCGTTCCCACTACGGTGAGGCTCAGCCGAACGGCTTGCATGTCTAGGAGGTGTCATTTTTTGACGATCCTCCTCCCGACGTTTCTCTTTATCTTCTCCCCTTCGATCGTTCGACTCTTGTCGGGGAGGATTCTCGGATACAGTGCAGCAATGGCCTCTTGTTCGGCCGCTGGAGCGACGTTGCTCCAGTCACGTGCAGTTCTGTGATGCTGTCCTGACGATCCGGTTCTCGAATAATTGTCTTCCCGGCGTTCGGGGCGATGATGCTGCTCCGGAACGCGCTGGGGTCTTACGTCAGCCCATGCCGGATCTGTGCGACATTGGTCGGAATTCGAGACCAGTTTTTGACTTCCGGACATGGCGACCTTTTGCTGCTCCAGTCCCTTGTTGAGTAGTTTGATTCCCAACCGGATCTCCTCCGGACCTAGATTAGCCGATAGAATTTCTCGGGCTGCCACGATATTCTGTACTGGGGTTGGATATACCCAATCTCCTTTGCTATCTTTCCGAGGCTTCCCCATCTCTTCTCTGAAAAGGACGGCGTGGGTTTGCGGGAATTGGTTGTCATTAGTATGACGCT
The DNA here is from genome assembly GCA_910589775.1 of Avena eriantha. Taxonomy (NCBI): domain Eukaryota; kingdom Viridiplantae; phylum Streptophyta; class Magnoliopsida; order Poales; family Poaceae; genus Avena; species Avena eriantha. Next base: position 53,212,546 of record OU342740.1, on the reverse strand, counting down.
TCCTGGTCTTCTGGTATTGCCTGGAGTTGTACTTCCCCGCAGATGCTATGCGTTTCTTTTCCTCCTCAATGTTTTTGGCTTCATCGAGGAGTACTTGACGACGCGCTTCTAGGGCATGCGCCCTTTCATCCAGTTCTTCAGCAGTAAGTTCTGCAGCTGTAGAAATAGGTGTGGTTAATGCAGCATCGATGAGTTTACGCGCACCTTCAGTGATCACGTGTACATCCACCGATTCTTCTTTTTTCGGCTCGTCTAGGATAAGTGCTCCATCCGAGTCTTCCTCATATTCCTCGGCAATCACCTCCTCTGTCAAAGGGTCTTTTGCCGGGGTCTTGTTCTTCTTGTTCTTCTTCTTTGCCCCTTGGCAGCGCCGGTAGCAAAGACGGCTTTGGGTCCGTTTACCGGGGTCAAGCTCTGATCGGTAATTTCGGACATCTGGACTTCGGGATTATCTCTGACTTCCATGTCATCCTGCGCTTTGGGAGAGTGTTCCCCGGATCCTTCATCCATGGCTTCTCCTTCCTCTGCAGCTTTGGAGTTATACTCCTCTTCATATTCCGCGGAGAACTTTCAGAAATCCGCTGACGTCATCGATTCATCCGAGGATGCGGGTACGTCGGCGTTTGTTCCGATTGCCTCCAGCACAGAGTCGGTGTTTTCTCCAGCATCGGCAGAGCCGGATCCGGATCCCACATATCCGACGAAGTGCGACGCGTGCTTCCTAAGGTACCTGCGGCTCTCGCGATCAGCTTCGTCGAAACTTTTGATGGTCTCGAGAATTGCGTATGCGCTTGCGCCTTGCATTATCATACGTCGCAGTGTGTACCTTAGGAAAGGCCTGTCTGTCCCGGCGTCATCAGAGCCGGAATCAGTGTCGTTGATATGCTCCTCCTGGATTTCGACTTCCGCGGGTGGGTCGATCTGGGATCCGGCCTCTCCAAGGAGATCCACTCCAGATTCGACTTGGACCGCTAGGTCTTCTTCAGGCTCGGATTTCTCCACTATCTCCGCAACTGGTGTGGACTGGGTGGGATTAGGGTTTTCTGAGATCCGGAACTCTGCCGCCTCCGCGGACAAAGGGGACCCAGAAGATTCTTCCGCCTCTATCATCACCGCTGGGGTGGGTGGGACAGGTTCAGCAAAACCGATGTAAACATCAATCTCGCCAAAAGACATGATGGTGTAGGCAGTCACAGCCTCCTTAGCCGGAATCCAGGTCTCGTCGAGGACGATGAGAGGGACGTCGCTGGCGTAGAGGATGCGACCGATGGCGATAGTCTCGCCGATTCCGATTCTTGCAGATTCCGCTCGGAACGCAGATCCGAAGCTCACTTGCCCCACGGTGGGCGCCAACTGTCATCGGATTGATGACAAGTACGCCATGAGGGGGTCCTCGAGGCGTGCGTAAGAGAGGGGTGTGAGACGTACGGTGTTCCGGGCCGGTGAGCACACAAGTTTACCCAGGTTCGAATCCGCCGGTTTTGAACGGATCCTACTCCTGCTAGCAATCCAGTAATACGGCAGAGCCGGAATATGGGTTATAAGGGTTTCGCCTGTGCGAGTTGAGATTGTAGACTATTGAGGTGTTGCCCTAAAGGCTCTCCCTAGGACGGCTTATATAGATATCCGGTCTAGGTTTACAGGAGAGAGATATCCGGCTACGACTAAGAGTCGGTTACAGAGTACATCTTGAACTACAAGTAACACTATGGGCCTAAGTCGGTAAGTCTTCTGAGCCTTCCCGTAGCCGGATTGGACTCCGTCTTTTCTCCCTGACTGGGCCGCCCGTGAAGCAAAGCTCTAACCCGAAATGGGCCATCCTGGTCAGTGAGGAACTGTGAGGATACCCGGAAAGTATATCCCAACAGTACCTGGCAACGCACCCAGGGGAATCCTCTACGATCCATGTGGTGCAAACGAAGAGCTACGTCTAGTCCGTGTGTGTTGTGTGACCGGCTCTCTTGTTCTGGAGATGCTTTGGGTCGTTTCGCTTTTGAACTGTAAGCTTACTTTTAGTTCCCTGGTACTTTGGTAGTGTTTTTTCCTTTCGTTGTTTAGGCAAGTACTCTATGGTTTCATTTTAAAAAAATGACGCCGGGGAGAGATCCCTTTTAATCTAAGAAAAAAATCAGTTCTTGATCTTCTTGCTCATTTTCCAGGTGCTCTGCTTTTTGTCCGAGAGCACATATTAGCAACATCGTTAGCACTACAATTGCATCTTCTTAATCATTCATGTGAAGTACGAGATATACAGATGGTTGCCAGTCTATTTATACATCATTAAGCACCGACCCGGTGAATATTGAGTTTGGAAACTGAACAGGACTATAATTCCATTTGGTCATGCCAAACTCTGTTGTTCAACCATAACTAGGTAGGAGATGGAATCCGTGTACAGATATATAAGTCACACTGATTTATTGCCTGTTATATGTAGTAACTTCCTACTTCATTGTTTAGCTAACTGTTAAATTCTTCTGAGCTGATCAGTCTAGTGGCTTGGAATGGTATGCAGTCCCAGCGTTAAAATGAGAACGGATACTAAATGGTTGTTCGGCAACTGGTTGACCAAACACTGGTTACCAGCAGGACGCAACACAGACATGAACCACTCACCTCCCGACGCGCTGAGAAGGTTGGTAATCGCCACCGTACGGGTATGGCCATTGAGGAGCGATCGCCAAACCTTGTGGTGTTCGAATCCAAAGGTTAGCGTTACAATTGCATAAAAAATGGTAGGAATAAGGAAGTACTAACACCGAGGAGCTACCTTGCGTATGCGGAGAAGTGGGAGTAGGCGACGGGGATGGGGAGAGCACGGCGCTGTGGATGGACGGTGGGTAGACGACGTCATGGTGGAGCTCCGGGGCCGGGGGATAGGAGAAGGAGGCGGCGGACTTGACCTCGGCAGCGCTGACCTCTGGGCCGCCGCTGCCGCCCCACCCTCCTCCGCCTCCGCGTAGCGCCAACGAGCTGCTCCGCCCCAGGTGCTGGTACTGCTGCTGGTGAACCGCTGCTGAAACGGAATTCGCACGGTGGGATCAGAGATGGGGTGAGATAAGACGGGTAGGTGGATTCGGCGGAGAATGGAGGACCTGGCGAGGAGGAGGATGACAGGAGAGGACGCCGCTGCTCCTCGCGCTCCTCCTCCTCCATGGTCATCGATGCGGAGGCTGATTCGATCCGATCGATCCGACCAAATTGGGTTTGGTCGCGGGCGTAGTGTGAAGAGAGCGGGAGGACATGCCTGAGATTATTATAGCAGCATTGCAGCCTTCGTCGCGAAGGAAGCAGGTCAAATTCTCACAGGATCGCCCTCTCGGCACTGTCTTCTCAAGTCCTCCCTGTCAAATCAGATCATATCGCTATCCAGTGTCAAGTGTGAGGTGGCAACGACGGGCCACGATCGCTTTTTTTTTAAAGCCACCACGGCAAGCTTTATTTATTTTTGTGAAAATTCACGGCAAGATTTATTGATTACTAGCTGAATGCCTGCGTTGCCACGGTAATTAAAAAATTAATCTATACATGATATATATGATAATAAAATAAGTTGTGTTTCTGTTCTTTGTTCGTCGGTTTTGAAAATGCTCTGATTTTGATTGAATATATGGCCATGGATACCGCTTACAGACCGTCGATACAACAATTTGTGCAAAATCCATCACACCATAATTAGACACTCCATTAGCCTACATGGCCATTGATCTGACTATGGATTTTAGTAGTGCATGAGCTTGTGCCTAAATAACATAATATGGAAGAACTAAGATCATAAAGTGTCAAAAGGGATAAAATTCCAAATCTCCCCTCCCATTTCACATGCCCTGTGCCTTGCGACAGGAGGGAAAAATCTCTATGCGGAACTATAAACTTGTTTGGAATAGACCAAATCTCCAGATTTTTTATTTTATCTAAATCTCTTTAACACATTATTTCATTTAGCTTTATTTAAAACCTTTTTTAAATATAGTTTGATAGTCTAACACAATTTTTCATTACCTTGAAAGTGTATTATTCACTGATGAACCTTGTACCATTATGTCTATCCTCATTGCTTTCTAAAATTTCTCCCCCTCTAACAATCATGGTTTCACGGTGAAAGAATTTTTCATATTTAAGTGGGCACCCAAGTGATTATCCTCATTTCTCATCATTGTCTGCACTACGCACTAAGGGTGCGTTTGGTTCAGTGGTTATCCCCTAAGTGGTTGGGGGTAACCACTTTTCAGATGGTTGACCTGTGTTTGGTTTACGGTGTAGCGTCGTTAGGGGTAGCCGGATTCTGCTCAAAAGTTGGTTGAGCTCCACCACCCGAAAATTGGTGGTTGAGGCCAACCACTCGTGGGCAAGCACCTAGAATCACCAGCGAATCATTTTGGCGGTGCTCACCTTCCCTCCTAGAGAGAAAAACCCGTGAACCAGACCTACCTCTGTCCCTTTTGCCTCGTCATCTCCCTACCAAAACAGAAAAGCAGCAGCGGTGGTGGATTGGGACTACAAGCAGGTCGGGAACACTAACGACCGGCGGTGAGGCAAGTCTGGGGCCTCCCATAAACATTCTCCCATCGGCCTCTCTTTCTCACTATGCGTGCGCGTAATGGCATGTGGCGGCGGCGTATGTTTCTGCGGTGCCACCGCGGTCTGGGCCTGAGGTGGCCGCATCTACGCTTGCAGCACAAACCGGTTGTGGCAGCTGTGCATGCTGGGAGCGTGTCGGCATGGGTGTTGGCGCAAAGCGCTTGACTGCGTGCAACAAAGCACACTCGAGTCCGTCGCTGCAGCTAGCTATATATGTTGATCGGTTCCAGCACAAAACATACATATGTATGTCTTGAAATCTCTCTCTTCTGCAATTAAATTGTAGGAAATGTACTATTTACAAACTGCATACATAATATTTAGTCTATTATTGTCATGACATTTTGAACTTCAATTGAGATCTATGTAACCAAAAGCCCATGTTATGAGGTATTCTTATAACAAAACGGGTGATCATATCACTCCAACCATCTTTTATCCCTCAAACCAAACACAATTATGGCTATTCCTAACCAGTTTGCCAACCCAATTACCAAACAGAAAAAATGGTTAACCACAACCACGTGGTTGGGGGCACCCATAGCCACCTTTTCATACACACAAACCAGACACACCCTAAGAGAATGTGCAGAGTCCACACAACGACCATGTAATTGCCTTGAGGTACTGCATGGTTGCAGGAGCAGGGTGGAGAGTGGCGACAGACCGACTCCTTTTTTCATGTTAAATCCCTAAGATTTTAGAATAAAATCACAAACATTACTATTTTTTCTTAATTCATCTGCCAACGGTGAGTCTGGACAAAAGAACATGCAAATAAAAAGCAAGAAGGATAAACACATCCAACATCTATAAATCTACTATTTATGTCATACAGTTATAAGGTACATGTAAACCTGAAGCAATTTGGAAACAGAGTTGATGCTGCTAACGTAAAATCTCATGGGCCAATCTGTCTTGTATTATAGATAGAAGGATAAAGCATGGCCTTTCTTCCCTGCAACGCACCGAACGGAGTAAGGCCTTGTTCACTTCTCTCGTATTTTTATCCGCTAGAGTTTTGGGGATATGAGGGGATTTGGTGTTCACCCAATACTCTCCAATCCTCACAAATACTCTTCCCAAAAATACTCTACCATGTAGGATAGTTTTTAATTTAGGCAAAAGTAAGAAGGATTTGCGGAGATATCCCGGGATTTGCGGAGATTATCCCGGCCAAACCCGGAGTAGTAAACGGACTACGGAAATTAGAATAATCCCCTCCATTCCCCACAAATACACTAGTGAATACGAGAAAAGTAAACAAGGCCTAAAAGGGAATCGATGGGGAAAATTTTACAGCACCTTGACGAGACGGATGTTCTGATCCATACCCATCGTGCAAGCTTGGCGGGCCCTCTCGTGCTCGACCTCCACCGATGCCGTGGATTTCCATGTTTGAGCTTCCCTCCTCCCTCAATTGAACTTGCTCACTCCCTCTAAACGTCTATGTTGCACTGGCTCTAGACATCGCACCCCATCCCAACCTTCTGTATCTGGCGCCTGCTCTTCTGTACCAACCTACCCCATCCATCTCCCGCTCTAGCACCGCCCAGGAAAAAGTCAACGCTCCTGTTGGCGTCAGTGGCGACATCCAGACTCGATTCGACGACGAGAACACTCGATTCCAGCCTAGATCTTCGATTCCAGGCGAGCCAGTTCGATTCAGACTGTCTTCTTGCGAAATCGTGTCCTGTTGACTACCTCCATGGAAGGAAACATGAGCACTTCCATGCCAAACTCGCAGGCAGTTGTCGCAGCAATAACGCGGCGCACGGGCACGACGGGACGCTGCGAGCCTACGACGCACGCACACGGGCAGGGCGGCTGGACGGTCGATGGTGTCGATAGGGAACAGAGCGCCAGGCGTGAACTGTTTGGTTTTCACTTAGGGGTGGCAATGTCGGTAATTTGCTTCAAACGGTAAGGGTAAACTCGGAAAGCAAAAAATCATGACCTACCGACCATCAAGACAGTAAGCCTTTTAATAGTATATATAAGATGGAATAAAATTATCTACCCCCTCCGGTACATATTAAAGTTCTCAACTTGTCTAGATATCGAATACATATAATCTAAATACTTAACTAGATACGTTCGAATCTAGATAAAATTGAGGTCATTAATATGGATTGGAGGGAGTATTAGGTAAAATTTCATAATTAATTCCACAATACATTTTATGACTACAGCAGCTACGATCATGTAAAACTCTAACATACTTGATGTATTAATCAACATGAATAATAGCAGTGCATACACAAAAACAGCCATAGTATAACAACAAATTAAATCACGATATATATACTGATCTATTGTCGGTACAGAGGTTGCGGTGGCCTGTCGAAGAAAACGTCGAAGCAGACTTTATGCACGCGGATGCTCTTGACGATCAGGAAGACGAGTTGTGATGATGAACTTGAGCAGTCGCGCGGAGAGTGCCCTCTCCTGAACAAGATTGCAAAAGTGAGATGTTCCAGAGACCTACTTTCTAGTTTACTAGTACACGCCGGCGCGCGTGGAGTAGACTATGGTGGCGGTGTAAACAGAGAGGCTGGCAAAACCCTAGATTGGTTTTCGGTCTCTTGCATGGTGAAAGACGCACAGGCTTATGTAGAGCAACTCGGAAAATCTCGTGGACACAACATGGGCCGAGACCACACCATGCACGAGTTCGGTTCAGTTACAGTAACCCACGATCCGGGAGCAACCCCAACCGACTAACTATTGACACTATCATAACCGCAACAGTTTTCCTGAAGAGCAAAAAGATAAGCTCAGCTCATTTCGCAAACCACGCGACGAGACGAGAAGAGATAAAATGAGCGGGCGACCGTCGTCGTTAGAGGAGCGCGTGTGTAGCACTTCTCTTCGCACGTACTTACAAAATGGTGAGACACTCGGCCTTATAAGGTGATGCAACTCTTCTCCAACTTTCCATGTGGGACTAAATTTTAGCTTTCACTCCTCTTGCCACTCACATGTGAGCTGTCACCATCTTGGGCTGCTTCACATATGGATTTCCACACACATGTGCTTTGAGATTTTGGAAAAATCTGAAATATCACACAGGCCTAAAGGATTTCTATATTTCTAACAGTCCCCTAGTAGATCTCAAATACCCATTTGAAGATTTTGTCAATCCTTACTACTTGATTATATATCAGTGTTTCAGCAAAAACTGTTAAGTTGAACTTCCGCCTAGAGTCTTGAGCTACGTCTATCAGCAACTTGAACAATGGACGAACCTTGAATTACAAGTTTGGTGCGAATAGATTTCACTCAAATCATAATTAGTACCTGGCTGTCAGTAGTCTACTCCGCGGGTTGAAGCATATGTGTCGTACTCCCTATTCTGTTCATGAGTTTACTAGAGATCACCCAAGTCTTAGTCTAGCTCACATAGGTGTGTTTTTTCAAGAATTCCCTCTAGGATAACATCTTTACATGTTATAGACAATCAGAAACACACTAAGGCATGTTGCTAACCTGTCTTACAGATTTTAAGAGTTATGCATTTTCACATAGAGAGGGTTACAAAATACTCTACTCAGTCAGACCACTAGCTTGTTCTTCCCAGTTACTAATCCACGAGATCTCCGATCACATAGGTAGGTTTACCACTATGGTTTGAAAAACATGGGTCTCAACCCCATCTCTCTCGATGCACTTTCTATCATATTTTGTGATAGTACCTTTATAAAGGGATTTGATAGGTTTTGTCTATTTGGATATACGTAACAATTATTACTCCAGAGTTTCTCAACTTCCTGGCAGATTTAAAACTTCTCTTTACGTGTCTTCATGACTTCCCGTTATCCTTAGAATTGTTCACATTGATAATAACAGTTTGGTTATCACAATTCAAAAAGGATTGTTGATACAGGTTTTTCAACCACAGGCAAGTCCATGAAGAGCTCACACAACCATTCTAACTCAATAGTGGTTGTATCTAAAGTAGTAAGTTCTGCTTCCATGGTTGACCTCGTCAATATGGTCTGTCTACGAGACCTACATGACACTTCACCACCTGCAAGGGTAAACACATACCTGCTTGTGGCATAGAGTTGATCAACACCATATATCTAATTTGAATCACTACATCTATCAAGCACAGTAGGATGCCCCGAATAGTGAATCCCATTGCGCATGGTACCACATAGATAGCGCATGACCCTTTCAAGTGCATGCCAATGATCAATACCCGGGTTAGACATGAACCTAATCAACTTTCTCACAACAAAAGATATATCGGGTCTAGTAGTGCTTGCTAAGTACAAGAGAGAACCAACAATTTGTGAATATTTCAACTGATTTGCTAGTTCCTTCTTATTCTTTCATAATGTCAAACTTGGATCATAAGGTGCTGGAAAAGTCTTGCTAGTAGTAAAGCCAAATCATCTCAAGACCTTCTCAACATAATGAGATTGCATTAAAGTAATCACATTCTAGTTCTTAATAAGCTTGATGTTCAAAATCACATCATCCTCTCCCAGATCTTTCTTATCAAAACTCTTTCACAGAAAAGACTTGACTTCATTTATCACTTTCATGTTTGTACCAAAGATCTGAATGTCATCCATGTTCAAACATAATATAACACCATTTCCCCCACCAAGGTGATAGTAAACACACCTACCAGCCTCATTAATGACAAAGCCAGCAGAAAGTAAAGTTTTGTCAAACTTCTCATGCAATTGCTTAGGTGCTTATTTTAGGCCATATAAAGATTTTAACAACTTGCACACCTTTGTCTCTTCACCCTTTACCAGAAACCAATTCGGCGGATCCATATAGATCTCCTCTTCCAACTCTCCATTAAGGAAAGATGTCTTCACACCCATTTGATGAATGACAAGACCATAAGAGGCATCTAGGGAAAGTAGTACTCGAATGGTGGTTAGTCTAGCGACATGTGAATAGGTGTCAATGTAATCTTTGCCTTCTTTCTGTGTGTACCCCTTTCCTACAAGACGTGTCTTGTACTTCTCAATAGTACCATAAGTCATTAGCTTCTTATTGAAGACCCACTTATAGCCCACATGATTACAACCATAGGGCCATTCTGATAATTTCCAAGTTCCATTAGAAAGAATTGAGTCCATCTCATTTTGGATAGCTTCTTTCCAATCATCTGCATTAGGATATGCATATGCCTCAGCAATGGATCTAGGAGTATCATCCACAAGGTACACGCTGAAATCATTACCAAAGGATTTTGCAATCCTTTGTCTCTTACTCCTTGTGGGAGGTTCATCATCATCCTTCTCAAGGACTTCCTCATGTGGCTGTTCAAAATTCTCAATAGATGCACCAGATTTAGGAAGTATTTCATAAGAAATTCTAGGAGTGCTATGCATATCTTTCATAGGAAACATATTCTCAAAGAATGTTGCATCATAAGATTCCATTATAGTATCAACATGCATATCATGTACCTCATGTTTAACCACTCAAAATCTATAGTCTACACTCTATGGAGCATATCTTAGAAAGATACAATCCATAGCCTTAGGTCCGAGCTTGCGTTTCTTGGGAATCAGTATGTTGACCTTTGCCAAACACCCCTAAGTGCGTAAGTGAGAAAGTGATGGCTTTCTCCCAGACCACTCCTCATAAAGGGTCTTTTATTTATTCTTGTTAGGAACTATATTCAGAACATGACATGAAGTCAACAAAGCCTCCCCCACCATGCCTTTGATAAATCAAAATCAGCTAACATGGAATTCACCATGTCAGTTAGCATGCGGGTTTTTATCTCGGCAATCATGTTTGATTGGGGTGAGTAGGGATGCGTCCTCTCATGAATAACACCATGTTACTCACACAATTTATCAAATATTTTGGGAAAATACTCAGTACCATGATCCAACCTAAGACGCTTGATATTTCTCTCTAGTTTATTTTCAACTTGGGCCTTATAAATTTTATAGTAGTCTAAAGCCTCATATTTAGTTTGCAACAAGTAAAGATAGAAGAATTTAGTAGCATCATCAATCAACATCATGAAATATCCTTTCCACATTTTGGAAACACACCATTCATCTCGCATAGATCATAATGTATGAGTTCTAGAGGTGCCAAGTTTCTCTCCTCGGTAACCTTGTGAGGTTTTGAGGTTGCTTTGATTGCACACAACTATGGCACTAAGAACCTTTGGCAATAGTGAAATTCAGAATTAAAGTCATACTGGATATCTGAGATATCAAACCAAAATTAATGTGACATAAACGAGAGTGCCAAACACTGGTATCACCATTAACACCGCCACAAATAAGATTCATAGATTGATTTCAAAACCCTGAAAGTGAAAACCGGAACAAGCCTCCAAACTCATAACCTTTACCAATAAATTGTCCATGTTTCGAAACAAAGACTTTATTAGACTCTAAAAAACCTTAAAACCATGTTTGCATAGAAGGGATCAGAGCCTCCAACGACATTCTTGTTCATAGTAGGGACATGTTACACGTTCCTTAGCTGTAGGATCTTTCCAGAAGTGAACTTCAAATCCACCGTGCCATCACCACGAACAAAAGCATGTGATCCATTCCCATTAGGATAGAAGAATTCTGGGTGAACTGATAAGAAGTGAACATAGATATGTCAGCACACACATGAACATTATCACCCGTATCAATCCACCAACATGGTGATTGAAATACTAAAAGAACAGTAAATAAATTACCGCACCCATCAGTATTGCTAGAAGTTATGATGTTGACAGTCTTCCTACTTTCCCTCTACAATCTGCATGTTCTGGGAAGTCCTTGGAAAAGTGGCCAAGCTCTCCATAGGTATCGCAACCTAGCTCAACCTTGTTTGCATCTTCTTCTTCTTAAAGGTTGTAGTAGTTGCAGGCTTGTTGAATGAGGGTTTGTTCTTCCCTTTGTTCTTGTCGAGGTTTTCTTATGCACCATATTGGCGCTAGACTGACCCTCGCATCCTTTATCAATAGTGTCCTTAGCTCGAGCCTTCTCCTCAACATCAAGAGATGTTATTAGGTTTTCAACCGATATCTCTTGTCTATTGTGTGTGGCCAAACTCCTCCATGGAGAAGGCAACTTTGCAATAATGCACCCATCCACAAGGAGTTCAAGCTCTTTTGCAATGCACTATATCTCATGAGCTTGTTCGACTACATAACGGTTTTCAGCCATCCTATAATCATGGAACCTCTCCATGATATACAGTTCACTGCCAGCATATGCTACACCGAACTTTGTGTCCAGTGCCTCCTAGAGCTCTTTTGCATTTTTGATGTGCATGTACATGTCAAACAACTTGTTGTCAAGAACACTCAAAATGCATCCCACGAAGTCAGTATTGACTTCCTCAAACTTTTTCCTATCCTCATTAGATATAGTTCCTTCAGGTAAGCCATTACTACCTCTAATACTTTCAGAGCTTGAAGCCACATCATGGTCTTATACTGCCACCTCTTAAAATGAATATTGGTAAACTTATCCGACTTCATTGCACTGGCCAAGTGTCCAATTATTAACTTAGGAAATTACCTATAATAAAGTTTTAGCATTGTTGGATTTTTAGACGAAATTTCCACAATTAATTCCAGAATATAGTTCATGACTACAACAACTACGATCATGTGAAACTCTAACATACCAAATGTATTAATCAACATGAATAGTAGTAGTGCATATGGAAGAATAGCCATAGTATAGCAATAGAAACTTAGATCTTCGTGACCACAACCTTTGAGGCACGGGAGCCATGAGCATTATGGTTGCCATCGAGACACTTTCCGACGCTGCGCTACTCAACACATGTTTCTTTGGTTCATCAACCTAACCAAAGTTCTATTGTCCTCCCACTTAACTTTTTGCAAAAAATTCCTTCTCAAAAAACTTGACGTTCTAAGAGACAGACACTTTTGTCTTCCGTGTTATGGAGGAATGCCCAACAATTTATTTGGGATAACCTACAAAACTTGCTTATCTGACTTTGGTTGTAAACATTTTAATTTTTCCTAGCATATTAAAATTTAAGAAAAGATGACTTGGGTTTTATCCCAAGTCATAACTCATATGAAGTCAATTCTGCAGACCATGATGGTGCTGTTGTGTAAAAGTGGTAGTCTCTAAAGCTTAATCTTCAAAATAAAATGGCAATTTTATAAATGTCAGCTTCGATCTTACCATGTCAAACAAGGTCTGATTATATTTCTCGAACACTCCATACTCATATGGTGTTTCGTGAAACGCAAACCAATGGAACGATTCCTAAAATCTTAGGTGTTTGCTAAAATTAGTAACTCAAATAGCTTCCTTTATGATCCAATCAAAAATTCTTTATTTTTTTGTTACAATGATTTTCCACTTCATCTTGAATGTCTTTGAACATTTTTCAAATATTTCATACTTCTTCCTCATTAAGTAAATGTGCACATATATCCACTCAAATTTCTGGATAAAGTATATGAAGTTGAAATTCATCGCTCACGACTACACATAATGGACTATATACATCAACATGCACAATATCCAATAGGTTAGTCGTTCGTTCGTTCTTTGGTCTTTGAACGAAGTTTTAATTATCTCCAGGAAAGTCTCACAAGCATCAATTGATTAAAATCAAAAGAGTCCAAAAATCCATTAACGTGGAGTTTCTTCATGTTTTCTTTCCAATATAATTTACACGACGATGTCACTCATAAGTGATATTCTAATCATTCGTCTTGTGACATTTTAGCATTACTATTATGGATGTGATTTCTCCAACTAGACTTGTAAGAGTTCATCCATCTTATATGGAATACGGTAATTATTTGAATAACCATTATTATCATAATACTAGAACAAAATAACAACTATTGAAACAAATCTTCAAGGATATGTTTGATGTCAACGAGAAACACAACAACACTTTATTTGTTTCTAGCGAACATCATCTCATATTCTTTTGCTAGTTACTTAGGGCATTGAAGTTCATGAATTGTGTTGTCCTGTATGACACTTCACACCAACCAATCCAGTATCCAATACCCAAGAACCACATTGTCTAACAAGCAAAGAATACACCCATAATCACGTATATCATCTGTATACCTAAGCTGGACATTTCTAGTATTTTATTTTCTGCCAAATATTTCCTAGATTCTCTTTCAGCATTTTCTTTCCTTGTTAGAGGAATCTATAAACATCAATAGTGGTGCCATACACATGACACATAGTCCAAAGCATTTTAGTTAAACACTATTGCCCTTGGACTTGCACTTTGATGTGTATCACCATCATCAAATGTTTGCCGTTCTTCCAAAATCCATTCTTTAGTAATCTTTTAGTGTAGTAAATATTTTACCTACATATTTTATTCATCCTATCATGACAACTTTCATGATCAAGCTACTATAGCCTATAAGGACGAATTGTGAGTATATTGTTAGTTTCCAAAACCTTTTGGGAGATCAGGACACCTAGCATCTCTAACCTTCACAAATTCTCATACAGTATGAGAACATGTATCTTACTAAAATTATATTCTGTCACATTACAACCAAGCATTATTTTATATACCACAATATCGTACATACACAAAGGTTTCTGAAACAATTATGTCATCTCATAAATAACCTTGATACTGAAACAACTTTCGAATATCAATGATCATGGAGGCAAGCATGATATTTAGATACTAACGTTGGAACTGTTACTCTTGATTTAATACTACTTATTAAACTTCATGGAGTAAGTGAGGTTTTGCTAAAAGTTTGCAATAAGACTTCAAACTTTAGATTGACACTAAAAAAAATACGATACCATTTCATAAAGTAATTTTATAGTTCTATTATCTCAATTAAAACTACGTGCAAGGTAGTAAACTAATGCCAATTACTACCACAAACTACACAAATTCACTTTGATTTAGTTTATGATAAATTGAGTTCAACTATAATCATAATACTATGTGAACTCCCACTCAAAAACAACATCCCTCGAGTCATTTTAGTGATTACATTAACCAAATTCAGTACACCAAGGCCGATCATCACGTGAATTGGTGAAACTGCAAAGGCGAGCATCAATATGATCATCATATCAACTATATGAATCATGCTTTACCTTTCAGTTCGTGTTCTGAGACCATGTCTATACATGCTAGGCTTGCCAAGTAGAACCTTAGTATTCACGTGTGTAAATCTGTCTTACACCCGTTGTATGCGAAAGTAGATTCTATCACACCCGATCATCATGTGGTGCTTCGAAACGACGAACTTTCTTAACGGTGCATACTAAAGGAAGAACACATTTTTATCTTAATATTAAGTGAGAGGGATCATCTTATAATTCTACTACCAAGTTCTAAGCTAGACATAAGCATAAATAAGATGTATAAAAGGGATAAACATCACATGCAAATATAATGTGATATGATATGGTCCTTTCTTGCACTCTGATCTCCATCATGTGCTCCATGGTATGGTCACCATCATTCCACCTGCGTGGCTCCAAGGTCTATGATGCCACCATCTTGGTTGTTCTCCACTAATTCAAATTACATGGAATTTGCATTTCCAACATGCAGGCCTTTAATAGAATAAAACAACCGTATGGATCCAGACGGTTGTCATAACTTACAAATGATATCATTGCATACATAAAAATTGTAACATATGACCATATCACATCACATTCCTTGCAAAAACAAGTTAGACACCTCTAATTTCGTTTGCATATTTTACATGGCTTTGGGCTTAAGAAGAATTATTCATCCTACGAACTTCAAACCACAATGGTGATAAAAAACTATTAACAACCCGTTGTAAACTAGATCTTATCTATAGTAGGAGAGACATACACCCGCTAGCCACTTATGCAATACGAGTTGCATGTCAAGCATGAAACAAGTCTCATGTGCGAGGACATGTAAAGTTAGTCTGGGCCGCTTCATCCCACTATGCCACTAAGATACAACATACACAAAAAGTTGCAATAACATGATCATCAACGCCCACAATCATGTGTGTTCTACTCGTACAGAACATCTACACACAAATATGGCTTTAATACCACTAAAGGGTTCGCAACATAGAAAACAAAAAAATCTTATGATAAGAACGCCAATTGCACCAAGATCTAATGTAGTAGATGTTAGTAACAAGTAAGAGGGTAACCAGAAAAACTAACCATCAAAGATTGAAAGCTTTTTACGAAAACTGATTTTGTTATTGATGTAGTCGATCACTTGCCAATCTCGAGATCGAGTTACAGAGCACCGCAAATTGGCAGCGCATCCATCCCCGGGAACACGTTCGGCTCCTGACAACCTCCATGCCTCCACTCCAGCAGAGCATCAGAAGGAGTAGATAAATCTTACTCCGAGAATCCAACAGAACATGTACCTCGCTAATCCGAGGCCATGGGGAACATGCTAGAGGGGGAAGAGAACCTTCACGAGGGGGTGGTGAAAATGGAAAGGAGGAGGATCCCTCCTTTTATAGGGGAGGAGGAGCCCCAAGGGGAATGGCCTCCGACCATGGTGGTGCCCCCACCTCTTCCCTCATTCATGTGGGTGGACTCTCCACTCACATAAAACACTGTTCCACTCACATGCATTAATTACCCATTAGAACAAATGTATTTTCTTTTTAAATAAAACTCTTTTATTTATTTTATTCAGAATTTTGTTAATTACTATAATTAAAAACATTCACATAAAACCCCTTCCATTGTTTCGATATTACACCTGAAAACATTTTTAGTGATTTGACTCGAAACAAATTCCGGTGATCATCGAAACAATTTCAGCTCTAACAAATTTATTCTTGGATATATTTTATCTACCACTTAGTGTCGGAGAACCTTAAGTGTGCCACCCTACAATTTGTGAATGATGCAGAAATGATAGAGACACCTCTCTTATCAATAATCATAAGCAGGACCTAGAGATCTGTATTATCTCCTGCACATTCAACGGTGACTCTTATGATCGTGTGAACCATCAACGTCATATCCAATTCCTTTTGTCTCACGATACTTTACTTGTCTGAGATCCGATAACAGGTATCTACCATACCCCAGTTCGATCTGGTTACTGACAAATACTCTTTACTCGTTCTGTGATACAACATCCTTGTGACCTGTTTACATGCTTGCAAGCGGTGTTGATGTGATATCACTAAGAGGAGCAGAATATATCTATACATCATTAGGATGGACAAATCCCACTCTTGATCCATGAGCCTCAACATAACACTTTCGGAATACCTAAACCCACCTTTATGGTGCGACGTTTGATTTTATCAAGGCACTCTTCTAGTTTTAGTGATTGACATGATCTTGTGGTCTAAGGAATAGGAATACTTCATATGCTTTTGATGTAGCATTGTAAACTTAATGACTAGATCGTATTGCTAAATCTACTTTGGGTGTATGTTCATCATATCATTCTTCTAATGATATGATCCCATTATCAACAACAACCATGTTCATGATCAGGGAAAACCTTGATCATCTATTGATCAACGAGCTAGTATATATATGAGAGGCATTCTTAGGAACTTTGGTTTGTTTACTAAACACACATGTATTAACGTTTCCTATAAATAGAATTCTAGTATGAGAAATAAACATTTATCATAAACATGGAATAAGATAATAACCATTTTAGTATTGCCTCTCAGGCATATTCCCTTCAAGTATAGCAAAAAAATAGATCATGGTATACATACTGACCGGTTGCCAATTAAGTCGCCGTTGGTACAGAGGTCACTTTGGCCTATCTAAGAAAATGGTGAAGCATACGTCGTGCACGTGGATAGTCTTGATGACCAGGAAGATGAGCCGTGATGAAGAACTTGAGCAGTAGCACAGAGCGCTTCTCAAAAACCTTATTCGTCCTCTATTCTATAGGATCACAAAGGTGAGTAGTTCCGGAGACCTACTCTCCCATTCGCCGGTGCACGCTGGTGCACGGGATGGAGTATACTACGGTGGCGGTGCAAGCAGAGAAGCTGGCAAAACCCTCGACTAGTTTTTGGCATGTTGCATGGTGGAAGACACACAAGATTATATAGAGCAACTTGGAAAATCCCGTGCAGGGCACGACGTGGGCAAAGACCACATAGTGCATGAGTTTGGGTCAGTTATAGTAGTCCATGATTTGGGAGAAACCTGAACAGACTAACTATTGACATATCTATCAAAACCGCATCAGTTTTCCTGAGCAGCAAAAAGCTAAACTCGGCTCGAGGCTCATTCTGCAAACCAGGATGTGCGTCGCTTCGTGACAGGCGAGCGGGTGGGTGGGGAGCAAGCATCATCATCATCGTTGGAGGAGGAACATGCGTGTAACACTTCTCTTCTCACTCACTTACAAAGTTATGGGACACTCCACCTTATAATATGGTGCAACTCTCTTCCAAATTTCCATGTGGGACTAAACTTTAGCTCCCACTCCTCTTTCCACTGAGATATGAGCTGCCAATGTCTTGGGTTGTTTCATAAATGGGCTTCCACACACATGGGCTAAGATTTAGGGAAAATCTGAAATATCACACGTGCCAAAAGGATTTAACCCATATTTATAACAATAACCCACTAGATATCAAATGCCCATTTGAAGATTCGCCAATCCTAGCCACTTGTTTATATACTAGTGTTTCAATAGAGATTGTTAAGTTAAACTTCTGCCTAGAGTCTTGATCTACGTCTATAAGCATCTTGAACAATGGACGAACCTTGAATTGCAAGTTTGGTCTGAATATATTTCACTTAAAACCATAAATAGTACCTAGCTACCAGTAGCCTACCCCACGGGTTAGAGCATAGGCGTCATACTCTCTTGTCTCTTCATGAGTTTACTAGAGATCACCCAACTTTCATAGATTGCGATATTTACAGTCGAGCACATATAGGTGTGTTCTTTCAAGAAAGCCCTACAGGACATCATCGTTGCTAGTTATAGAAAATTAGAAACACATTAAGAAATATTTCCAACATGCCATACATATTTTGGGAGTTATGCATCTTCACATAGAGAGGGTTACAAAATACTCTCCTTAGTCAAACCTCTAGCTTGTCCTTCACACTTCCTAATTCACATGATCGCCGATCACATAGGTAGGGTTACCACTAGGCTATGACATCCATGGGTCTCAATCCCATCTCCCTCGGTGCACTTTCTTTCATTTCTTGATAGTCCCTTTGTAAATACTATGCCAGGTTTTTGTCTGTTTGAATATATAGTTATTACTCTAGAGTTTCTCAACTTCCTGAAAGATATCAAATGTCTCTTTACGTGTCTTGATGACTTCATGTTATACTTAGAATTTTTCACTTTGACAATAAAAGTTTGGTAGTCACAATTCAAAAGGATTAGTAGCACAGGTTTTTCAACCACATGCAAGTCCATCAAGAGCTCATGCAGCCATTCTAACTCAACACTGGTTGTGTCTAAAGTATCAAGTTCTGCTTCCATGCTTGACCTTGTCAATATGGTCTGTACACAAGACCTCCATAACACTACCCCACCTCCAAGGGTCAATACATACCCTCTTGAGGCATAGAGTTTATCAACATTAGATATCCAATTCGAATTACTATATCTTTCAAGCATAATAGGGTTCCCCGAATAATGAATCCCATAGCTCATTGTACCACATAGATAGTGCATTAAGTGCATGCCAATGATCAATACCTAGGTTAGAAATGAACCTACTCAGCTTGCTCACAACAAAAGAGATATTGAGTCTGGTAGTGCTTGCTAAGTACATGACAGAACCAACAACTTGTGAATATTTCAACTGATATGTTGGTTCCCTCTTATTCTTTCGTAATGTCAAACTAGGATCATAAGGTGTTGGAGAAGTCTTGCTATCAGTAAATACAAATTGTATCAAGACCTTCTTAACATAATGATATTGCCTAAAGTAATCACATTCTCGTTCTTAATAAGCTTGATGTTCAGAATCACATCAGCCCCTCCCATATCTTTCATGTTCGTACCAAAGATCAGAATGTTACCCACATATAAACATAATATAACACCATCGCCACTACCAAGGCGATAGTAAACACATATATCATCCTCATTAATGACAAAGCCAGCATATAGTTTTGTCAAACTTCTCATGCTATTTCCTAGGTTCTTGTTTCAAGCCATATAATGATTTTAACATATTGCACACCTTTTCCTCTACACCCTTTACCACAAACCCATCCGGCCAATCCATATGGATATCCTCTTCCAAGTCTCCATTAAGGAAAGTTGTCTTCACGTCCATTTGTTGAACGAGAACACCATAAGAGGTAGTAAGGGAAAGTAGTACTCAAATGGTGGTTAGTCTAGTGACAGGTGAATATGTGTCAAAGTAATCTTCGCCTTCTTTTCTGTGTGTAACCCTTTGCTACAAGTCGTGCCTTGTACTTCTCAATAGTACCATCGGGCCTTAGCTTCTTCTTGAACACCCACTTACAACCCATAGGTT
The DNA here is from genome assembly GCA_910589775.1 of Avena eriantha. Classification (NCBI taxonomy): domain Eukaryota; kingdom Viridiplantae; phylum Streptophyta; class Magnoliopsida; order Poales; family Poaceae; genus Avena; species Avena eriantha. The sequence goes on along the minus strand of OU342740.1, from coordinate 53,192,517 downwards.
TACAACCCTATATAGGTCCATTATGATAATTCCCAAGTTCCATTAGAAAGAACTGAGCCCATCTCATTTTGGAAAGCTTCTTTTCAATCATCTAAATTAGGTGATGCATATGCCTCAACAATGGATCTGGGAGTATCATCCACAAGGTACATGATGAAAACATTACCAAAGGATTTTGCAATCCTCTGTCTCTTACTCCTCATGGAAGGTTCATCGGCATCCTTCTCAAGGGCTTCCTCATGTGGTTGTTCAAAATTCTCAATAGATGCACTAGATTCAAGAAGTATTTCATAAGAAGTTCCAGCAGTCCTATGCATATATTTCATAGGAAACATATTCTCAAAGAATGTTGGCTCATGAGATTCCAATATAGTATCAACATGCATATCAGGTACCTCAGATTGAACCACTAAAAATCAATAGCCTACACTTCGTGGAGCATATAAAGATACAATCCACGGCCTTAGGTCCGAGCTTGTGTTTCTTGGGAATCGGTATGTTGACCTTCACCGAACACCCCCCAGTGCGTAAGTGAGACAGTGATGGTTTTCTCCTTGGCCACTCCTCATAAGGGGTATTTTCTTCATTCTTGTTAGGAACTCTATTCAGGACATTTTGTGAAGTCAACAAAGCCTCCCCAACATGCCTTTGATAAACCAGCAGTGGATAACGTGGAATTCACCCCGTCAATCAGCGTGCGGTTTTCCCTCTCAGAAATAATGTTTGATTGGTGCGAGCAGGGAGGCGTCCTCTCATGAATAACACCATTTCCCTCACAAAATTCATCAAATATTTTGGGAAAATACTCACCACTATGATCCAACCTAAGACGCTTGATATTTCTCTCTAGTTGATTTTCAACTCCGGCCTTATGAATTTTAAAGTAGTATAAAGTCTCATGCTAAGTTTGTAACAAGTAAACATAGCAGAATTTAGTAGCATCGTCAATTAACGTCATGAAATATCCTTTCCACATTTTGTTAACACACCATTCATCTCGCATAGATCAAAATGTATGAGTTCTAGAGGTGTCAAGTTTCTCTCGCAGACAACCCTGTGAGATTTTCGAGGTTGCTTTAATTGCACACAACTATGGGAATTAGAACCACTGGCAATAGTGAAATTTGGAAATAAACTCATACTTGACATATGAGACATTAACCAAAATTAATGTGACATAAACGAGAGTACCAAACACTGGTATCATCATTAACATTGTCACAAATATGATTCATGAATTTATTACAAAACTCTCAAAATGAAAATCAGAACAAGCCTTTGAACTCATAACTTTTACCAATAAATTGTCCATGTTTCGAAACAACGACTTTATTACACTCTAAACAACCTTAAACTCATCTCTACATAGAAGGGAGCCACTAACAAGATTCTTGTTCATAGTAGGGATATGCTGCATGTTCCTCAGCTACATGATATTTCTAGAAGTGAACTTCAGATCCAACGTGCCAACACCACAGACAGAAGTATGTGATCCATTCCCAATTAGGATTGAAGAATCCCATGTGACCTGATAATAAGTGAACATACATTGTCAGCACACACATGAACATTAACACCCGTCTCAATCCACCAACATAGTGATTGAAATAATGAAAGAATAGTAAATAAATTACCATACCCGTCAGTATTTATAGAGGTCATGATGTTGGCAGTCTTCCTACTTTTGTCCCTATGATCTGCACGTTCTGGTCAATTCTTGAAAAAGTGGCCGAGCTCTCCAAAGGTATAGCAACCTAGCTCAGCCTTGTTTCTCTTCTTCTTGAATGTTATATTCTTTGCAGACTTGTTGAATGACGGCTTGTTGTTCCGTTTGTTTTTGCTGAAGGTTTTCTTCTGCACCATATTGGTGCTAGACTGATCCTTGTCTCTTTTCTCTGCAGTTTCCTTAGCCCGAGCCTTCTCCTCAACATCAAGATAATATATCAGGTTTTCAACCGATATATCTTGTCTATTGTGCTTGAGAGTTGTGGTGAAGCTCCTCCATGAAGAAATAAAATTTGCAATAATGCACCCAGCCATAAACTTATCGGGTAACACACACTTAAGGAGTTCAAGCTCTTCTGCAATGCACTGCATCTCATGTGCTTGTTTGACTATAGAACGGTTGTTAGCCATCCTGTAATCATGGAATCTCCATGATATACAATTCACTGCCAGCATCTGCTACACCGAACATTGTGTCTAGTGCCTCCTTGAGATCTTTTGCATTTTTGATGTGCATGTACATGTCAAACAACTTGTTGTCAAGAACACTCTGAACGCATCCCACAAAGTTAGTATTGACTTTCTCGAACTTTTTATAATCATCGTTAGATATAACTCCTTCAGCAAAGCCATTACTAGTCTTGAGTACTTTCAGAGCTTGTAGCCACATCGTGGTCTTATACTACCACCTCTTAAAATAAATACTGATAAACTTATTCGGCTTCATTGCATCGGCAAAGTGTCCCATGTTTAACTCAAGCAATTGCCTATAATAAGATTTTTGCATTGTTGGATTATTATGCAAGAATTCCACAACTAATTCTAGAATATAGTTCATGACTACATCAACTAACATCGTGTGAAACTCTAACCTACTTGATGTATTAATCAACATGAATAGTAGCAGTGCATACGCATGAACATCTACAGTATAGCAATAGATCGGATCATAGTATATGTATCAATCGGTTGCCAATAAAGTCGTTGTTGGCGTAGAGGTTGTGGTGGCATGTTTGAGAAGACGGCGAAGCAGAAACTATGCATGCAGATGCTCTTGACGACCAGGAAAATGAGCCGTGATGACGAACTTGCGTAGTCACATGGAGTGATTCACAGAAACCTTATTCACCCTCTCTCGTATAGGATCACAAAGGCAAGTGGTTCTGGATTGGTCCACACATGGGCCGAGACCACATCGCGCACGAGTTCGAGTCGGTTACAATAGTCCACATTCCAGGAGTAACCCGAACCGACTAACCGTTGCCACGTCTGTCAAAACTATAGTAGTTTTCCTAGGCAGCAAAAATATACGCTCGGCTCAACGTTCATTCTGCAAACCGCGACACGCAATGTGACGAGACAAGACGAGATGAGCAGGCGAGCAAATGTTGTTGTCAGAGGATCGCGCGTGTAACACTTCTCTCACTTACAAAGTGGTGAGACACTCCACCTTATAAGGTGGTGCGACTCTCCGCCAACTTCTCATGTGTGATTAAACTTTAGCTCCCACTCATCTTGCCACTCACACGTGAGCTGCCACCATCTTGGGATGCTTCACACATGTCTTTCGCACACATGAGCTATCACATGGGCCAAAAGGATTTAGCCCATATTTTTAACTATTACATCATTCGTGAGATAGTTCAAAAGAAAATCAGGAGGAGAAACTATCCAATTGCAGGAATTTTGCGATCTAAAACACTCCTTGGCTATCTCATGGGAAACTAGATTTGCTTCTCTAGGACATTGAGCAAACTCCATTATGCTAATTCTTCTGTAACAACCTCATACCCTACGCTCTAAGTTCAAGCCTGGATAAACAAAAAGTAGTTAAGGGTTTTACAGTGGGGGCCCAGGGCCACCCACGTGTAGGCCCGTCGACCGCCCTAACCACTTCCAAGAACATCGGGACAAGAGCGAGCGACGTAGGCAACATGCGAAGAGATCAAATACATACACAAGTGAGTATGTATGCAAGCTACCTTACAACAGTCCTCAGAGCCATACCATCTAAAAGAAATAGAAATATTGCAACGCCATACGACAAGATCCAAATATCCTAGATAGAGATAATAGTGTAGGATAGCTCCTCATACATCAATCAACAGAGTATCAAGCGGAAGCGGGAAACAAGATCCGAGTACGGCTAAGAAGCAAATTGGCATAAGATGCCACAGAAATAAGCACATCCCGCCCATAGATCTCACGGATCCCCATTCCCGGAATCTCTACACCGAGTGATCGTTGCCAACATCATCTGTCTCCTCCACCCAGTATCCATCTTGTGAATATACCTGTTCATCTGAATTAAATAATTTATCGTGTGAGACCCTAGGGGTACTCAACAAGTCTTTATGCCTCTAAAGGGGACATATACCTAGGGTGACGCAATTGCAGCAAAAGATAATAACTAACAAGTCTATAGATACTCGCTACCCATCCGCCTAACCAAGGATAGACGGATGTCCGTTAATTGGAAACAACAGTTATAACAGTATAAAGTAACAGATCCATCCTCCTTCTCGCTTACCAACGAGAAAAGAATTAAAGTTCTGCATAATCAGAACGGGCTCGTCGTGCTGATCGATTTAGACATAATATTTGTCAGGTTTGGAGTTATAGAATTAAAGTTATTAATTAATCGAGAAAAGGCATTTTTATTGCAATTAAACAATTTCGAAAATTTAAATTAGTCAAACATTATTTTGAATGGCATATTTGAATTCCTCACATTTTTTTGATTCAAAAACATATATTATTTGTATTATTTGGATTTATCAATAAAAAGTTATTAATTTCTGGATATTAAAACATATTAAACAATTTCTGAAATTATTTTTATTAACAGAAAAGAACAGAGACTTTTTGCACGCATCTGAAACTAGCCACAGACGCTGACGGGTGGGGCTGAGATGCTGAGTCAGCGCGGCCGACGTGGCGGGAACTGGTACGGGCTTTTCTTACCGCGGGGAGTTCCAGCCACAGAGGATGACTGGTGGGCCTCCAGGCGGCGGGGCCACAACGTGCGCGGGCTATCGGGCGCTGACACATGTGCTATTCGGGGAGCGCGGGTTGAGGAGCAACGATCTCTGGGTGCCTTTTTGTAAAAAGGTGGAGGGGCTGACTGGTGGGGCTGGAAGGACGGCGGGGCGAGGATTCCGAAAACTCAGGGACCTTTTAGCAAAAACTGAATTTTGAGATCTGGGAAACGATTGAAATCAGGCTGAGTTCCAAAGAATATGGCGACGAATCTAGCGATAATTTGGAGATGATGTAAAAACGAAAAGTGTAGATCTCACTTAGCTCTACAATGTTTGTGTACAAAGTTTCTTCGACAGATGCGTGTACGCACCGTAAAATAGCTAGATTCAGAGCCTGATCAAGTGCAGCTCAAACTTAATTTTGACGACAGCAGTTCCGAGATTTCCTGATCTTCCGAGGAAGATGGCGATGGATACGCTGCGTAATTGGTGACAATGTAAAAACGAAAGATGGAGGGGGATTATAGATCTTCAACTTTCGTTTAGGAAGTTTTTCTAGAGGGTGGCTATGGTGGTTGGAATCCTGCTAGGAAGAGAGAGGGACTGGGTGCTGCGGGCGTTTGCTGCGACGTAGTGCACGCGTGGGGCGGCGCGGCGAGCGGGCCGAGCGTGCGCTGGGCGGATCGACACTGCCAGGCTTGCGCGCGGGTGAAGCTGAGGCTTGTGCGCGGGGCGCGCGCTGGCACGGCACGCGGCTGCTGTGCGCGGCGAGGGGTGCGCTGCTGCGGGGCGCGGCGTGCTGCTGCTACCACGACGACAGACGACGTCGGATGGACCGTAATGGAAAGTCAGCAACGACAACGAGCACCGCATGAATAAAGGCTAGGGAGGAAGGAAGAGCACTAGGAAAGGTTAAGCTCACCTCACACTCGTCGGATAGTCGTGCTGGCCGGAGCGGGGAGCGGAGAGGAAGCAGTGGCCGGCGTGGTGCTCTGCGTGTGCGGTGCCCAGCGATGGCGTAGAGCCCCTGGGCTTCTCCTCAGCGTCCAGGAGGATGAGAAGGTTCAGCAGCTTCAGACGCGCCTCCCGGACAAGATGGCTCGGTGGCGATGGCAGCAGGACGACGACGGGGTCAGGGTAGACGGCGGCTGGGTTGGTTTGCTTGTAGAGGGGGAAGGTGTCCTCCCAGATTTCGATCTGGGAGTGGTTGGGGAGGATGAGGCTAAGGTTGCCATTCTGCTGCTGCTTTATGCAGAGGTGAGGGAAGAGAGGGAGCATGCGCTCTACGTGGGGGTGGGGCTGGCGATCACGTGCGCTAGAGGGAGAAGAGCAACAGGGGTCTGGGCGTTGAGCCAATGGCGTGTCCAGGCTAGGTCGGCAACATAGAGAAAAGGGGACCGGGGTGGTGGCTTGGTCTGGTTCCAGCCAACAAGAGAAAGAAGGGGTTCGGTGGGTGTAGGAGATGAGATGGTTTGGTTTCAATCAAAACATCAAGAGAGGGGGCTCGGTGGAGGAGGTTAAAAGAGAGAGAAAAGAGGTAGGGTGTTAACATTGCATGTGTCATGCAATATGGACATACATGCAAGCCTCAAGTTGCCATCCTCAAAATTGCAAGAAGAGGGAAAAGCACAAGGGTTGTGGGATTAGATAGATATAGATGAGGGAGAGGTGGTTAGGGTTTTGGACAAGGTTGTTTGAATTCAAACCCATGCAAAACTTCAAGCAAGAACTCCAAAAGATAAAAGGGAATGTGAGAGGTTGTTTGCATGGCTCATGCATGATCCTTAGCTAGGCCACACTATATTTGTGAAAACAAATACAAGCTCAAATGACCCCAACATGCACTCAATTTTGAATAAAGCCCAAGCAAAAGGTTTGGAAAGGTTAAATAAAATCAACAAATAGAAGAACTAGAGTTGGATGGGGATGTGGGGTTTATATTCCATGTGACATGAAATAATTGTACCCACCCATAAGATACATGCACAAGGAATTAACACACAACTTGGATTAAACCCATATGTCGAAGAGTGGAAGAAATAAGCATGAATGAAGATAATGGAATTGCTAGTGTGTGTGTTCCACTAGGCAAGTATATAGCCATAATTATATTCGTACATGATCAAATATTCCCAAAACAAACCATATGGAAGCTAGACAAGGAAACTACTCACATAGCATGCAAAGGTGGCCATGTGGCTCTCCCCATATCAATATTGTGAAAACAACATGATGCATAAATGGGAGCATGTGGAAGTAGAAGTGGATCCATCCCAACCCACATGATTTAGAGGTAAAACCAAATAAAATGCAAGGCTCACATATAGTTGGATGGTGGAATTATGGGGTGGTGACAAAGAAAGGTGGTGGAGTTAATAAGAGATATGCCTCCAACTCAACTTGGGCATCAAACATTTATCAAGAACCAAATACAATGTATCAAGAGGCAAATACAATTAATAGTGCATATGAGATAAGAACCAAATGAAAAGGGTTTTATATGATGCTCAAATGCAATGTGGCATGATGACATGATCATGATATAATTATGATGCAACAATTATATGTAGGAAGTAGCATTTTATTATTAGACCATGTAGCATTACAGATGTTAGACAGATGGGATGCTACATCTTCCCACGAAAATGAAACGGTTTGCATAAACGACTGGCGATGATCTTATTAGCTAATGACTATGATAGGAGACATGTGATGAACTTATTAACTAAGGACTTTGCTAGCCATGTGCCCCAAATTAGGATGTATTTGGTTGAGTCATTGAATCTGAAAAGGGATGGCATCGGAGCGGGGTTTCGAATGCACGACCTCCCACACTTCTACTCCCAAGCGATGGAAACCAACACACAGCAAATTCCTTTATCTTGTACTCCCTCCATTTCAGAATGTAAGATGTTTTATCTTTTTTGGAACAATATCTTTGAGTGTGTAGTTTCGGAGTGAACCACACACTAAAAATGATATAGATACATTATTTCACAAAAGCTAAAACATCTTATATTATGGAACAGAGGGAGTAGAACCGAACTTTTCTTGTTATCTAATTACCATCGACTTAAAAGAAAATGGAATCATGATGTTTATAGATATAAAAATATGTAGAATAGAAAGTTGACTTGCTTTATGGCATATACTATACTGTTTGTATTTTTGCCTTCTCATCTTTGCTTATATAGTTAAGGTAGGTTCATAAGTCCATAATTTTCCAGTGTTAGAATTTATAGTTTTTTTACACACATGTAACATCCCAAATTCATTAGCGTGTTGCGGCACCCGTTTATTAGGTAAATAAATTTTTATGCATGGACAATAGAAAATAATTTGCTCATATGGTTTTACATCCTGTTGTCATCATTCGCTGTGTCATGTATCTTTTTTCCCAATGAATCAATGGGCTCTACAACCCAAAAGTTAGACTCTATTTCTCTATCTCGGTTGGGATTTAGTACGACTTTAGGCCTAGTTAACTAGAGTTGGTCGATTTGTTGTGTAGAGTAGCTATCCTTAGGGATATTAGGCCCACTTTGGATTGACAACAAATCAAATGGATCGGATTGAGTATAAATTGTGATCAAACAGCCGAAAAAGCTAATGGCCTAAGAAAGCTTGTGCATGTTGCGGTTATAATATCCCTAACTAATGCTACTGGTTATTCAATTTTTGGAATCAGTAAAATCTTTTGTTGATAAATGGGATGAATCTATGTTATGAGGATAGCTAGTACTCTCATCAACAAATCACTCTCTTGAATGCTTAAGTAGGGTAGTGCCCCACTTAATATTCTTCAAACCCAAAACCTTCACTTGATCATCTAGTCCTATGAATGGACAATGCACATTTTTCTGATGTCAAGAAAAAAATGAGTGTTGATAGATTTCTTATCACTTCTTTCTTGAACAAGTGGGATGAGATGGATTCAAATTCAAATCCCACCTTGATTATCACTCTCTCTAAACTTCTTTAATCAAAAAACCCTAGGGAAATGATGCCCTAAAATGAATAAAAAATCATATGCAAGTGTGCATAGACCACTAAACATTGATGATCATCAAGATCAAGTCAAGTGTCTATAGACATTGCATCTAGAACAACCACTTGCAATTTTCTAGTCCTCAAAATGGAGAAATAAAAGAAAATAAAGTAAAAATACATTTCTCTTAGGAAAGGTTGCATAATAGGAATCCATTTGAATTCTTTTGAATTCAAACATGGGACAAGTGACATCATGCTACAACCGTTGGCTCATCCAAAAATTCAGAAAGATACTAAATTTGAATTATTTTCAAACTCTCTATTTTCAATTCAAATGAATTCAAATTACAAAATACAAAAACCTACACTAAAAATTAAAGAAAAATACTTCCTAATTAATTTAATTTTTTTAGAGGTGAGCCACCTCACCCAGCCTCACCTTGGCCCACCTTGGTAGCCAAGTGGCCGCTAGGTGACGGCCAAGTGGACTGGCCATGGCACGACCACATCAGTAAAGGCGGCTACCGCCCGCAACAGCATCCGTGCAGCCACGCTGCCACGCCCGCACTCGCCACCCACTTCCCACCTACTGGTCATGACGACGTCAACCCCTTGACGTCATCGGTGCACCCCTAGTCACAGATCCCAATGGCTGTCGCCCGCACTCCCTCTCCGGCGCTAGTAGACACGCACACACGCGCGTTACCGAGGCCATCTCCCACGCTCGCCTGCGCACACTAAACCCTAGCCATGCCAGTGACCTCCACCCGCGGCTATTTAAGACCCCTGTGACCCTCTCTCAACTCGCAACACTCCCTCTCCCCTCAATCTTACCTCAGTAACTAGGCTCTAGCCAATTTGGCCGGAGGCCTCTCCTTTGTCTGCAAGCTCGTCGCAGGGCACCGATGACGAGCCGATGGTAGGAAGCTTCCCCACAAAGTTGTGGCTAGTTCTAGAAGCTCCTCTCGCCGTAGAAGTTGATGACCTGGTAAATTTTGAGACAAGTGCACAGAATCTAGGAGAACGGCGAGGTGTTGCACCGCACTGGAGCCGACGAGGATGAGCTCGAGCCTCTGGACCTCGCCGGAGTCCGTGAAGGAAGCTCCTATGCTCGCGAGCTCGTACTGATCATCCTCAACCTCGCCACAATCTTCCTTGAGCCCCATAGCCACTGACGATGACTCTCCGATGAGTGCTCCGCTGCCAGTACCCCAACATGGCCCAGTTTTGGTTGCTGACAGCAGAATCAAATCCCGGCCGTTGACTATTAGATCAACAGTAGCTCATCCCTTGGATAAGAGATCTAATATGAGCCGTAGGGTTAGATCCAACGGCCATGCACTAGTTCACCTAAGTTGACCCACTGAAACGTGGGTCCAGGTCCCACTTGTCAGAAATTTCAATATTATCCACTAGATTTTCTAAAATTCATTTGTACTATCCAGTTCAATGCACATAACATTTGATCTAGAAGTCCAACTGAAGTGAAATCAATTTTTTAGATTACAAATTCAAATATATTTCCAATTCCGTTGGTCACATAATTTTATTATTGTTATAGAATTATTAATAAATAAAATACTACTGTAGGAATATTAATCTTAGAAAAATCATAATTTTTGTTATGTTAATCCAGATTTTGTAAATCCAGTTTTGTCAGTTTCATCAAAATCATATCTATCTGTTAGTATCATCCTTGATTGCTAAAATATTAAACTTGAGTAATTATTGTTAAACCCTATAATTTTTTCATATTAATCACTTTCCTAATTATTAAATGATGAGAAATAAACTAAGTAAAAGATGGACAAATGATACTGAACCTATACTCCCCTATTGGTTTTATGCTAATAATTTGGTCACCTCTTAATAAAATATAGTATCCAATCCTTGTCACCATAATCAAATTAATGATAGTGGAAATTAAGAATTTACTTAGGGCCTTGTTAGTTTTGCTCACACTTCCAAAGCTCTAAAAACAATACCAACAACATCATCTCTAAATGTGTATGTTTTTTTGTCAACTTTCTTGATAAGATGGTTGATTGAGTTGATGATTTAATATGGTGTGTGTTTTCTTTGTTATTCATTTACGAGTAGATGATTCTATTGACGAGTCTGAGGAAGGGGAATACATTGAGCAAGACCAAGGCCAGGGACCATCTACTGAAAAGGCAAGCTATTCTTACATCATGTTCCTTTGTCCTACAATTTTTACCATGCATTGTTCCACAAATATTTTATATAGTACTAGACTTCTCTCTACGTCCTCGAGGAGCGCCCGACAGACAAAGTTTTATGATATCGTCGAAGTACATCTACATATAAAAAATACGAAACTGAAAAATATGGACGTAACATTTCTTAGAAAAATCATCCAATAACATAGCAATGCCACGTTGAGCGCGTCTCGATACATACGAGTACATCATCAGAAGTAAAATATAAAAGGCATTTTATACATAGATCATCAGAATACAATGATAAAAGGCCATTTTTAGAGATGAAACAGGAGTAAGGCATCGTAAAACCGTGAATCGGTCACGTCATAAGCACTGAAGATACGCCACATAGTAAGAACTGAAGACACGCAGAACCGGCTAGCGTAATCTTAGGTCGTACGTGTATACGGAAAGCACGTCGTGTATGCAACATCGTATGTCTCAAACTGAATCATCTACGTGTATAAGTTAAAGAATATACTATGGATTCCTCTCTACACCCATAACGCAGATATTAGGCATAACATTTCACCACGCTGCATGCGTTCTGATGGATAAATCGATCAATGACATGTAGATATGCACTCATAGCATAGGCTAGGTGTTGTAGGAACGACATACACATAACGCATGCACGCATCCACGATACACGTTAGTAGAAAAACTAGCTTTCGTTCGGAGCGGCCTACAGCATTAGTCGGCCTACACCATTAGTCTCGGTTGCTCGTATTTGTCGCAGTTCGAGCGGCCCGAGCGTCGCACGGGGGCCGAGGGACATACGTCCCGGTTCGTCAGGGACTATTCGTCCCGGTTGGTATTACGAACCGGGATACACCGCGCGTCTTTAGTCCCGGTTCGTAATACTAACCGGGACTAAAAATCCGCCTATAAATGCGCCGCTCCAGCTAGCCCTCCCTCTGTTTTTTCTCTTGGTGGAAGGAGTGAGGTGTGTGTGCTAGTTTTTTTTCTATGCACATTAGGTGTTCGATAAAATGTCTGAAAGAATGATACCGTTTGATTTCACACAAAACAAAAATGATATAAGGTGCCCGAGCCACACTGAAGCCTTTCTCCTCTTTCTTTCCTTCTCGATCGAGGTTAGCAACCTTATCCTTCATCTGTCATTGATATAATAATGCATGTGTCGACGTAAAGTGGTTAACTCACTATTCATGATGTTCTGTAATGACGCAGATGAACCGTCGGGGATGGATGTACGGTGACCAACGTGAATCCATGTACATTCAAGGCATGGATAAATTTATTGATGTGTCTAAGACAAACAAAGAGAATGGATTTATGTGTTGTCCATGTGTTCAATGTCGGAACATCAAGGAGTACTCTTCCTCGAAAATCATTCGCGGCCACCTGGTTCAGAGAGGTTTCATGCCCAGCTATAATTGCTAGACCAAGCACGGAGAAGAAGAAGAGGATGATGACAACTATTGTCATATGTTTCCTAAATACGATGATACTGCAATGTAAGAGAATGAAGAATAAGGAGGTGAAGAACGGGCATCAGATGAGCCTGTTGATGATCTTGGTCGAGTCATTTCTGATGCAAAGCAAGACTGTGAAACAAAGAAGGAGAAGTTGCAGTTGGAGGACATGTTAGAGGATCACAAAAAAATGTTGTACCCTAATTGCGAAGATGGCAACACAAAGCTCGGTACCACACTAGAATTGCTGAAATGGAAGACAGAGACTGGTTTATCTGACAAGGGATTTGAGAAATTACTAAAAATAATGAAGCCGAAGCTTCGAAAGGATAACGAATTGCCTGAGAGTACTTACGAAGCAAAGAAGATTCTCTGCCTCTAGGATTAGATGTGCAGAAGATACATGCATGCATTAATGACTGCATCCTGTACCGCGGTGAGGAGTACGTGAATTTAGATAAATGTCCGGTATGCACTGAAGTCTCATGAAAGATACACCAGAAGCACGGGAGGACCAACAACGTATGAAAGACCCACAAAACATGCATCCACAGAACTAGACAGATAAAGGGCATCACTTAAGTCTTGATAGCTAGCAGAGAAGGAAATATTTTTTAAGTCCTTTATAGTATCAAGGTGCCGTCTAGATTCTCGTATAACATAAAGGGGATAATAAATATGGCAGAGAAAAAATTCCAAAACCTGAAGTCTCATGACTGTCACGTGATTATGGCGCAATTGCTTCCGATTGCATTGAGGGGGCTTCTACCGAAAAATGTTCAAGTACCCATTGTGAAGCTATGTGCATTCCTCAATGCAATATCTCAGAAGGTGATCAATCAAGATATTCTGACAAGGTTACAAAAGGATGTGGTCCAATGTCTTGTTAGTTTTGAGTTGGTGTTCCCACCATCCTTCTTCAATATTATGACGCATCTCCCGGTTCACCTAGTCAAAGAGATTTGCATTCTCGGTCCTGTATTTCTACACAATATGTTCCCCTTTGAGAGGTTCATGGGAGTGTTAAAGAAATATGTTCATAACTGTGCTAGGCCAGAAGGAAGCATCTCCAAGGGCTATGGAACAGAGGAGGTCATTGAGTTCTGTGTTGATTTTATTCCTGACCTTAAGCCGATTGGTGTTCCTGAATCGCGACATGAGGGGAGACTAAGTGGAAAAGGTACGCTGGGAAACAAAGCAATGATATGTAGAGACGGATAATCTTTCAGTCAAGCACACTACATGGTTCTATAGAATTCCACCTTGGCAGTTCTGTATATCGGGGAACACAAGAATATTATACGCTCCAACAACCCAGGAAAGCCTGACTCCTAGATTAGAGATGAACACATGAAGACTTTCGACAGTTGGTTGCGAACAAATCTAATGAATGACACCACTATTGGAGATCAGCTCTACTTGTTGGCTGGGTCACCATCTTCTACTATATTGAATTACCAAGGGTACGAGATAAATGGGAATACATTTTACACGATCGCCCAAGATAAAAAGAGCACCAACCAGAACAGTGGTGTCTGCTTTGATGCAACCGATGAGAATGGCAAAAAGGACACATACTATGGTTACATAGAGGATATATGGAAACTTGACTATGGAGTTTCTTTTAAGGTCCCTTTGTTTCGGTGCAAATGGATCAACCTGAATGGAGTAGGGGTAAAGGTAGACCAGTTGTACTAAATGACAACAGTAGATCTAAAAATTCTTGGTTACAGAGATGAACCATTCGTCCTAGCTAATGATGTGGCACATGTTTTCTATGTTAAGGACATGTCCTCCATACCGAAAAATAAAAAATAAGCAAACGAATACATCACACGATGAGCCAAAGCATCACATAGTTCTTTTAGGGAAAAGAAATATTATGGGAGTCGAGGACAAGACATACATGTGAGAAGATTATAATATGTTTGATGAAATTCCGCCCTTCACAGTGGCAACTGACCCAAGCATCCCGTTAAGCAAAGAAGATGCTCCATGGTTACGACCGAAGCGACCATAAACGGGCATAAGAAATTCAAAAGGTCCGAACAATGTAAATCCTTCGCATGGTGTCATATTATATGACATAGTTGCAAGGAAAAATACCAAACTTGGTATATTGATTATGTCTCGAAAAAACCTTCACAAAATGACCTATCATGTTCGAGGTTTCATGGCTTTCGGTCCAAATAACCAATGTTATGTGCATAATCGAGGCATAGTTTGTGATACTGTACCCATATTGTGCATGCATGTGCATCTTGGGATGACTAACAATGTTGCAGGAGGAAGTTTTATTTTTCATCGCATGGAAAAGCCATTTTCTATTTTTGGAGTGCCAAAATCTGGGCGTTTTGTGAAGAAACACCAAACATTAAATAAAAAATGGTACCACCCCATTTTTCAAAAAATACTAGACCACCTTACATGAACAATGTCCCAATCAAGGATTTTAAAACCTTTCCGTATACCCCTAGAGAAAAAGACAAATGTCTACCGAATCGGTAGGAAGTGGGTCCGGTTTGACCTACAGGTACATGATCTAATGCTCGTGATTTTTGAAAAAAATCATTTTTAGACTCATAATGTAATGTTTCTTTAGAGATCCAATGCAAGTTATAACGAGGCTCATCCCCTATCTTCATGCCCGCCGTTATGACCATAGTTGGAAACGGGTAAATTTTGAAACGGGCATAAGAAATTCAAAAATGGTCCGAACAATGTAAATCCTTCACGTGGTGTCATATTATGTGACATAGTTGCAAGGAAAAATACCAAACTTGGTATATTGATTATGTCTCAAAAAACCTTCACAAAATGACCTATCATGTTCGAGGTTTCATGGCTTTCGGTCCAAATGACCAATGTTATGTGCATAATCGAGGCATAGTTTGTGATACTCTGCCCATATTGTGCATGCATGTGCATCTTGGGATGGCTAACAATGTTGCAGGAGGAAGTTTTATTTTTTTGTCGCATGGAAAAGCCATTTTCTATTTTCCGAGTGCCAAAGTCAGGGCATTTTGTGAAGCAACACTAAACGTTAAATAAAATAATGGTACCACCCCATTTTTCAAAAATACTAGAACACCTTACATGAACAATGTCCCAACCAGGGATTTTAAAACCTTTCCGTCTACCCCTAGAGAAAAAGACAAATGTTTACCGAATCGGTAGGAAGTGGGTCCGGTTTGACCTACAGGTACATGATCTAATGCTCGTGATTTTTGAAAAAATCATTTTTAGACTCATAATGTGATGTTTCTTCAGAGATCCAATGCAAGTTATAACGAGGCTCATCCCCTATCTTCATGCCCGCCGTTATGACCATAGTTGGAAACGGGTAAAATTTGAAACGGGCATAAGAAATTCAAAAATGGTCCGAACAATGTAAATCCTTCACGT
This sequence comes from Avena eriantha, assembly GCA_910589775.1. NCBI lineage: Eukaryota > Viridiplantae > Streptophyta > Magnoliopsida > Poales > Poaceae > Avena > Avena eriantha. The sequence continues at coordinate 53,176,755 of OU342740.1, read as the reverse complement.
GGTGTCATATTATGTGACATAGTTGCAAGGAAAAATATCAAACTTGGTATATTGATTATGTCTCAAAAAACCTTCACAAAATGACCTATCATGTTCGAGGTTTCATGGCTTTCGGTCCAAATGACCAATGTTATGTGAATAATCGAGGCATAGTTTGTGATACTCTGCCCATATTGTGCATGCATGTGCATCTTGGGATGGCTAACAATGTTGCAGGAGGAAGTTTTATTTTTCGTCGCATTTAAAAGCCATTTTCTATTTTCCGAGTGCCAAAATCGGGGCATTTTGTGAAGCAACACTAAACGTTAAATAAAAAAATGGTACCACCCCATTTTTCAAAAATACTAGAACACCTTACATGAACAATGTCCCAACCAGGGATTTTAAAACCTTTCTGTCCACCCCTGGAGAAAAATACAAATGTCTACCGAATCAGTAGGAAGTGGGTCCGGTTTGACCTACAGGTACATGATCTAATGCTCGTGATTTTTTGAAAAAAATCATTTTTAGACTCATAATGTGATGTTTCTTCAGAGATCCATCCCCTATGGCCAGCTTAAGGGAGATACCTTATGACTGGATCCGTAGGCATCTCCTTGAAGCTGGCCGTAGTATTGTCCCTGCTCTCGCACACCATCTTGGAGTTTATAACTTCTCTAGCTAGATCAATATGCCAGGTAGCTAACTAAAAATTTCACATATTAGGGAGTGCCTCTATGGCCAGCTTCAGAGAGATGCCTGAGGACTGGATCCTTAGGCATCTCCCTAAAGTTGGCCATAGTGTTGTCCCTACTCTTGCACACCATCGTCTTGAAGTTTATAACTTCTCTAAGTAGATCAATACGTCGGGAGCTAACTAATTTCACATATTAGGGAGTACATCTATGACCAGTTTGTTGGAGATGACGGAGGACTGGGCTCTGCCGGCATCTCCCTCAAACTGGCCGTAGTGGTGTCTCTGCTCTCACACACCATCATGTTTGTAGTTGATAACTTCAAAAGGATGCCTATTTATAGATTAAGAAACACAACATAGTGTCGACACTCACGACATAATGTCGACACTCTTGTCGATAGTCCCGGTTGGAGCCACTAACCGCGACTACAGATATTTCCCGCCATTTCCCACCGCTTTCCGCCATGCTTTCCCGCCTGTTCCCTCTAACCGGGCCTTTTAGTCCCAGTTGGAGCCACTAACCGGGACTAAAGATATTTCCCGCCATTTCGCACTGCTTCCCGCTATGCTTTCCCGCCCTTTTCCTCTAACCAGGCATTTTAGTCCCAGTTGGAGCCACTAACCGAGACTAAAGATATTTCCCGCAATTTCCCACTGCTTCCCGCTATCATTTCCCGCCCTTTTCCTCTAACCGGGTGACGAGGTGATGTCTACGCACTTCTATTCTTGTAGACAGTTGTTGGGCCTCCAAGTGTAGAGGTTTGTAGAACAACAACAAGTTTTTCCTTAAGTGGATCACCCAAGGTTTATCGAACTCAGGGAGGAAGTGGTCAAAGGTATCCCCTCTCAAGCAACCCTGTAATCAAGATACAAGAAGTCTCTTGTGTCCCCAACACACCCAATACACTTGTCAGGTGTATAGGTGCACTAGTTCGGCGAAGAGATAGTGAAATACAAGAGGTATGGATAATTATAAGTGGTAATGGTGCTAGAAAATAGCTTGATGGCGTGTGGTTGACGTGGGAAAAGACTAAAGGCAAACTGAAATAAAGATGGAAGCAAGCAAACATGTAACAGATCTAATTGCACTCAAGATAATAAGTCTTAGGCTCAGTTCTAACACCACTAAAATTTCCATTAAAACACTAGCTACTGTAGCACTTCCCTCAAAAAGCTCAATTCCGCAAAAGAACTCAAAAAGGAACCAACAAGAAGCAAATGCAAATAATGGCAGAAATATGTCAAAATAGACCAGCAGGTAAAGACGAATTTTTTCGAAGACCTTCTGTTACTCAAATCGAAAAGTGTTGAACTAACGAAAGTTAGATAACAACCTGGGGCAGAAGCACAAACATTCACGCCTTAAAAGGACGTACAGAGATTTCACACGAATTTTTACGGTGAAGCATAGAAAACTGTTTCAGGACAACAACTTTCCCAATCATTACTTCTCTCTCATTAGAGGTTACTCTTGGCACAAAAAGCAAATAAAAAGGATAAGGAGCAGTTATTACAGAGGTAATAACTTCCAAGACTCATCCAAAACTTTTGGGTTATCTCCCAATAAGTAGTTTTCTTTAACGCCTTTAAGTTAGGCATGATAGTTTGAGAAGATGCTCACATAAGAAATATGAATTGAAGTAATAGAGAGCATCAAGAAGAAAATTCAATACAAATTTTAAGTCTAACCCACTTCCTATGCATAGGAATCTTGAAAAGAAACAAGTCATGAAAGCACAAAGGAACAAGCATAGGAAAGCAAAACAAGTGCAACTTCAAAATTTTCAACATAAAGAGGGGAAACTTAATATTGTTGAGATACATAAAACCATGTTTCCCTCTCTCATAATAACTTTCAGTAGCATCATGAATAAAATTAACAATATAACTATCACATAAAACATTCTTATCATGAGCCACATGCATATAATGATTATTACTCTCCACATAAGCATAGTCATTCTTATTAATTGTGGTGGGAGAAAATTTAACAAAATAGCTATCATTATTATTCTCATCACCATAATCATCAAATATAGGAGGCATATTGTAATCATAATTAATTTCCTCCTCAATAGTAGGTGGACTGAAAATATCATATTCATCATTGTAATCATCATATATTGGAGGTTTTGTATCATCATAAGCAATAGAATAGCTATCTTCCAAAGTTGGGGACCTAAAAAGATCATTTTCATAAAAACTAGCTTCCCCAAGATTAGACTTTTCCATAGCATTAGCAATAATGGTGTTCAAAGAATTCATACTAACAGCATGCAAATAAAGTTCCATAGGTTTTTAAATTTTCTCTTCAAACACTTCATGTCCTAACTCAAGATAAATACTATAAAGCTCTCTAATTTTGTTGTTGTTTTCCATAAAGCCTAACTAGTGAAAATAAAAACAAGAAACAAAAGGACAAAATTGCAGAATCTAAAGGAAATAACTTTGAGCACTCACACCGAAGGATGTGAGTACCTTTTACCTTACCTCCCTGACTACGGCGCCAGAAAATAGGCGTTTGCCGTGGGAGGTTCTTCTTCTTTAATCCTTCGGTGTGAATACCTTTTACCTTACCTCCCCGGCAACGGCGCCAGAAAATAGCTTGATGTCTACGCACTTCTATTCTTGTAGATAGTTGTTGGGCCTCCAAGTGCAGAGGTTTGTAGAACAATAGCAAGTTTTCCCTTAAGTGGATCACCCAAGGTTTATCGAACTCAGGAAGGAAGTGGTCAAAGGTATCCCCTCTCAAGCAACCCTGCAATCAAGAGACAAGAAGTCTCTTGTGTCCCCAACACACCCAATACACTTGTCAGGTGTATAGGTGCACTAGTTCGGCGAAGAGATAGTGAAATACAAGCGGTATGGATAATTCTAAGTGGTAACAATGCTAGAAAATAGCTTGATGGCGTGTGGTTGACGTGGGAAAAGACTAAAGGCAAACTGAAATAAAGATGGAAGCAAGCAAACATGTAACATATCTAATTGCAAACGGTGTTTCAATGCTCAGAAACAAGGCCTAGGGATCATACTTTCACTAGTGAAAACTCTCATATAAATATCTTCACTTTATGATACTACTCTTAACTACTCTCGGTTGAACACCCTAATCGATGGTAGGGCTATAACAGCACACCTCAAAGTAAGTCTTTCCCATCTAGAAAACCCCACACTGTCACCTTGAGCACTAGATGGTTCAAACAAACACCACAATTTCATAGAGGCATCCAACTCCAAATATAACTCATAACAAGTATTTGTAATCTCTAGCCTAAGTGCAACCATGGTGTGCACGCTGTCACTTTCACACACATGGGGAGAGCAGAGATCTATTAAAGCACTTGAGTAGCAAGGTAGATCTACTTCATTACAAAGCTCATGATCACAATATGATCATGCATAGAGAGAGAGATGAACACATAGCTACCGGTAGAGCCCTTAGCCTCAAGGAAGAACTACTCCCTCATCATCATGGGAATCAGCAACGGTGATGGAGATGGCGGTGGAGTCAATGGAGATGGCTCCGGGGGCACTTCCCCATCCCGGCACGGTGCCGGAACAGAGACTTTCTGTCCCCCGAATCTCCCCTTCGATGGCGGTGGCACTGCGGAACTTTTCGTGGCTGGAGGCTTGATTGTTTAGGGTTTATGCATCGGGAGGCTCTTATAGGCGAGAGGGGAGACCGAGGGGGTGCCGGAGGGGCCCACACCACCCCCTGGCGTGGCCTGGCCTGACCCGCGCCACCAGGTGGTGTGGCCACCCTCTGGCCCTTCTCCGTCTCGTATTCTGGCTCCAAGTGTCCCCTAGTAAAATAATAACTTTGGCTTTTGTCCCGTCCAATTCTGAGAATATTCATTTTCTGACTTCCTGGAACCAAAAACAGCAGAAAACAGGCAGCTGGCACTGTGTCACTTGTTAACAGGTTAGTCCAAGAAATCATATGAAAAGTACTCCAAAGTGTGGAACAAAGCATAAGAAAGTAGATAAAACCAAGCATGGAACATCAAAAAATATAGATACATTTATAATGTATCAACATCCCCAAGCTTAACTCCTGCTCGTCCTCGAGTAGGTAAGTGATAAAAAGAAAGAATAATTTTTTAGCTGACATGCACCATCATAAACTTGCTCAAAGTATTTATAAAATATTCAAAGTTGGGATCATAGTACTTCAATCATAACATGAAAGATAAAGTTCTAGCAATAAGACAAAGCAACTATGTTGCAACATGAAAAGGTACAAACAAAAGATTCATGAATAACAATGCTTTGCAAGACGCTTGTTTGTTTCACATAGAGAAAACATAGCATAGTGGCATTCAACTTGTCCCTCATAGAGTACCAAACATAGATGCATAGGACACCTTAAAAGTTCATAAGAGTGACTAGATACAAATAGTTTAAAACAACCAATATCAAAGTTATGCATCAATCAACAAGTCTTGGGACAATCCACATAGAACTAAGAATGGCCACTATGCTCTCAAAGTATGTGCATAAAGATAAACGGTGGAGATTCAATATAATGGTGGAAGAAAAGCCTTCATAGAAGGAAGCAGTGATTCAAGTCTCATAAAGAGCTTGCAAAAATTATGGTACTTCTAGCTTTCAGCTCTCATTGCCCCTATCATAAGCATCTTGAAAGTGATTAAGGTTAAAGTGAACAAACTATGGTGTACATGTTTGACAAAGTATAAGTTAGAAATCTCATGTCCTTGAATACAAGGGCCGCTCCTCATGCTACTCAAGTTTAGTCACCGGTAAGTTCTTGTCATCGTAAGTACATGTGTATCATAGAGAACCGCCAATGGGGTACCCCTTGCCCGATGATACGGAAGAATCCCCATATCAAAATGACAAGGAAAGCAGACAACAAGCATCTCAACAATCTTCTTATTTACCATGGGAATATGGTGCTTTTTTCTCTCTTTCCTCTTTTCATATATCTCTTTTTTTCTCTTTTTTCTCAATATCTGACTCTTTTTATAAGAAGAATGCTTCATAGACAGCTCATTATGGTTACGCTGCAGGTTTCCACCATGACAACATGGATTAGACTAGCGGCCCAGGCGTTTCTCTAACACATATACATAACTGCATGGACTTACAAGCTCCCCTTTCATTTCACACCGATGACATCCATAGACAAAAGAGCATGATATCAACTAGGTACAAAGTACCAGTGCAATGTTGAAAGCGTTCCCCATGACAACATGGTTCTGCTAATTCCCAACAAATAAGTGCAAGCATATACAACATAGACGACACAATGGTTCAAGTTTATTAAGGGCAAGAAAAGTAAAGTGTGCCATCAAGTTCGTGAGAGCTTTAATCACTAGTTTTCCCATAACAAGTTTAATTTGGAAGGTAAACAAAAGCAAGAATATACTTGGAATAGCATATGCTAGTAGGTAGTTATGGTTGACTCTTTGGAATAACTTGGTTTAAGGAGTTGGATGCATGAGTGGAACTCATACTTGGTTGTGGAGGCTAGCAAAAGACTGGGAGTGACAAACTAAGAGAGCAATAATTGCCATAATCATGCAGAGCGACAAAACATCATTGATCAAAGCATAAAGTGATACTAAAAGTTGATAAATAAAGGATCATAAAGGCTATGGTGACTTGGGATAGTCATAACATGGTGTGAGCATGCGCCAAGTCAACCCAAATAAAGCATCAAAGGAGAATACCACTATACTATGCTTTAATATGCTAAAACAAAGCATGATTCCTCCAAGGCACATTAAGAAATCTAAATTGTTTATAACAAGTCATGCTACAACAAAGAATACTAATCATAAAGCCAAAACAATATCAAGCATGGCATGACAAAGCATATGCCACAGTCAAAAACAAGCTCTCTTTACCACTTAAGCATGAACTTTTCCTACTCTTTTCCAATCCAAACCAAACTATTTGAAAACCAATGCATGAAAGAGGGGGTCCAACCAATTTATTCAGAAAACTAAGCAAAACAAGCAAACAAAAAACCAAAATGAAAACAAAAAAGAAGACGCTCCAAAAACAACACAATTGTGCATGAAACAATAAAAATGAAGCGTATGGAAGAAACCTGGGATTTTATTTGATGAAGAGGGGGATGCCTTGGGCATACCCAAGCTTTAATGCTTGTACTTCTTGGATATTTCTTTGGGTGACACGCGTGGTATCCCCAAGCTTGAGCTTTAGTCCATCCTTCATCTCATTACTCATTCCTTCCATACACCTGAAATTTTTCCTTCATACAAAACTTCACACAATCTTTATTAGCAACATTAGTGCACTCAAGATAATAAGTCTTGGGCTCAGTTCTAACACCACTAAAATTTCCATTAAAACACTAGCTACTGTAGCACTTCCCTCAAAAAGCTCAATTCCGCAAAAGAACTCAAAAAGGAACCAACAAGAAGCAAATGCAAATAATGGCAGAAATATGTCAAAATAGACCAGCAGGTAAAGACGAATTTTTTCGAAGACCTTATGTTGCTCAAATCGAAAAGTGTTGAACTAACGAAAGTTAGATAACAACCTGGGGCAGAAGCACAAACATTCACGCCTTAAAAGGACGTACAGAGATTTCACACGAATTTTTACGGTGAAGCATAGAAAACTGTTTCAGGACAACAACTTTCCCAATCATTACTTCTCTCTCATTAGAGGTTACTCTTGGCACAAAAAGCAAATAAAAAGGATAAGGAGCAGTTATTACAGAGGTAATAACTTCCAAGACTCATCTAAAACTTTTGGGTTATCTCCCAATAAGTAGTTTTCTTTAACGCCTTTAAGTTAGGCATGATAGTTTGAGAAGATGCTCACATAAGAAATATGAATTGAAGTAAAAGAGAGCATCAAGAAGAAAATTCAATACAAATTTTAAGTCTAACCCACTTCCTATGCATAGGAATCTTGAAAAGAAACAAGTCATGAAAGCACAAAGGAACAAGCATAGGAAAGCAAAACAAGTGCAACTTCAAAATTTTCAACATAAAGAGGGGAAACTTAATATTGTTGAGATACATAAAACCATGTTTCCCTCTCTCATAATAACTTTCAGTAGAATCATGAATAAAATTAACAATATAACTATCACATAAAACATTCTTATCATGAGCCACATGCATATAATGATTATTACTCTCCACATAAGCATAGCCATTCTTATTAATTGTGGTGGGAGCAAATTTAACAAAATAGCTATCATTATTATTCTCATCACCATAATCATCAAATATAGGAGGCATATTGTAATCATAATTAATTTCCTCCTCAATAGTAGGTGGACTGAAAATATCATATTCATCATTGTAATCATCATATATTGGAGGTTTTGTATCATCATAAGCAATAGAATAGCTATCTTCCAAAGTTGGGGACCTAAAAAGATCATTTTCATAAAAACTAGCTTCCCCAAGATTAGAATTTTCCATAGCATTAGCAATAATGGTGTTCAAAGAATTCATACTAACAGCATGCAAATAAAGTTCCATAGGTTTTTAAATTTTCTCTTCAAACACTTCATGTCCTAACTCAAGATAAATACTATAAATCTCTCTAATTTTGTTGTTGTTTTCCATAAAGCCTAACTAGTGAAAATAAAAACAAGAAACAAAAGGACAAAATTGCAGAATCTAAAGGAAATAACTTCGAGCACTCACACCGAAGGATGTGAGTACCTTTTACCTTACCTCCCTGACAACGGCGCCAGAAAATAGGCGTTTGCCGTGGGAGGTTCTTCTTCTTTAATCCTTCGGTGTGAATACCTTTTACCTTATGTCCCCGGCAACGGCGCCAGAAAATAGCTTGATGTCTACGCACTTCTATTCTTGTAGACAGTTGTTGGGCCTCCAAGTGCAGAGGTTTGTAGAACAGCAGCAAGTTTTCCCTTAAGTGGATCACCCAAGGTTTATCGAACTCAGGGAGGAAGTGGTCAAAGGTATCCCCTCTCAAGCAACCCTGCAATCAAGATACAAGAAGTCTCTTGTGTCCCCAACACACCCAATACACTTGTCAGGTGTATAGGTGCACTAGTTCGGCGAAGAGATAGTGAAATACAAGCGGTATGGATAATTATAAGTGGTAACAATGCTAGAAAATAGCTTGATGGCGTGTGGTTGACGTGGGAAAAGACTAAAGGCAAACTGAAATAAAGATGGAAGCAAGCAAACATGTAACATATCTAATTGCAAACGGTGTTTCAATGCTTAGAAACAAGGCCTAGGGATCATACTTTCACTAGTGAAAACTCTCATATAAATATCTTCTCTTTATGATACTACTCTTAAATACTCTCGGTTGAACACCCTAATCGATGGTAGGGCTATAACAGCACACCTCAAAGTAAGTCTTTCCCATCTAGAAAACCCCACACTGTCACCTTGAGCACTAGATGGTTCAAACAAACACCACAATTTCATAGAGACATCCAACTCCAAATATAACTCATAACAAGTATTTGTAATCTCTAGCCTAAGTGCCACCATGGTGTGCACACTGTCACTTTCACACACACGGGGAGAGCAGAGATGTATTAAAGCACTTGAGTAGCAAGGTAGATCTACTTGATTACAAAGCTCATTATCACAATATGATCATGCATAGAGAGAGAGAGATGAACACATAGCTACCGGTAGAGCCCTTAGCCTCGAGGAAGAACAAGATAGCGCATAGGAAAGTACGCTCGTCAAGTTCCTCCAAGCAAATCAAGATATCTTCGCATGGCAGCCATCTGACATGACCGGAGTACCTAGGGAACTTGCCGAGCACTCTTTAAATGTAAACCCGAACGCTAAACCCGTCATACAGTCCTTACAATGTTTTGGCGATGAAAAGCGTAAGGCAATAGCTAAGGAACTAGCACGTCTCGAGTTAGCCGGATTCATAGAAGAGGTCATCCACACTGAGTGGTCGGCCAATCCTGTAATGGTCCCTAAAAAGGACACCACTGATTTAAGGATGTGTGTTGATTATACTGCCTTGAACAAGGCTTGTCCAAAAGATCCGTTTGCTCTGCCTAGAATTGATCAAGTTATCGATTCTACAGGAGGCTCGGAACTCCTCTGTTTTCTCGACGCATATTTCGGTTATCACCAAATTCGGATGAAGGAATCTGACAAAGTCAAAACTTCATTCATAACCCCCTTCAGAACCTTCTGTTTTGTTACGATGCCCTTTGGGATGAAGAACACATGAGCTACCTACCAACGCATGATGCAGCGTTGCCTCCATGACCAACTCGGATGCAATGTACATGCATACGTGGATGATATTGCGGTGATGTACAAAAAGAAGGAAACACCGATTTCCGACTTGGAGGAAACATTTGCCAATCTACGAAAATACAACATCATGCTTAACCCGAAGAAACACTTCTTTGGAATACCAGCCGGAAAATTGTTAGGTTTCATCGTGTCTCAAAGAGGCATAGAGGTGAACCGAGACAAAATCAAGGCTATACTCAATATTTCTAGGCCAACTCGCCTGAAGGACGTACAAAGACTAACTGGTTGCATTGCTGCGGTCAGTCGATTTGTAAGCCGGCTTGGTGAAAGAGCCGCACCATTATACAAACTCCTGAAAAAGACCAAGGATTTTGTCTGGACCGATGAAGCTGAAGCTGCACTACAAGACCTGAAGAAAGTACTCTCATCTCCTGCTATCCTTGCTGCACCGGAACCACAGAAACCGATGTTGCTTTATCTTGCTGCGACAAACAAAGTCGTTAGTATCGTCATGGTGGTGGAGAGACCGGAGGAAAATCAGGAGCACTTGGTGTAGCGTCCGACTTACTTTGTCAGTGAGGTCCTGATAAAATCAAAACAGCGGCATCCGCACTATCAAAAGTTGGCTTACTGTGTTTTCTAGCATCTCGTAAGTTACGACACTATTTTCAGGAGCATCCAATTACCATGGTGAGCACAGCTCCCATGAGAGATATAATCAACAACAGTGACGCCACAGGACGCGTCGCCAAATGGGGCATAGAGCTTTCAGCTTTCGATATTGAGTATAAACCCCAGACAACAATCAAATCCCAAATCCTTGCCGACTTTGTCGCTGATTGGACAGAGACGAAGGAGAATATGAATCTCCCCGAGTCGGAATATTGGACCCTCTACTTTGATGGGTCTAAGGCTCGAGGGGGCTCGGGAGCTGGCGTGGTGCTCAAATCACCCCAAGGAGATAAACTTCTATATGTGTTGCAGATCCACTTCACAGCGACAAACAACATTGCCAAGTATGAAGCACTGCTGCATGGAATCCGGATTGCTAAGGATATTGGCATCCGACGTTTGATGTGTTATGGAGATTTGGATCTTGTTGCTCAACAAGTTTCGGATATTTGTAATGCAAATAAACACATGGCAGCATATAAAGCTGTCATGGATGATCTATCTAAATCGTTCGAAGGGTTTGAGGTTCAACACATCCCTCAAGCAGAAAACGAGGAAGCAGATGCACTATCTCGAATATGCTCTGCACGGAAAGAGGTCCCGAATGGCGCTTTTTAGAGCACCTCAAAGTTCCCTCAATAAAGGGAGTAGATGAGGAATATCCGACCAAATCCGACTCACCTCTAATAGCAGTTCTGGCTGTAATTCCTAGCTGGACTCAACCCTACCTAGATTATCTGGTAGATGGCAAATTACCCGAAGACGAGGTTCTGAGTCGGCAGATTATCCGACGAGCGAAAGCCTATACTATAGTTAAAGGTGAGCTCTATAAGCGGAGTGTTTCTGGGGTTTTTCAGCGCTGCGTATCTCCGGAAGAAGGAGTGGAAATCTTAAGAGAAATCCACGAAGGCGAGTGTGGTCACCATGCTGCAGCCAAATCTCTAGTGGAAAATTCTTTTAGACATGGTTTTTTCTGGCTTACAGCTCAGGGAGATGCCGAACGATTAGTCAAGACGTTCAAAGGCTGCAAAAAGTACGCCAAACAAGCTCATGTTCCGGCTGATCAGCTGCGAACAATACCTATAACATGGCCTTTTGCGGTCTGGGGGCTTGATATGGTAGGACCATTTAAATGAGCTCCAAGTGGATTTACTCACCTCTTAGTGATGGTGGATAAATTCACCAAATGGATTGAGGCTAAACCTGTCACTAGTTGTGATGGAGCAACAGCCAAAAGATTTGTCGAGGATGTTATAATCCGGTATGGTTATCTACATAGCATTATCACGGACAATGGGAGTAACTTTTCTATGGGAGAATTGGCCGAATTCTGCAACGAGCAAAATATCCGGCTGACATTGCGTCAGTCGCACATCCACAGGCTAACGGACAAGTCAAAAGAGCAAATGGTTTAATCCTACAAGGCCTAAAACCGAGACTCGAAGCACCACTACGACGTGCTGCGGGGGCTTGGGCAGAGGAATTACCCTCTGTAATATGGAGTTTACGAACAACTCCAAACAGGTCAATCGGATACACACCTTTCTTCTTGGTCTATGGCGTAGAAGCAGTTCTTCCTAGTGATTTAATTCATACTTCTCCTAGAGTGGCCACGTATATTGAAGAGGATGCCGAGATTTCTCGACAAAATGATCTCGACTTAGTCGAAGAAGTTCGCGTCGTTGCTGAAATGAGATCAACAGCGTATCAGCAGAAGTTACGCCAGTATCATAGCCAGAGAGTCCGAAACAGATCTTTCAATAAAGGTGATTTGGTTCTCTGGCTTGTGCAACAAAGAAAGCACAAACTTTCCCCAGTATGGGAAGGGCCCCTTTTAGTTAGTCGAGTATTGCACAATGGATCGTACTACTTAACTGACATGAGGCCAGTCAAAGAAAGACCTACTACTAAGAAGAGAAAGAGAGCTGGAGGCAGTACAAATCCGGATGAGTTAGATATACCATGGAATATTGCTCAGCTATGTCCCTTTTATTCTTAGTTTATCCTTCTTTGTAATCATATATATGTACATGTTCTGTGAGAAATAAAAGTTTTGGTTGCCTCAAGTTTTTCTGAGAAGTTTTTACCATCTTATTTCCGAATGATCATGTCATAGTCGAAAATCCCAGAATGCTTGAAAGTACTTTATGCTCATGTTCGTTCTGGTTTAGATTTTCGATTCTAAAAATGCTACCTTCAGGTATAACTCTAAAGTTTCTAGTCTATACTTTGGTTCTTTGTCTGATTGCTGGATGCGGGTATTTTTCGAGTAGTGAATTGTTGGTACTGGAAGCCGGCTTTGTTTCCGAGTTTAAACTGGTTTAGCAATTGAGCTCCGTTGCTCGGCAAAGTTTCCGAGCAGAAGGTTTAGCCGGCTAACAAAAGGGACGAGGCGGAAAGCTAGATAAACAATAAGTATAGGCGAAAAAATACAAGTGCTTATGTAAACATTTCAGGCACGCAAAAAATTTAAAGCCAAAAGTGTTGAATAGATCAAAAGCTTAGTACTAGCAAAATTATAGTACTGCATATTTACAGACCTATCATGTTTCTCAGAATAATACAAATGTTTCTGGCAATCTATGATGCAGGTGGAGAGGAAGGAGCTGCCGGTTCGCTGGATACATCGCCTTGATATCGTTCCGAGATGTCCACATCCAAAACGGTGCGGTCATCATCGGAAACTTCGGCTACTTCTTCGGGAGGCGGAGGCGGAGTGTCCACGCGAATAAAGAACGGAGTGTCGTAGCTGGTCAGGTCAGCCACGTGACATCCATATCCGGCGCAGGAGTCCATAATGGCCTTGATGTCTTGCTCCTGTCCGTCTTCATCCACTATAGAATACCCTCTGGTCACTTGCCATATCTCCATGTTTCCATGGTGGCTCATGACCATGGTGAGAGCGTTCTGCACGGCGGATCACGCGTACGACATGTTCCAATCCTGGACAAGTTGCGGCATCTCCTTCGCCTTGTCCCGCACCTGAAAATCCGACATGCTATGCATATCCAGAATCTTAAGAGCTTCCCCAATGTCCTCAAGGGATTGGCGGAAGTCATGAAGTAGGTCACCGACTTGGGTAAGCCGGTGGGTGCAGGGCTCAGCGGAGGTGGAGTCCGTCAAGTTCAGAGGACCTATAGACAAAAAACAGTTAAAGAAAATCCGACATTGAAAGAAGTCAAAGAAAATAGACAAATTAGACAGATGGAACATACCGAAGATGACGTCATCAACTTTGGTCTTCTCTTCCCAAAGACTCCAGAGTTCAGCCCGGAGCGCCTCGGAAAGATCCTTCTCTCTGAACAACTCATTATTGAGATCCGAGATTTTCTGATCTTGAGCAGCAATCTTACGATCACGCTCGCCAGTGGCCATGGAGGAGGACTCAAAGATTTGAGCAATGCTCTTTTCATGATCCGCCTTGAGCTGATCCAGCTCTTGGCGAAGTTCCTTGTTCTCCACCACAAAAGTTTTGAGGTTCTCGGCCTCGTCAATCATGGCGCATGACTGTTTTACCAGTGCTGTAAGTCAAAAAGAGTCTCAGAATGTTTACCTTCGGCCTCATCCTTGGCAACTTTAAGCTCAGCATTCTTAAGTCGGAGAGCTTTGATCTCTCTCCGCTTATCACAGACATTTTTCAACAAATCCTGGTTATAGGAATATACTTTCTGTAAGTCAGAATACCCAAAGTTAGAAAGCTACTAAAGACTCGGGCTAATATCTTTGCTAAATATCAGCACGAGCCATGGGGGCTACACTAGTTCATTCTTTGGCATCCTAAGGAAGCATAAACCCGGATTATTTATCCTACTTCATGCTTGGGGGCTAGAGGATATGATATGAAATAAAGGAAAAACAGGAGTTAGAATTCCGACTTACATATTGTTCGCGAGTGAGTTTATCCAAACTTGCATTCACTTCAACAACAACCTTCTCGGCAAGAGTCAGAGGGGTCACTGGAGCCATCGGAAGCTCACCGGCCCTTATCCTCTCGTCGCAAAGACGCACTTGGTCGAGAAGGTCAGAGTGCTTGATGTCCTCTGCCTCTTGCGCTTCTTCTTCGGCAGATAGATTTCTTTTCTCCAGGCAGTGCCTGTCCAACTGTTGGATCTCTTCAGCAGATTTCCGGGATAGGCCAAACTTGGCAAGTCCCGAATTGCTGAGAAGGTTTTCAGCAAAAGTTTCTGCCGAGGGATCATTACCCAAAGAGGGTTCACCCTTATCTAAATCTGACTCACCCATGGTGACGTCAGTTTGCGATTCAAGGATCGTAGGCTCCGTTGAAGCAGCCGAATCTTCTGCGACAGCCGGAGAAGGAATGATCACCGGTGTTGCGGAAGGTTGAGGGGCAAGAGTTGGAGGAGCCACGGCAGGAGAAGCTATGGTAAGCTTCGTCTATCGTAGGTATTCGAAGAAGTTCCCTTCCCCTTACCCTTGATGAGCTGCTTAGCTCTGAGAATGTAATAGATTCGAAAACATTACATCTTGGTAGAAAATTCGAGTAAGGTACAAAGGCGGAAGTTGTGATTGAAAGTTACCTCTTCACGACGGGCACTTCCTTTGTGCCAACAGCCACTGTCAGAGCCTTACGCTTTTTAAGAGGAATGTCTGGCAATGGGACCAGTTCCGCCTCCTGAGAGAACTCTGGAGGATATCCTTCGAGTGGAGCAAATTCCGACTCGGGGAGGTCAGCAAGCTGAAAAGAAGAAAACATATCAGTATTGCAACGTAACTTAAAGATTGAAACACATAAAAAGGTTTACTGTTAGAAGCTTACCGGAACTACGGGGTTTTCCGCCGTATGCATATCCAGAGAAACCTCCGGGATCCTCCTCTCTATCCGCTCCCTTATCAACCATTTTGTCTGGCTTATATAGCCTTGCGCGGTATAGGCTCTAGGGCTGATGCAGAGGGAATCTTTCTTGGACGACGTGATGGAGTGCATCAGTTGGTCTCCGTGGTACTGAAGGGGTTGGATCCGACGTGACACCCAACTTTGGACCAAGTCGGATCCCTTCAGTCCTTTGTGTTTGGTCAGATATTCGATCCGCCTCTTAGCGAGGATCAGATCGTCAGTGAGAGCCAGAGGAGCCTTGTCCCAAGACGGTTGGGCTGTGGCAGCTCCGTCGATAAAAGCTGACAAAGAAGTGGCTTTGCCGGGAGCCGGAATATCCTTGTGATAGAAGAAGGGGGCTGGCCATTGTTTGACCGAGTCACTGGCGAGAATCTTGAGATATGCGCGCTCACGTCTAAGTGAAAAGCTAATGGTACCGGTGATATAAGGAACACCAGCAGTAATAGAATTTCTCCGAACATGGAAGTAGTACCGGAAAAGAGTAAGACTTGGCCTAATGTTGATGTACCCCTCGCACAAAGCCGCATATGCGCTCATCTCTAGGAGAGAGTTGGGAGGAAGATGGTGGAGTTGAACACTATAGTGATCTATCACCTAAGAAAAGAATTCCGAGGGAGGAAACAACAAACCTCTGTCGAGGTGGGTGCCGAAGTGGACCCGCTCGTCGGCGCGCGGGTTGGGGACGGTCTCCCCGGCGCTGCTCTGCCAATCGCCGGCGCGGAGGAGCCCTTATGTCTCCATGCCGCGGAGCTTCTCATCGTCAAGAACACAGGAGATCCAGACCCCGCGAAAGCTTCCTTCTCCGTCGCCCCCTCTGTCGCCGCCGCCAAACTGGAAGAGGATGAAGAAGCCATTTCTCCGGTGCGCCGGTGACCTAAGATGGGCGGCGCTGGGAGTTTTTGGGGAAAGTAGAGGAGCTCTGTGTGCGGGGGAGATTTGGAGGAGGAGAAACGGCAAGGGAACAGGTGAAGAAAGGAGGAGGAGAACCCTCACCCCTTATATCCACCTAACCGTGCCAAGATTCATGCAAATGACACTATATAACCGCCATGCATCGTGGAAGGAACTGGGAAGGACCCACACGATGATTACGTCGCCTCGATCTCCGTGTACGCATTGAAACGGGCGCCTCGGTTCCGCGAACTGCGGACCCACCAACGGTCGTGCTGACAGGATGTCTGTCAAATGACGTGACTTGACCATGACTGGTGTTAGGTGGCATTAGAGACCAAGTTCCGGCTTAGTTTGAATTTCGAGCTGGAAATCTGAATAACGTATTTATAGGTCCGACTCATTTTTGAGACCCGGATCGTATCTTTTCTTGTGAAGTTTCAGGAACCTTTCAAGATTCTGCAAGCCGGAGATCAAGCTAGACGATGATGAATCCGACTTTGGATCTTGGAGGCCTCCGGGGGTTGCTATTGGGGATATACTTTCCGAGTATCCTCACAGTTCCTCACTGACCAGGGTGGCCCACTTTGGGTTAGAGCTTTGCTTCACGGGCGGCCCAGTCAGGGAGAAAAGACGGAGTCCAATCCGGCTACGGGAAGGCCCAGAAGACTTACCGACTTAGGCCCATAGTGTTACTTGTAGTTCAAGATGTACTCTGTAATTGACTCTTAGTCGTAGCCGGATAGATCTCTCATGTAAACCCTAGGCCGGATATCTATATAAGCCGTCCTAGGGAGAGCCTTTAGGGCAACACCTCAATAGTATACAATCTCAACTCGCACAGGCGAAACCCTTGTAACCCATATTCCGGCTCTGCTGTATTACTGGATTGCTAGCAGGAGTAGGGTCTGTCCAAAGCCGACGGATTCGAACCTGGGTAAACTTGTGTGCTCACCGTCTCGGAACACCATACGTCTCACACCCCTCTCTTCCGCACACCTCGAGGACCCCCTCACGACATACTTGTCATCAATCTGACAACACTCCCTCATCATCATGGGAATCAGCAACGGTGATGGAGATGGCGGTGGAGTCGATGAAGATGGCTCCAAGGGCACTTCCCCGTCCTGACAGGGTGCCGGAATAGATACTTTTTGTCCCCCTAATCTCCCCTTCGATGGCGGCGGCGCTGTGGAACTTTTCGTGGCTGGAGGCTTGATTATTTAGAGTTTATGCATCGGGAGGCTCTTATAGGCGAGAGGGGAGACCGAGGGGGTGCCAGAGGGACCCTGTAGCATCCCAATTGTCTAACAATTGTAATGCTACTTGGTCTAGTAATATAATGGATACTTACTACAGATAATTGTTGCATCATAGTTATATCATGCTCATGTCATCATGCCACCTTGCATTTGAGCATCATATAAAAACCTTTCTTTTGGTTCTTCTCTCATATGCATTACTATTTGTATTTGGCTCTTGTTAAATTGTATTTGATTCTTGATAAATGCTTGGTGCCAAAATTGAGTTGGGGGCATATCTTTTATTCCACTCCACCACCTTTCTTTGTCACCACCTTATAATTCCACCACCCTAATTACCCATGGGCTTTTATTTTTGGCTTTTCATCTAGCTCATGTGGTTGGGATGAATCCAATTATCTTTTCCTATAGCTTGGCCTTACACCATATTTTGGAATGCATATGTACAAATGCCATGGATATTTATTTGTTTTCACAATATAAAACCTAGCATGAATGTCTATGCATGGGCCATGCAAAGCACTCATCTTTCTCCTTTGGATTTCTCTGGTTTTTAGAGTGGACCCTTTTCTTCTATTACCTACACATGGGATCATCCCCAAACCCTTCATTTTAGCCAAGTGTACTTGATCACACCTAAGAGCCTATTTTTGTTTTGCCATCTATTAACCTTGATCTTTGTTTGGCACACATACATGGGGCATATCTTGTTTCACAAAACATTCCCATGCATGCAACACTCTAGCCACATGAAATATAACACCTCTTCTCTAGCCGCATAAAATAACAACACCACTATGTGGCTTTGTCTCTGGTTTAAATGCCTTTTTTGTTTCGTGCTTGATAAAATATGTTCCAATCCTGATCATCTAACTATGTGTGCCACCCCACTTCTCCATACTTACAACCTCATCTTGAACCCACATTGCACTCTTCGGCTAACACATGTGTCGCTACTCCTGGCATGGCAGGTCTCCTCCATCTCTCTTCATTTTTTTTCGGTTTGCTTGTTTAGCCAGCTAGAACCCTGGCCCAAGTGCAAACAGCAGCAGCTGCCATCCCTCTCTTTTCCCTGTGCCGAACCGCCCCATACGCCTCTCTTTTCTTTCCCGTTCCTCTTCCTTTCACGTGCTCGTGCACCTCCCCAAGCTGAGCCGTGCTCCCGCTCGTGCATAAAGCAGGCTGCAGCAGCGCGTTGCCTTCCCCTCTTCTCTCTACCTACTCCCAACCAGATCGCGATCCCGCCCCTCTCTCCCCTTGATCTCCCTCCCTAGCCATGGTCATCGCCTCCTAAACTCTATCCTCGGCCTCGGTTGTTAGCCGGTGGAGAAGTGGTGCCCAGAGGTGGGGATATATGAGAAGAGCTTCTTCGCCGTTCTCACCGTCACCTCGCACCAGGAGCCGCTCCGAAGCGGGCCGGAGAAGCCTCGCCGCCACCGTGCCCGAGCCGAGCTGACGCCGCTGCCAACAAGCCCCGTCGCGGATCACCTCCACCTCTGCCTCTAGTACCGCTCACGTGAGCCTCTGGTGAGCCCCTCTACTCGCCGGACATGCTTGCCTCCTCCCTCTCATACGGTATCGCCGCCGCGTGCCGTCGAACGCCCTGCGTGCTGCCGCCGCCGCCAGCCGCTGCACCTGCGCACGCTATGTACCTCTGTTCGACACGATTTTCCCACTCCTGGAGACCTCCTTCGCGTAATCCCCAAACACCAAAAACGTAGCCTCAACTTCCCTCTTCACAACGACTACCTATACGCCCAAAACCGTCCACCGTAGCTCTCGCCATCGTCTCTGGAAGATCACCGCTTTGCTCTGTCAAAACTGTCTTCTGCACGTATTTTTCCGATCTGAGTTTGGACTCTGTTCACCACCAGATCTCGGACAACCTGGTCCACCGCTGCGGAAATCTCCTAAACGAAAGATCTAGAGCTATGTCCCCTCTACAACTTTGGTTTTTACCGCGATGCAAAATCTCCAGCGGATTCGTCGCCACCGTTGCTGGAAAACGGCCGGACTTGCCACCGGCGCGACCTTTTCTGTCAGCGCACAGCAACAGCCGAGGCCATTTTGGACTTAGCCCCCTGGCCTTTTTCCCGCCTCAACCAGCAGCCCCGCGACCCCACCTGTCAGTCGGTCGCCGTTTTCACCAAAAAGTACCCAGTTTTCGGGAAAACACCACCGTGCAGTCCCCGGACCGCCCACGTGTCGCATCCCCGCTGGGTGACACGCGCGCGTGGCCCCCGCTAAACCCGGCCCCACTTGTCAGCGGTTGCGGCTAGGCAATGTCCGGGTGAGAGACGCCAACCCAGCCGCTGCGCCCAACCGGTTGCTGGGTCAGCATGGACCCCACCCGTCAGCGTCTGGAGCTAATTCCCTCTGAGTATAAAAAGTTTTCTGTTTATCTGTTTAAATAAAACAAATTCAAAAATGTTTAAATACAAATTCAAATCTGTTTTTAAATAACTTTAAAATTATAAATCCAAATAATACAAATGAT
The DNA here is from genome assembly GCA_910589775.1 of Avena eriantha. NCBI lineage: Eukaryota > Viridiplantae > Streptophyta > Magnoliopsida > Poales > Poaceae > Avena > Avena eriantha. The sequence goes on along the minus strand of OU342740.1, from coordinate 53,156,681 downwards.
ATATGTTTTTGGATCAAAAGAATGTGAGGATTTCAAATATGCCAATCAAAATATTGTTTGAGCATTTTAAAATTTCGAGATAATTAAAATTACAATAAAATGCCCTTTTCTTAATAAATTAATAACTTTAAATCTATAACTCCAAATTTGACAAATAATATGTCTAAATCGATCAGCGCGACGAGCCCGTTCTATCTATGCATTCCTTGTTCTGAATTGAAGCATGCATCATGCCATATTTAAAAATCAGAACTGTTTATGACTATAAAATTTGACTAAATAAATAATAAAATGAATTATTCTTGTCCCCACACCTCAACCATGCCATGCTACTTTATTGCCATGTAAATCGTGCATCATTCATCATGGCATGCTTATTTGCTTGTCGCATTTTAATTCATATGCTTGTGCACTTTATTTATGTTGGCCCTTGTTTGTTTGGTTCTTCTTCGAATAGACGCCCAGCAGGAGAATTATCAGGAATCACAGGAGTTCTACCCAGATCCATCTCTCGCTTCAACTAAGCTGCCAGGCAAGCACTACCACATGCTTGCATACATATAGTACCTATTGCCTCTATCTTATTCTTGCATCATCGAGTCGCGATTGCATTAAACTGAATCCCAAGTACTGCATAGCCTTTACTTTTAAACCCCACCGAAGCTTGTTCCTCCATCCCATGAGCCATTACTACATGAGTTGTTTGAGCCATGCGAGTCGTAGAAACGCATGAGTAGGGTATGTGAGTGTCTGATGGATAACGAGGTACCTAAACAACTTAACCTGAGTAGTAATGGGATAACTAATGAAAGAGGCACCGGTGAGCAATATCTGCTATTTGGTTATTCATGCTCACTTGTGTCCCGTAGGACCCCGAGTACTTGATTCCTGTTCCTTGACAATTCGCACTATCCACATCCGGGAGGCCTTATGGATCCCCCCCTGAGCCAGAGCTTGATTCATTCTTATTTCTTGGGGCCACAAAGTAGTTTGGGGCTTTATTACTATTCTGTACTTATGCCGTGCTTTACTATTTTATTTAAGATTGTGCATGGAGCATCTGTACTGTTTTGGATGCGGAGTGTTTTCGCGGTATCGAAAAGCCCAGTCACATTTTCGGGTTCCCAGTCTTTTACAGCCATTGACGCAAACCTTGGGTCCGTCTCGGAGCCGGCCAACTTTGTTGCGGGTAGCTTAATGGGGTGGCCCCCTGAAATATTTCTGAATCCTGTGATCGCTTTGTCGTGAATGCCTCGTTGGGTTTTGAGTTGGTTTTTCTGAGGTTGATCGAGTGTGTGTTGCTATTTGTGCACCCCTGCAGGGTAAATCTTTCTGAAAGCCGTGTCCGCGGTTATGGACGACTTGGAGCATAGTTTCTCGATCATAGACAAGTATAACTAAATTACCGCTTTTAATTTGACTAAGTACCTGACTAGTAAATAGGGCAATGCTCATGGAATGGTTAATAAAACTGCCAACGGTTGGGTTGTTCGTCCGCTTTCTCGTTTGTAAGCGAGAAGGAGGATGGATCTGTTAATTATACTGTTAAAACTGTTGTTACTAATTAACGGACATCTGTCTATCTTTGGTTAGGCGGATGGATAGCGAGTATCTATAGACTTGTTAGTTATTATCTTTTGCTGCAATTGCGTCACCCCAGGTTATGTCCCCTTTAGAGGCATAAAGACTTGCTGAGTACCCCTAGGGTCTCACACGAGAAATTGTTTGATTCAGATGGACAGGTGTACCCGCAAGATGGATACTGGGTGGAGGAGACGGATGATGTTGGCAACGATCACTCGGTGTAGAGATTCCGGGAACGGGGATCCGTGAGATCTGTGGGCGGGATGTGTTTATTTATGTGGCATCTTATGCCGATTTGCTTCTTATCCGTACTCGGATCTTGTTTTCCGCTTCCGCCTGATACTCTGATGTTTGATGTATGAGGAGCTATCCGAAAATATTATCTCTATCTAGGATATTTGAATCTTGCCGTATGGCGTTGGAATATTTTCTATTTCTTTTAGATGGATTGGCTCTGAGGACTGTTGTATGTGGCTTGCATACATACTCACTTGTGTATGTAGTTGATCCCTTTGCCTGCCGATTACGCCGCTCGTTCTTGTCCCGATGCTCTGAAAGTGGTTAGGACGGCCGAAAGGTCTACCGTGAGTGGCCCCGGGCCCCACCGTACTATTTTAACCACTTTCGCTCATCCAGGCATGTAACTAAGAGCATAATTCACCAAGGTAGTTACAATTGGTATCAGAGCCATCCCGCCCTTCAGGGTCTCAGCCAAAATGGTCGTTGTCAGTCTAGCAAATATTTTGGTAGCTATGTATACTAGGGAAAAACAAACGTGAGAGTAGGACTGCTTCCATTTTTCTTCTTACCCACCCACCCACCCTTTTTCTGGTAAGGAAGTGTAACGTTTTCAATCCTCTTCTAAAAATTCAAACGAGGATTCACGTGTTCTGGGTTCCGTAGTACCATAGGTTGTGTGTGTGTGTGTGTGTGTGTGTGTGTGTGTGTGAATTCCTTGTCTATCTGTTGCATCCAAATGTTATCGCTATCTGCCTTTTGGTTATCAATTGTTGGTACATTCCATACCGATAGGCCTTTGTAAACCGACGCAATCTATCTGATTCGTTGTATACCGGTGCGATCTGTCTTACTCTTTGTTATCCGACGTTATCTTGTTTGGGGTGTTCGTTTCCGTAGTTACTAATCTTTAGGTTAATCTTAAGGAGAAGGTGTTGGGATATGTGTTTTACTGATTCATGTGCGGAGTAATGATTTGAGTGCGGGATGGAGTCGCGACCATACCACTACTTTTATCATTCGCTCTTGTATATTGAATGAGTAGAGTTACTAATCTTGATTCGTTAAGTGGTTTTGCGCATATAGTGGTATTTTGATGCCGAAATTTGCGGAAATTTTTTCTTTGTTAGTTTGTGTACCACACTCCTTGTTCAGTCGTGTGCGTTATGCTTAATATCTTCTAGTTGCCTTGAACTTTGTTGATATTTTAATATCATCTCAGTGAATTATATCCTTTAATTTTGGTTAATTCCATTTTGGTACTATTTTGGATTATTATCATTCTCCATTATAGTACTGACTTGTGTTTTATATCAATCACAGGATGGCACCACTACGCCGTTTTGAGGAGGACATACCACCTGAACTTGGGGCTGCTTTGGCAAGTATTGCAAATGCTTTGGGAACAATGCAGCAGAACCAGCAGCACTTCGAGGAAAGCGTGAGGAGGAATGAGTTTGTTCCACTACCTCCACCTCCCAAGCGAGGAGACATCAAGAGTTTTCTCAAGTTCAACCCACGCAATTTGAGGTGTCTGATCAGCCACTTGATGTGGAAGATTGGCTGCGTGAAGTGTCAAGGTTGCTGATGACTGCGGATGTTCTTGAGCAAGAATGGGTCAAATGTGCCACTCACCTTCTGAAGGGAGATGCAGCTCTCTGGTGGGAAAATTACCTCAAGGCAGACCTCTCTGGTTTTCAGCCTACTTGGGAGCAATTCATTGCGGCTTTCAAAGAGCAATATCTGTCAGAAATTGTCATGGAAAGGATGAAGGAAGTGTTTCTCAACCTCAAGCAGGGCACTGACAATGTCAATACCTACATCAGAAACTTCATGAACCTTTCTCGGTATGGTGGCGATGAGATCTCTGCTGACAAGAAGAAGCAAAAGAGGTTTAGGCAAGGCCTCAATGCATCCATCAAATATGCAATCACTCATGCAAGGCCGACGTCTTTTCTGGAACTCCAACACACAGCTCTGCAGGAAGAAGCAAGTAGGCAAGTGTTTGAACATTCAAAGAAACACAGCCACGATACAGCAAGCTCTTCTGCTATGACAACTCCTTCTAAGCGTTGTGTCTAGGTTCGTAACACCCTACCGTCGCTCCCTGCTCCACCAAGACCATCAAGCTATGCGGCAAGGCCACCAAACTCCTTCACTGCGGCTCCCAGGGGCTAGAACCACAACTACCCTGGAGCGCCTGGCGGAGTCCCTGGCTACGTTGCTCCACGTCCACCTGGTGCTTGCTACACTTGTGGAAACACTGGGCATCAGCACTGGAATTGTCCTATGAACAACAAAGCTCTTCCACCACCACCTCCAAGACCTGCGGCAAGTTCTCCTATGGTTCGTGCACCTCCACCTCGGGCTCTCAACATCAACACCAAGCCTGGGTCTACGGTTGCTCGTGCCAACTGTGTCAACGTCGCTCAAGCTGAGCATGCACCTAGAGTTGTCATGGGTATGCTTCCTGTTAACTCAATTCCTGCTCGAGTTTTGTTTGATTCTGGCGCATCGCATTCTTTTGTTTCTCACAAGTTTGCAAGTGAGAATGAGTTAGCAATGGATCCTCTCCCCAAGCGTTTAATGGTTCTTTCTCCTGGAGCAACAATGGCATCTTCTAAAATCAGCCATGGCAATCAAACTGAGATTGGTGGCTCTTCGTTTCCGGCTTCCTTAATTATTCTGGGAAATTCTGATATTGATGTTATCTTGGGCATGGATTGGTTAACAGCAAATGCAGCTGTGATTGATTGTGCTGAATGTTCGGTTTCTCTGAAAATTCCTGAAGGCCATATAGTCTATTCTCCAAGTCTGACTCCTACAATTCAGCTTTTCTCTTTTGCGGCTCTGAATGATGATGCTATGGAAGGTATTCAGAGTGTTCCGGTGGTCTGTGAGTTTCCAGATGTTTTTCCTGAAGAGTTGCCAAGTATGCCTCCGGATCGTGAGGTTGAGTTTGTGATTGAACTTGAACCTGGTACCGCTCCTATCTCCAAGCGGCCTTATAAAATGGGTCCTGCTGAGTTGGCTGAACTCAAACGCTAGCTTGATGAACAAGAGAAGTTGGGTTTCATTCAGCACAGTACTTCTTCTTGGGGTAGCCCAACCATCTTTGTGAAGAAGCGAGACAAGACTGATAGAATTTGTGTTGACTATCGGGCACTCAATGCTAAAACAATCAAGAATAAATATCCCCTTCTGCGGATTAATGATCTCTTTGATCAGCTAGCTGGAGCTGTGGTATTCTCTAAACTTGATTTGAGAAGTGGCTATCATCAAATCAAGATCCGCAAGGAAGATGTTCCTAAAACAGCTTTCACCACCCGCTATGGCCTGTATGAGTACACGGTCATGTCTTTCGGTCTCACCAACCCACCTGCCACCTTCTCGAGGCTTATGAACTCGGTTTTCATGGAGTATCTTGATAAGTTCGTTGTGGTATATCTGGATGACATTCTAGTCTATTCTAAGTCAAAGGAAGAACACGAAGAACACCTTCGTTGTGTCCTAAACAAGCTTCGTGAGAACCATCTGTATGAAAAGTTTTCCAAGTGTGAGTTTTGGCTGCCTCAAGTCACCTACCTTGGTCACGTCATCTTTGCCAAGGGCATTGCCGTCAACTCAGAAACTATTAAGACAATTATGGACTGGCTTCCACCCATAAATGTCAAAGAAGTCTGGAGTTTCCTTTGTTTGGCCAGTTACTGTCGTTGCTTCGTTCAAAATTTCTCGAAGATTACGAAGCCTCTTACCGATCTCCTCAAGAAAGGCAAGAAATACCTTTGGACTCCTACATGTCAAGCAAGCTTTGAAACACTCAAAGAGAAGCTCACTTCCACACCAGTTTTGGTTCCTCTAGATACATCAAAGCCTTTCCAGATATTCTGTGACGCCTCATTGCAAGGATTGGGTGCGATCCTTATGCAAGAAAAGCAAGTTGTTGCTTATGCCTCTGGACAGTTGAAGACGCATGAGATCAACTATCCTACACATGACCTCGAACTCGCAGCAGTTGTCTTTGCTTTGAAAGTATGGAGGCATTACTTGCTTGGCAACCGTTGTGAGATCTTTTCTGATCATAAGAGTCTGAAGTATATCTTCACACAGCCTGATCTCAACCTTCGTTAGAGGAGGTGGATTGAAACAATCAATGATTTCGATTTGACCATCAACCACACTCCGGGCAAAGCTAATGTCATGGCCGATGCTCTCAGCAGAAAAGCTTATGTCAACAATCTCATGGTAGAACAACAACAACCTCTCTTGTGCGAGGAATTCCACAAGCTCAACCTGGAAATTGTGGATCAAGGGTATCTTCTGAACCTTCTGGCAACACCTCTCTTGGAAGAAAAAGTTCGTTCCATTCAACTTGGTGATCCTTACACTAAAAAGATCATCTCCAACATTCAGCTTCCGAAGTATGAGTCTTTCCACGTTGATGACCAAGGCACACTTTTCTTTGATCACCGGATGTTTGTTCCGAACTACCCGGGTTTAAGAGAGAAAGTTCTCAAGGAGGCGCATGATTCCGTTCTTTCTATCCATCCTGGCAGCACTAAGATGTACATGGACTTGAAAACACAATATTGGTGGCCTGGGTTGAAACGATATTGTGCCAAGTATGTCTCGGAGTGTGATGTCTGTCGCAGAGTTAAAGCTGTCCATCAGAAACCTTCCGGTCTTCTACAACCATTGAAGCCTCTGGAATGGAAATGGGAGAAAGTAGAGATGGACTTCATCACTGGTTTTCCAAGGTCACAGAAGGGCAACAATGCAATCTTTGTTGTCATCGATAGGCTTTCTAAAGTAGCTCACTTCTTTCCCGTCAAAGAAACAATTTCTGCAATTCAGTTGGCTGAGCTCTATATCAACATAATTGTCTCTCTATATGGAGTTCCTCTTGAGATCAGCTCAGACCGTGGAAGCATCTTCACTTCCAAGTTCTGGGGAAGTTTCCAAAATGCTTTGGGAACAAAATTAAAATTCAGCACAGCTTACCACCCTCAGTCGCAAGGACAAGTTGAAAGGATCAATCAGATTCTGGAAGATATGCTCCGTGCTTGCGTTATCTCTTTTGGTATGAAGTGGGAAGAATGTCTTCCTTATGCTGAATTCTCTTACAACAACAGCTTCCAGAAAAGTCTAAAGATGGCACCATTTGAGGCTCTCTATGGTCGCAAATGCAGAACTCCGATTGGTTGGTCGGGCGCAGGTGAAAGAATATTGTTTGGCCCCGACATTGTAACTCAAGCGGAGGAGAAAGTTCACATCATTCTTGAAAACCTGAAGATTGCTCAAAGTCGCCAGAAGAGCAATTATGACAGAAAGCACACGGACATGGAGTATGTCCCTGGTGATCTCGTTTATCTTCGTGTCACTCCCATGAGAGGCACGCACCGCTTTGGTATCAAAGGGAACCTGGCTCCTAGATACATCGGTCCTTTCAAAATTCGTGGAAGAAGAGGAGAAGTTGCTTATGCTCTTGAGCTCCCTGAAAAACTCAAGGTTCATGATGTTTTCCACATCTCTCAACTCAAGAAGTGCTTCAAGGATCCCGGCAGGACCGTGGACCATGAACTCATCAATCTCCAAGAAGATCTGTCTTATCAAGAACACCCCATTAAAATTCTAGAAGTCGCAGAAAGAAGGACTCGCAACAAGTCCATCAAGTTCTGCAAGGTGCACTGGTCGCACCATTCCGTTGATGAACCCACTTGGGAACGTGAAGATGAGCTCCGTGCCAAGTATCCTACCCTCTTTCAATCTTCTTCTTCTTCCTAGAATCTCGGGGCGAGATTCCTGTTTAGTGGGGGAGAGCTGTAGCATCCCAATTGTCTAAAAATTGTAATGCTACTTGGTCTAGTAATATAATGGATACTTACTACAGATAATTGTTGCATCATAATTATATCATGCTCATGCCATCATGCCACCTTGCATGTAGCACTACAGTACTGAAAAGACTGTAGATTCTATGCAACATGCCAATCCCTGGATCGGTTCATTGGCTTACATAGAACATAGATGAAATAACAAAGTAATAATCCGTGTATCGTAAATAACGAAGATCCAGAAGGTTCATTTATTACAAAGTGGCTTAGCTCAAAGGCTAGCTCACACATAAATCAAGTAGCAACACAAAGAAAGATACTACTCCGTCTTCAAATTGCCCACGAGGGAACAAGTGTCGAGTGGAGTACCGCGACCTATATCGAATCACTCGGAATCGGTATAACCTGCAGAATCAAACGTAGCAGCCCCGAAGGGTCAATACATGGAATGTATGGCAAGTAGCGCTAAGGTAAAGGAGACAATGCACCTAACATCTACATGCTTATTTGGCTAGTGGAGCTTTGGCTAGCTTGCACTTTTCAAACACATTGATCCTACTTTCATAAACCATTTAATTCACAGCAACCCGTTAAGTTCACCCATCAAGTTTTAGTAAATAAGAAATAAGGATGAGCGAGAATATGTCATAGTCTCAAGATCAAGCAACTCAATTTGTCCATAACCGGGGACACGACTAAGTACTCAGTTTTCACACCCTGCAGGGGTTTGTACACTTTACCCATGTGACCTGGCCAACCCAGCTCGTACCATCACACTCATATTGTGTGATGATAGGGAGAAGTCCAAGAAGGGACCTTTCGGGAAGTAGATCACCAAACCCCACTGCGCACCGGTCCAAACCTATCAGTCACTACATCTCTGGCTACGCTGGGGTCGGATCACCACGACCTACTAAGTCCAACCAGCCACCCATTCTTACTGGCACATGGTTGCACACGTAAGTTACCATAACAAAGAGAACCAATCCTTCTCAGTACCCTGGGCGGCATTCCCCACCATTAACCACACTCGATGACCATCCAACCATTCCGCCTAGGTAGTTCATTAACACTTAGTTGCTTTAGTTTGAAACAAACACAACTCCACCATAGTGTGATCCCCTTTCCCCGTCTTCACAGCGAGTCTAAGCACATCTACTGAGCGGGTCTCAACTACAAGGAGAATCCTACCACAATATATATGATATAGCATAGCATAGTAGTTCCTACACAATAACTACAGAAATACACTACACATGCATAAGAGAAAATAGTAGGACAATGGTATGAACAAAATAGCATCTACTTGCCTTGGCGGTAGGAGTCGAGGGTACAATCCTCGCAGAAACAAGCGTTGCACTCATCACAATCTACACGATACAAAACAACACATAAACAACATACCAAACATAAGCAGGTGCACAAATGCATGCATGATTACTCAACAAGATTTTCAGTAACCTCTCGGTGTTCTCTGATGTTTACTACTACTGCATGATGTATGGAAAATCTTTAATGCAATGAAAACAAGGCTATGCAATTTGTGAACCCAAATAATAGGCTTTTAGGCAAAACACTAAGACTTTCTAGTAAACAGAGTTGTAAGGCCTGGGCAAAAATACTACTGTGTAGGTAACATGATTTAAAACCAGGGGCAATTGGAATCACGCAAAAAGGCATTACAGAACTTTTCCTATAATTTTTATAGTGTTTTAAACCTTTTTAAAGTCTCAGGGAAATACAAACATTAAACCTGAAACATTATTGCGGAATAAAATTCTACGCAATTTTGTGAATCCAACGACATATTATTTGCAAAATTTGGCCTACTAAATCTTTTTCTACGAAATTTTGAAGTTAAAACAATTTTCTGCAATTTTTACTAAAATCTGAAAAACGAGGGAATATTCCCGAGGAATATTCCTGCTGACTTGTCCACGTCGACGTGGCGCTGACTGGGTCTGTTTGACCGGTCAACGGTCCACTGGGCGGTCATCGGACAGATCTGGGCCGTCCATCCCGGATCGGACGGCGGCGGCGCGAGCTGGACCTCACCTGCTCGACCGACGGCGGCGGTGGCTCAGGCGAGTGTCGGCGGCGGCGTTCCGGTGGGTGTCAGTGGCGGCGGATCGGTCTACGGCATACGGCGGCGGGTGGCGGTTCTAGGGGTGGCCCCGGCGCGGGCGGGGGCTGCCTCGGGCGGCGGCGGAGGGTGAACGGAGCGGCGGGCGGACGGCGACTCCGACGAGGTCGTGGGGGGGGGGGAGGGGCGGCTCCGGCGGCTGTGGAAGAAAAAGAAAAGTCAGAAAAAGTGGGGGTGTGCGCTGTGGTGCTCCCGGGACAGAAAGGAGGCGCGGGGGTCAGCGGGAGCTTCCTACCGACGACAATGGCGGCGGCGGCTCCGGCGAGGAATTCGGCGGCGTCGGCGGCGTTTCCGAGGGCTTCGAGAGGGGGAAAAGGTGTGGGGTGTCGGCGGCTTTAAGGGGGGGTAGCGTAGTACACGGGGGCGGAACGGACCCCGCAGAAATCGGCTTGCCGGCGAACCTCGGTGTCCATGCTCGACACGAGCACGGTCTGCTCGAGCGCTGCCACTGGCAGGTGGGGCCTGGGCGGCGGCGGGCTACGGGCCGCGCGCGCGGTAATTGCTATGCGCCGCTCGCTGGCATGCAGCAACCGGGTGGGCTGCTGGGCCGCGGTGGGCCGGCGGGTGGCTGGCCGATGCGGTTTCCCCCTTTTTTTTCAAACAGTATCTGAATCTGACTGAACTGTCTGCAAGTCTGAACTTTTTCTGCACTTCGGTAAATTGGCCATAACTTTTGATCCAGGACTCCGAATTGAACGAAACAAAGTCCTACGGGTTCGTAGAGACGTGCTCTACGCAACCATACATCTGGAATGTCCAAAAGTAACCATTTTTAAAGATGCAAGGCAAGGATCTAGTAATCTCATATAAGAGAGGGAAAGACAAAAATAGGTAGCGTTTTGGCCAAAACACTTTAAAACTGAATTTTGGAAAATATGACCATGAATGCAATGGCATGTATGTATGCAGTGCCAAATGTAGAATTTGGGATGTGACAAGACTAACCCCCTTAAGATGAATCTCGTCCTCGAGATTCGACGTGGCTAGCAAATAGGTGTGGGTGGTCCTCTCGGAGGTCATCCTCTCGCTCCCAGGTGGCTTCCTCTTCGGTGTGGTGGCTCCATTGTACCTTGCAGAACCTGATCGTCTTGCTGCGTGTAAATCTCTCTGCTATTTCCAAGATCTTGACCGGTTTCTCCTCATAGGTCAGGTCACTCTCTAGCTGAACCTCATCTAATGGCACGGTATCCCTCAACGGTGTATCTACCATCTCCGGGTGACATTTCTTCAGCTGAGACACATGGAACATGTCGTGAACAGCGGATAGAGCCTCTGGCATCTCCAGCTGGTACGCAACCTCTCCTTTGCGCGCCAGGATCTTGTAGGGCCCTATAAACCGAGGTGCCAGCTTGCCCTTGATCCCAAATCGCTTAATTCCACGCAGAGGCGAAACTCTGAGGTAGGATTGATCTCCAATCTCATACACCACTTCCTTGCGCTTAGAATCAGCATAACTCTTCTGTCTCGATTGTGCCACCTTCAACCTGTCCCAAACCAAACTAACCTTCTCTTCAGCATCCTTGATCAAATCTGGCCCAAACAGTTGACGCTCACCTACTCCATCCCATAACAATGGTGTTCTGCACCTCTTACCATATAGTACATCAAATGGTGACGTCTTGATGCTGGATTGGTAGCTGTTGTTGTAGGAGAACTCAGCATAAGGCAAATTTTCATCCCAACTAGCGCCATGGGCTAGAGCGCAAGCTCTCAACATATCCTCCAAGATCTGATTCACCCTCTCGGTTTGCCCATCCGTCTGGGGGATAAACGCCGTGCTAAATTCCAACCTCGTTCCCAACGACTCATGTAGCTGGCACCAAAAATGAGAGGTGAATTGGGTGCCTCTATCTGACACAATGCTCTTAGGAACTACATGCTGGCACACAATTCTGTTCATGTAGATCTTGGCTAACTTAGCACTGGTATAAGTGGTCTTCACGGGTATAAAGTGAGCTACCTTGGTCAAATGATCCACCACTACCCAAATAGAATCATATCCTGACTTGGTCCTGGGTAATCCTGTGATGAAATCCATTCCAACTCTATCCCACTTCCATTTAGGTACCGGTAATGGCTGTAGCAACCCTGCTGGCTTCTGGTGTTCAGCCTTCACTCTACTACAGACATCACATAGAGCAATATACTCTGCAATCTCCCGCCTCATGTTAACCCACCAAAACCTTTCCTTCAAATCCATGTACATCTTCGTGTTACCTGGATGTATGGAGTATGGTGAATTATGAGCTTCCTGGAATATCATCTTCCTAATCTCCGGATCGTTGGGCACGCACAAGCGGTCCTTGTGCCATAGTGTCCCTTGGTCATCCTCGCGAAAACCTTCGGCCTTGCCCTTGGGTATGTTTCCTCTTATCTCCTCCAGTTCACCATCCTTCTTTTGAGCTTCTCTAATCTTGTCCAAAAGCATTGGCTTAACTTCCATTGTCGCCAAGTATCCCTCGGATACTACCTCCAACCTGAGATCCTTGAGTTGTTCACACAAATCCTTGGGTAATTGCCCCACGGTCAAACTATTAGCATACACCTTGCGGCTTAGCGCATCTGCTACAACATTAGCCTTCCCTGGGTGATATTGCAAACTCATGTCGTAGTCCTTTATGAGCTCCAACCATCTCCTATGTCTCATATTCAGCTCCTTCTGAGGGAATATGTATTTTAGACTCTTGTGGTCCGTAAACACATCACAATGCTTACCCATCAGGTAGTGCCTCCATACCTTGAGCGCGTGCACAACTGACGCTAATTCCAAGTCATGTGTGGGGTAGTTCCTCTCGTGGTGTTTGAGTTGGCGCGAGGCATAGGATACCACTCTCCCATCCTGCATCAGTACACTACCCAGCCCCTGACGAGAGGCATCACAATACACTTGGAAATCCTTCTGTATATCTGGCAAACATAGGATAGGTGTGGTCACTGGGCGTTGCTTCAGTTCCTGGAAACTAGCTTCACACTCTTCCGTCCACTCAAATCTTTTCTCTTTCTTTAATAACTCAGTCATTGGCTTCGCAACCTTGGAGAAGTTTTCTATAAACCTCCTGTAATATCCAGCAAGTCCCAAGAAACCCCTAATATCTCCCACATTCTTGGGTGACTCCCATTCTGTAACTGACGCCACCTTGCTTGGATCAACTGCAACTCCTTCACCTGACACTATGTGTCCTAGGAATCCCACAGTGTTCAACCAAAACTCGCACTTTCTAAACTTAGCATATAGCTTATGCTCCCTCAGCTTCTCCATAATTAGGCGCAGATGCTTCTCATGCTCATTATCATCTTTAGAATATATCAGTATGTCATCGATGAATACCACGACAAATTTATCCAAGTACTCCATGAATACCTTGTTCATCATGGTCATAAAATATGCCGGAGCATTTGTTAGTCCAAAAGACATATCTGTATACTCATATAACCCATACCTAGTGGTGAAGGCGGTCTTGGGTACGTCTTCCTCATGGATCTTCAATTGGAAATACCCTGATCTTAGATCGATCTTGGAAAATACCTTCGCTCCTTCCAACTGATCGAACATGTCATTTATATTGGGCAATGGGTATTATTTCTTGATGGTCACTTCATTAAGTGAGCGGTAGTCAACCACCAATCTCTTACTACTGTCCTTCTTCTCCACGAATAGAACAGGCGCGCCCCAAGATGATGAACTAGGCCGAATAAATCCCTCTTCCAATTGCTCCCTAAGCTGCTTCTTTAATTCCTTCAGTTCCTCCACATCCATCTTATATGGCCTCTTGGCTATCGGTCCCGTTCCCGGCATCAAGTCAATAAGAAACTCCACAACCCTGTCAGGTGGCATCCCTGACAACTCGTCCGGAAACACATCGGGGTACTCCTTTACTACAGGTACGGTGTCCATGCTAACCCCCTTAAGAGAGTTCACCTTAGTACCCTCAAGACGTGTTGCTGACTTGAACTTAATCTTTATGGCTCGTGGTGTCCTAAGAGAGATGGCACGTTGTGCACAATCTATTTGGCCATCATGCTCGGACAGCCAATCCATGCCAAGTATTACATCTAGTCCTTGCGACTCCAAAACTACCAAATGGGCTGGGAAGCTGTGTGCTCCAATTCCTATGGTAAGATCACGACATCCCTTACTAGCTAGCATCTCTCCTCCTGGTGAGCTCACTCTAATAGTCCCTTTTAGCGACTCAGTGGCTAACTTATGTTTATCCACAAATGCCCGTGATACGAATGAATGCGATGCACCAGTATCAAATAGAACAAGTGCAATATGGGAATCGATTGGAAACTTACCAATCACGAGATCCGGCTCATCACGGATTTCCTCCACATTCACATGGTTCACACTCGCCTTCTGGTTGGGTCCAAGCTTGGGTCCCACTCCCGTGTTCTTCTCCGGGCAGGTACTAGCATAGTGACCCAGCTTCTTGCATTTGTAGCACTCCACATTGCTGAGATCCTTCTTGCTCACATAGTCATGTCCATTGTTCCTCCCAGAGTTGCTGTGGTGGCTCCTGTGACCATTATGGTGGCGGTCATTTCCTCCACGGTGGTGATTGTCACTCCTGTGACCATCGTGGCGATGTCCATTGCTTCCACGGTGGCTGCGGTCATCTCCGCCATGCCTAGAATGTCCCGAGTGTCCATGATAAGAGGTGCGAGCACGGTGGTGTGATCCTGAGGAGTGATGGTTGTTCTTCCTCTTGCGTCGCTCCACCTGCTGTTGTTTCCCTTCCAGAATTCTAGCCTTGTCCATCAGCTCCTGAAAAGTCGGACAATAAACCACTGATAGTTGAAGTGAGAGCTCATCACTGAGACCATCCAGGAACCTCTCCCTCCTCTTGGCATCAGTGTCCACATCCTCAGGGGCATAGCGAGAGAGATTGTTGAATTCCTCTATGTAATCCGCCACAATGTGGTTGGTCTGGCGCAGGTTGCGGAACTCCTTCCTCTTCAGGCTCATGGTCCCGACAGATACGTGGTTCGTCCTGAATCCTTCCTCAAACATAGCCCAGGTAACTGTCTCTAGCGGGTGAGTAATCTGGAAAGCATCCCACCATGAGGCAGCTGATCCCTCCAGCAAGTGAGCAGCAAATCTCACCTTCTCAGCATTAGTGCAACCAACGGTCACCAGGTCCTTGTTCATGGAACGAAGCCAGTCGAGAGCAATCATGGGCTCAGGTGCAGAGGAGAACTTAGCTGGCCTCAGTCTCAAGAACCTAGTGAGAGCATCCCCCTGCGGCGGGTTGTTCCCGTTGTTGTTGTTGTTGTTGTTGTTGTTGTTGTTGTTGTTGTTGTTGTTGTTGTTGTTGTTGTTGTTGTTGTTGTTGTTATTATTATTGTTGTTGTTGTTCTGAGTTGCCAGGAATTGCATCATCACTTGGGTCAGCTGTGCTTGAGCAGGCATGAGCTGAGCCATCTCATCTGGTCGGCGGCGTGACATCTGCGGTTCAGCACAGGTAAGATTAGAGAGTAACAACTACAGATAAGCGATAGCCCGCTACCCATGCAACAAGCTCAAGTCACATCCATCATAATCAATCACCACAAGATCAAACACACACACAAACATCATTCCAGGTTTTCACTAACAGTATATAGCTACAAAATTAGTTTAGGAGCGCTGGCAAAAACGTTTGGTAAAGTAAAACAGCAAAATAAGCAAAACTAGAAAATCTGGCAGAACAGTTCTGTCCTGTTCACGAATTTTTCTGGGGACCTTAAACTCGTCAGGAATTTTAGCCAATTTTTGTGCATATGCTACAGTTAATTACGCTCCAGATCCTAAAATATGAGCACAGTCCGAATTACCAGTAAGGAGTTAAAAATCGCACGGTAAAACTGGTCAGGCAGAAAACTGCAGCAGTAAAGGCACGAAGTATACCCAAACTTGTTCAAAAATCATTTAATAAATCTCACGAAAATTCCTGGAACCTCAAGGTACCTAACTGAGCAATCTAAATACAATAAGCTAATAGTTCAGAAGTTTACATTGATCGATGTCTAAGACTAACGAATATCCCTAACGAAGACTAGTTTTGGAGGACCATCTCTAGCTATTTGATGAATAGGTTGCAGTAGGTTCTGGCGTCCATGCGCCGACGCTTCGCTCTTGGTGCATGCCACGGTGGTGGTGTGTACACCTCTCCCGAGTCCTCTTCACTTGAGTCCTCGAATTCCACCTCTTCGGGGTCCTCCTCATCACTTCCTTCAACAAAAGCGCCTGCTGCATCTCCTCCATCATTGTCATCGCTTCCTCCATCATCAATGCCTCCACCATCATCATTGTTACCTCCTCCACCATTGTCCGCATCATCATCATCACTATGATCATCGTCATGAACATCGTTCCCATCATCACCGTTACCATTGTTTGGTGGAGGATTCTGTTGTGCTTGAAGGGCAGCAATCTGGGCAGCCATGTCCACAATGGTTTGATCACGTTCAGCCACAACTTGATTCCTCTGCTCAATGGTTTGGTTCAGCGCTACAATGGTGGCATCTCTTCCAATGAGGGCTTGCTCCATTGTATTCACAGCGGTGTGCAAGGTTTCCATCTCATACCCTTGCAGATGCACAGTGCCCTGAAAGTAATCCAGCTCCTCTCTTTGCTGCATCAACTTCTCTTCCCTCTCCCAAGCTTTGATCTCCATGTATTCTAGTTGCTTCACTTGGAGTGGCATGTTGTTCTGATCACCTGTGATAATCATCAAAAGTCCTTGCTCATTACGACCTCCAAATGCAAGGAAGGGTGAACCTGCTGGTAGTCGGTGTCGGTGGAGATAGCACAGGCATGACAGGGTCTCGTGCATGGCCGACTCCACTCCTTTCTCCCAGGTAAGGTACTTCTTGGTGAGGTTCAGATTCTCAATACCAGGCACAGTGGGGTCTGCAAGAACAATCGCGGTGATCTCCCACATGCGATCTCCAGGCACATAGGTGTTCATCCTTCTCCCTTTGAACATCGGCATCAGCATGCCCAGTGTCTTGCAAAGGTCCGCCAGCTGTCTTGCAAAGGGCCTTGGTGATTGAAGCTCAACATACACAACTCTGGTAGCATCTCCCATCTATCAATTGTAAAAGAGGAAAGAGTGAGAATAGCAAAAGAGAAGAATTTACTAGAGTGAATGGCATAAGAATAAAGACAGAATTTGAAATAGGCTTAAGTAAACATAAGGCGTCCTATTCCAATCCTAGGTCACGATCCTACAGTCAACACATGGCTCTGATACCATCTGTAGCACTACAGTACTGAAAAGACTGTAGCTTCTATGCAACATGCTAATCCCTGGATCGGTTCATTGGCTTACATAGAACATAGTTGAAATAACAAAGTAATAATCCGTGTATCGTAAATAACGAAAATCTAGAAGGTTCATTTATTACAAAGTCTCTTAGCTCGAAGGCTAGTTCACACATAAATCAAGTAGCAACACAAATAAAGATACTACTCTATCTTCAAATTGCCCACGAGGGAACAAGTGTCGAGTGGAGTACCGCGACCTATATCGAATCACTCGGAATCGGTATAACCTACAACATGAAACGTAGCAGCCCCGAAGGGTCAATACATGGAATGTATGGCAAGTAGCGCTAAGGTAAAGGAGACAATGCACCTAACATCTACATGCTTATTTGGCTAGTGGAGCTTTGGCTAGCTTGCACTTTTCAAACACATTGATCCTACTTTCATAAACCATTTAATTCATAGCAACCCGTTAAGTTCACCCATCAAGTTTTAGTAAATAAGAAATAAGGATGAGCGAGAATATGTCATAGTCTCAAGATCAAGCACCTCAATTTTTCCATAACCGGGGACACGGCTAAGTACTCAGTTTTCACACCCTGCAGGGATTTGTACACTTTACCCATGTGACCTGGCCAACCCAGCTCGTACCATCACACTCATATTGTGTGATGATAGGGAGAAGTCCAAGAAGGGACCTTTCGGGAAGTAGATCACCAAACCCCACTGCGCACGGGTCCCAACCTATCAGTCACTACATCTCTGGCTACGCTGGGGTCGGATCACCACGACCTACTAAGTCCAACCAGCCACCCATTCTTACTGGCACATGGTTGCACATGTAAGTTACCATAACAAAGAGAACCAATCCTTCTCAGTACCCTGGGCGGCATTCCCCACCGTTAACCACACTCCGATGACCATCCAACCATTCCGCCAGGTAGTTCATTAACACTTAGTTGTTTTAGTTTGAAACAAACACAACTCCACCATAGTGTGATCCCCTTTCCCCGTCTTCACAGCGAGTCTAAGCACATCTACTGAGCGGGGCTCAACTACAAGGAGAATCCTACCACAATATATAGGATATAGCATAGCATAGTAGTTCCTACACAATAACTACAGAAATACACTACACATGCATAAGACAAAATAGTAGGACAATGGTATGAAAAAAATAGCATCTACTTGCCTTGGCGGTAGGAGTCGAGGGTACAATCCTCGCAGAAACAAGCGTTGCACTCGTTACAATCTACACGATACAAAACAACACATAAACAACATACCAAACATAAGCAGGTGCACAAATGCATGCATGATTACTCAACAAGATTTTCAGTAACCTCTCGGTGTTCTCTGATGTTTACTACTACTGCATGATGTATGGAAAATCTTTAATGCAATGAAAACAAGGCTATGCAATTTGTGAACCCAAATAATAGGCTTTTAGGAAAAACACTAAGAATTTCCAGTAAACAGAGTTGTAAGGCATGGGAAAAAATACTACTGTGTAGGTAACATGATTTAAAACCAGGGGCAATTGGAATCACGCAAAAAGGCGTTACAGAACTTTTCCTATAATTTTTATAGTGTTTTAAGCCTTTTTAAAGTCTCAGGGAAATACAAACAGTAAACCTGAAACATTATTGCGGAATAAAATTCTAAGCAATTTTGTGAATCCAACGACATATTATTTGCAAAATTTGGCCCATTAAATCTTTTTCTACGAATTTTTGAAGTTAAAGCAATTTTCTGCAATTTTTAATAAAATCTGAAAAACGAGGGAATATTCCCGAGGAATATTCCCGCTGACTTGTCCACGTCAACGTGGCATTGACTGGGTCTGTTTGACCGGTCAAAGGTCCACTGGGCGGTCAGCGGACAGATCTGGGCCGTCCATCCCGGATCGGACGGCGGCGGCGCGAGCTGGAGCTCACCTGCTCGACCGACGGCGGTGGTGGCTCAGGCAAGTGTCGGCGGCGGCGTTCCGGTGGGTCTCGGTGGCGGCGGATCGGTTTACAGTGTGCGGCGGCGAGTGGCGGTTCTGGGGGTGGCCCTGGCGTGGGCGGGGCCTGCGTCGGGCGGCGGCGGAGGGTGAACGGAGCGGCGGGCGGACGGCGACTCCGGCGAGTTCGTGGGGGGGGGGGGCGGCTCCGGCGGCTGTGGAAGAAAAAGAAAAGTCAGAAAAAGTGGGGGTGCGCGCTGCGGTGCTCCCACGACAGAAAGGAGGCGCGGGGGTCGGCGGGAGCTTCCTACCGGCGACAATGGCTCCGGCGGCTCCGGCGAGGAATTTGGCGGCGTCGGCGGCGTTTCCGAGGGCTTCGAGAGGGGGAAAAGGTGCGGGGTGTCGGCGGCTTTAAGGGGAGGGGGTAGCGGAGTACGCGGGGGCGGAACGGACCCCTCAGAAATCGGCTTGCCGACGAACCTCGGCGTCCGTGCTCGACACGAGCACGGTCTGGTCGAGCGTTGCCACTGGCAGGTGGGGCCCGGGCGGCGGCGGGCTACGCGCCGCGCGCGCGGTAATTGCTATGCACCGCTCGCTGGCAGGCGGCAACCGGGTGGGCTGCTGGGCCGCGGTGGGCCGGCGGGCGGCTGGCCGACGCGGTTTCCCCTTTTTTTTGTTTTTTTTCAAACAGTATCTGAATCTGACTGAAGTGTCTGCAAGTCTGAACTTTTTCTGCACTTCGGTAAATTGGCCATAACTTTTGATCCAGGACTCCGAATTGAACGAAACAAAGTCCTACGGGTTCGTAGAGACGTGCTCTACGAAACCATACATCTGGAATGTCCAAAAGGAACCATTTTTAAAGATGCAAGGCAAGGCTCTAGTAATCTCATATAAGAGAGGGAAAGACAAAAATAGGTAGCGTTTTGGCCAAAACACTTTAACACTGAATTTTTGCAAATATGACCATGAATGCAATGGCATTTATGTATGCAGTGCCAAATCTAGAATTTGGGATGTGACATTGCATTTGAGCATCATATAAAAACCTTTCTTTTGGTTCTTCTCTCATATGCATTACTATTTGTATTTGGCTCTTGTTAAATTGTATTTGATTCTTGATAAATGCTTGGTGCCCAAATTGAGTTGGGGGCATATCTTTTATTCCACTCCACCACCTTTCTTTGTCACCACCTTATAATTCCACCACCCTAATTACCCATGGGCTTTTATTTTTGGCTTTTCATCTAGCTCATGTGGGTTGGGATGAATCCAATTATCTTTTCCTATAGCTTGGCCTTACACCATATTTTGGAATGCATATGTACAAATGCCATGGATATTTATTTGTTTTCACAATATAAAACCTAGCATGAATGTCTATGCATGGGCCATGCAAAGCACTCATCTTTCTCCTTTGGATTTCTCTGGTTTTTAGAGTGGACCCTTTTCTTCTATTACCTACACATGGGATCATCCCCAAACCCTTCATTTTTAGCCAAGTGTACTTGATCACACCTAAGAGCTTATTTTTGTTTTTCCATCTATTAACCTTGATCTTTGTTTGGCACACATACATGGGGCATATCTTGTTTCACAAAACATTCCCATGCATGCAACACTCTAGCCACATGCAATATAACACCTCTTCTCTAGCCGCATAAAATAACAACACCACTATGTGGCTTTGTCTCTGGTTTAAATGCCTTTTTGTGTTTCGTGCTTGATAAAATATGTTCCAATCCTGATCATCTAACTATGTGTGCCACCCCACTTCTCCATACTTACAACCTCATCTTGAACCCACATTGCACTCTTCGGCTAACACATGTGTCGCTACTCCTGGCATGGCAGGTCTCCTCCATCTCTCTTCATTTTTTTTTCGGTTTGCTTGTTTAGCCAGCTAGAACCCTCGCCCAAGTGCAAACAGCAGCAGCTGCCATCCCTCTCTTTTCCCTATGCCGAACCGCCCCGTACGCCTCTCTTTTCATTCCTATTCCTCTTCCTTTCACGTGCTCGTGCACCTCCCCACGCTGAGCCGTGCTCCCGCTCATGCATAAAGCAGGCTGCAGCAGCGCGTTGCCTTCCCCTCTTCTCTCTACCTACTCCCCAACCAGATCGCGATCCCGCCCCTCTCTCCCCATGGTCATGGCCTCCTAAACTCTAACCTCGGCCTCAGTTGTTAGACGGTGGAGAAGTGGTGCCCAGAGGTGGGGATAGACGAGAAGAGCTTCTTCGCCGTTCTCACAGTCACCTCGCACCAGGAGCCGCTCCAAAGCGGGCCGGAGAAGCCTCGCCAATGCCGTGCCCGAGCCGAGCTGACGCCGCTGCCGACAAGCCCCGTCGCGGATCACCTCCACCTCTGCCTCTAGTACTGCTCACGTGAGCCTCTGGTGAGCCCCTCTACTCGCCGGACATGCTTGCCTCCTCCCTCTCATACGGTATTGCCACCGCGCGCCGTCGAACGCCCTGCGGGCTGCCGCTGCCGCGAGCCGCTGCACCTGCAAACGCTATGTACCTCTGTTCGACACGATTTTCCCACTGCTGGAGACCTCCTTCACGTAATCCCTAAACACCAAAAGCGTAGCCTCAACTTCCCTCTTCAAAATGACTACCTATACGCCCAAAACCATCCACCGTAGCTCTCGCCATCGTCTCCGGAAGATCACGGCTTTGCTCTGTCAAAACTGTCTTCTGCACGTAATTTTCCGATCTGAGTTTGGCCTCTGTTCACCACCAGATCTCAGACAACCTGGTCCACCGCTGCGGAAATCTCCTAAACGAAATATCTAGAGCTATGTCCCCTCTACAACTTTGGTTTTTACCGCGATGCAAAATCTCCAGCGGATTCGTCGCCACCGTCGCCGGAAAACGGCTGGACTTGCCGCCGGCGGGACCTTTTCTGTTAGCGCGCAGCAACAGCCGAGGCCATTTTGGACTTACCCCCTGGCCTTTTTCCCGCCTCAACCCGCAGCCCCGCAACCCCACCTGTTAGTCGGCCGCCGTTTTCACGAAAAAGTACCTCAGTTTCCGGGAAAACACCACCGCGCAGTCCCCGGACCGCCCACGTGTCGCATCCCCGCTGGGTGACGCGCGCGCGTGGCCCCCGCTGAACCCGGCCCCACCTGTCAGCGGCTGCGGCTAGGCAATGTCCGGGTGAGAGACGCCAACCCAGCCGCTGCGCCCCACCGGCTGCTGGGTCAGCACGGACCCCACCCGTCAGCGTCTGGAGCTAATTCCCTCTGAGTATAAAAAGTTTTCTGTTTATCTGTTTAAATAAAACAAATTCAAAAATGTTTAAATACAAATTCAAATCTGTTTTTAAATAACTTTAAAATTATAAATCCAAATAATACAAATGATATATGTTTTTGGATCAGAAAAATGTGAGGATTTCAAATATGCCAATCAAAATATTGTTTGAGCATTTTAAAATTTCGAGATAATTAAAATTACAATAAAATGCCCTTTTCTTAATAAATTAATAACTTTAAATCCATAACTCCAAATTTGACAAATAATATGTCTAAATCGATCAGCGCGACGAGCCCGTTCTATCTATACATTCCTTGTTCTGAATTGAAGCATGCATGATGCCATATTTAAAAATCAGAACTGTTTATGACTATAAAATTTGACTAAATAAATAATAAAATGAATTATTCTTGTCCCCACACCTCAACCATGCCATGCTACTTTATTGCCATGTAAATCGTGCATCATTCATCATGGCATGCTTGTTTGCTTGTCGCATTTTAATTCATATGCTTGTGCACTTTATTTATGTTGGCCCTTGTTTGTTTGGTTCTTCTTCGAATAGACACCCAACAGGAGAATTATCAGGAATCACAGGAGTTCTACTCAGATCTATCTCTCGCTTCAACTGAGCTGCCAGGCAAGCACTACCACATGCTTGCATACATATAGTACCTATTGCCTCTATCTTATTCTTGCATCATCGAGTCACGATTGCATTAAACTGAATCCCAAGTACTGCATAGCCTTTACTTTTAAACCCCACCGAAGCTTGTTCCTCCATCCCATGAGCCATTACTACAGGAGTTGTTTGAGCCATGCGAGTCGTAGAAACGCATGAGTAAGGTATGTGAGTGTCTGATGGATAACGAGGTACCTAAACAACTTAACCTGAGTAGTAATGGGATAACTAATGAAAGAGGCACCAGTGAGCAATATGTGCTATTTGGTTATTCATGCACACTTGTGTCCCGTAGGACCTTGAGTACTTGATTCCTGTTCCTTCACTATTCGCACTATCCACATCCGGGAGGCCTTATGGACCCCCTTGAGCCAGAGCTTGATTCATTCTTATTTCTTGGGGCCACAAAGTAGTTTGGGGCTTTATTACTATTCTGTACTTATGCCATGCTATACTGTTTTATTTAAGATTGTGCGTGGAGCACCTGTACTGTTTTGGATGCGGAGTGTTTTCGCGGTATCGACAAGCCCAGTCACATTTTCGGGTTCCCAGTCGTTTACAGCCATTGACGCAAACCTTGGGTCCGTCTCGAAGCCGGCCAACTTCGTTGCGGGTAGCTTAATGGGGTGGCCCCCTGAAATATTTCCGAATCCTGTGATCGCTTTGTCGTGAATGCCTCGTTGGGTTTTGAGTTGGTTTTTCCGAGGTTGATCGAGTGTGTGTTGCTATTTGTGCACCCCTGCAGGGTAAATCTTTCTGAAAGCCGTGTCCGCGGTTATGGACGACTTGGAGCACAGTTTCTCGATCATAGACAAGTATAACGAAAGTACCGCTTTTAATTTGACTAAGTACCTGACTAGTAAATAGGGCAATGCTCATGGAATGGTTAATAAAACTGCCAACTGTTGGATTGTTCGTCCGCTTTCTCGTTGGTAAGCGAGAAGGAGGATGGATCTATTAATTATACTGTTAAAACTGTTGTTACTAATTAACGGACATCCTTCTATCTTTGGTTAGGTGGATGGATAGCGAGTATCTATAGACTTGTTAGTTATTATCTTTTGCTGCAATTGCGTCACCCCAGGTTATGTCCCCTTTAGAGGCATAAAGACTTGCTGAGTACCCCTAGGGTCTCACACGAGAAATTGTTTGATTCAGATGGACAGGTGTACCCGCAAGATGGATACTGGGTGGAGGAGACGGATGATGTTGGCAACGATCACTCGGTGTAGAGATACCGGGAACGGGGATCCGTGAGATCTATGGGCGGGATGTGTTTATTTATGTGGCATCTTATGCTGATTTGCTTGTTATCCGTACTCGGATCTTGTTTTCCGCTTTCGCCTGATACTCTAATGTTTGATGTATGAGGAGCTATCCGAAAATATTATCTCTATCTAGGATATTTGAATCTTGCCGTATGGCATTGCAATATTTTCTATTTCTTTTAGATGGAATGGCTCTGAGGACTGTTGTATGTGGCTTGCATACATACTCACTTGTGTATGTAGTTGATCCCTTCGCCTGCCGATTATGCCGCTCGTTCTTGTCCCGATGCTCTGAAAGTGGTTAGGACGGCCGAAAGGTCTACCGTGAGTGGCCCCGGGCCCCACCGTACTATTTTAACCACTTTCGCTCATCTAGGCATGTAACTAAGAGCGTAATTCACCGAGGTAGTTACAGACCCACACCACCCCCTGACGCGTCCTGGCCTAGCCCGCGCCACCAGGTGGTGTGGCCACCCTCTGGCCCTTCTCCGTCTCGTATTCTGGCTCCAAGTGTCCCCCGGTAAAATAATAATTTTGGCTTTTGTCCTGTCCAATTCCGAGAATATTCATTTTCTGACTTCCTAGAACCAAAAACAGCAGAAAACAGGTAGCTGGCACTGCGGCACTTGTTAATATGTTAGTCCAAGAAATCATATGAAAAGTACTCCAAAATGTGGAACAAAACATAAGAAAGTAGATAAAACAAAGCATGGAACATCAAAAATTATAGATACATTTACAATGTATCACGAGGGTTTAACTCATCAATGCCCATTGTTATGGACTTGGGTTTTGGAGAAAGAGGGAGCACTAGAGGCATCAGTCGGCTAGCAAACAAGCATACATGGACGCAAGGTTTACCCAGGTTCAGGCCTCGTAGAGGTCCCTACTCCTGCTTGTATGCTCTTGGAATTAACAAAGGAATCGAAGATTACAGGGGCGTGCAGATGCAATTTGGCAAGAGTTGTGGAAACTAGGGTTGTGTTCGTCCTCCTTGCCGCCCCCTCCTAGACTTTATATAGATAGGCTAGGTCTTGGGTAGCAGGTCGAGTCGGTTACAGATTAGGATTTTCCCTTTGAACTTTCTATCTTAAGCTTCTTCTTGTCTCGCAAGCAATCGAGAGTCTGTGGGCCACTCGAATTCTTCATTGGGCCTTGGCAACGCCGCGAGCTTCTGCCGTATCGGAACCGTGTATACCAAACTCGAGTACCTGTAGGGTATACCCATGTCAGTAGCTCCCGAGTGTCCAGTGGAATCGCAGATTTGACTGGGGACTTTATGAAGTATTTCGAGTGCATGACTGAGCATTTTTTCGAGTGTTCTGTTTATGTCATAGGGACTGTTGATATACGTGCCTGATTTAACGATGTATCGGTGTCAGTTAACTGCCTTAGGGCAAAACAACACAATCTACTCAAACTCGAGTCTCCGGACTCGAATTCAGAAAAGTGCTGGTGTAATTCGACTCAGGCCGCGGAGGTCTTACAGGAGTCGAATTCCAGTGTATAAGTGTGAAAACTCAACACGTCCGTCAAGGCATGTTCATCGTACATGTAGGCACGGATATATTTATGGTAGTGCACAGCAGATGCTTTGCCAGGCCTTATTCAGGTCTTATCTTCACGCTATGAGCGCGACATCTGAATTTTGTCATCGCAGAGATGATTCAGGTGGCCCAGGAGACGTAGTCTATTTGCAGGGAGAGTGTGAGGCGGAGTCGCCATAACATTCGAGTGTGGATGTTATCAACACAGTACGATGTACAAATAATCATAGGGTGCGTGGCCAGTGCTCCCTATGGGAGTAGCCCCCGAGTGCCTGGTTGAGTCGAAGACTCAAGCAGGGACTAAAAACTTTTTGCGACTGCTGTCGTCTTTTGTTGCTTGTTTTAGTCGAGGTGCTTCCGGCGCTCCCTATGGGAGTAACCCAGATTTCATAATAGAATCGTATATTTGAGTGATGGGTTTGTCTTGGATGTTCATACGCCTGCTAAAAAATAATCATAGGGTGCACGACCAGCGCTCCCTATGGGAGTAGCCCCCGAGTTCTTGGTTGAGTCGAAGACTTGAGCAAGGACTAAACTAGTCGAAATCTTCTTCTAGCTGAGTTGATGACGTCAGTGCTGACGACATGATGACTTCAGTTGCCCTTGTGAGCGGTATTGACAGGACGTGACGAGCGGTGGGTCCCACTTCCTGACGTTGATTTGACTAGGGATGCGTAATCTTCTATTTTAACTGCGTCTCCTCGATTTCCGCGCGTAATGGGAATAGTGGGGGACAGTTCATGGTTTAGCTTCACCACGCGTCAATAACGATGTGCGCCACGCGTCTAGTAGGGTTTCTGCTGGCTGTTGGATGGCATCCGTGAAGGGGTTAAGTAGCAGCGTAGCTATGTTAAATTTCCCCATCTGTCTTCTTTGCTCGTGCCTCCGTCGCCATTGCTGTTGCTCCCTGCTTCCTTCCGCACTTCCTTTTCGCGGCACTGGACCAGCTCCGTGTCTTCCCCCAATTACTTCCTCCGTGCACACCGCCATCAAAAGATGGGAAAGAAGAAGGGAGGCGGCGCCGCTGGGTCCGCGGCTGCCATTGCCGCCACCAAGAAGAAGGGCGGTAGCCTGGCGGGCATCCATCATCAAGCCTTCCGAGCTTCATCTTCATCGCCAAGATGGAGTTCTTCCCTCCAGTGAAGACGACTCGCGAGTGCCAAGTGACGAGGTAATTCCTTGTCCTCCTCCGGGTTTCCGGGTGATGTTCCTTGCGTTCATCATCCGAGGTCTTTCTCTCCCCTACATCCTTTCTTCAAGGGTATTCTTTGTTTCTACAAGTTCCAGCTGCACCAGCTGTCCCCAAATTCCATTCTCCACATCGCATGCTTCATCACGCTTTGCGAGTGCTGGCTCAGAATCGAGCCACACTTCGGCCTCTTCAAGAGGCTTTTTAAGCTGAAACGTCAGTCAACGCCCGGTTCGGTAGTCTCTGACGTAGGAGGCTGCGGAATCCACGTCAACTCCTCTGTCACCTACTTTGATATCAAGCTCACCACGTCTGTCCAAGGGTGGAGAGAAGTGGTTCTACATCTGCGACCAGAAGGCCGACAGAGAGCACTACAGACTCATGCCCTTCGATCCCACGGCGACTTGCAAGAGGAGGCGCTCCTGGAAGAATGTCATTATGCCCAGCGAATCCGCGGAAACACAAGTGCTATATAAGCGCGTCTGCGACCTTGAAAACCACATAGGCAAGGAAGAAGGTGGCGCCGCTCTCATTCGCAACTGGTTGTGCTACCGCGTCCAGCCTCTGTAGGCCAGAGTGCGCCCTATGTCCTGGTGGACCAGCGCTGATGATGTCGCTCGCATGTCTGCCGAGGGCATTTCTGCGGGTGAGGTGGATACGAGGGTGCGATTGGTGACCAAGTATACCGCCAAGGAGGATCTCCCAAGCGAAACAGTCGTGCCTCCTTTCAACGCCTCTAATCCTCCTCCTTAGGTAGAACTGTACTACGAAGTAGTTTCTTTTGTCGATTGCCAATAAGCGCATGAAGTATAATGATGTATCTTCTGATTGCAGGACTGGAAGGTGTCTTCGAATTTGCCCCCTCGTCCTGAAGGGGTTATCCCTCGCAAAGTGGATGTAGAGGACGAGTCGGAATCGACTGTCCCAATTGAAGAGGAGGAGGGAGCCCCCGAGTCCAGCGACCAGGACACTCGTAAGCATTCTCGCAGCAAAGATTCTGACGCTACTTCCCCGATGACACTGGAAGGTCCTTTTGCTGCTGCAGAGGAGCCAATCCCCATTGTTCTTGTGCGCACCATGGCTCCTCCTGCCCAGAAGAAGCTGCGCCTGCCGAAGGAGTCATCGGAGTCGGAGGAGCAATCCTTTGACCTTGATAAATTTAGCTGGTTAGTTCTGCATTCGTGACCTCGTTTTGATTTCTTTTTGGAGTTGCTTTTTCCCTGATGTTTTTGCTTGATGTGTTTTGTAGTCGAGCGGCATCGTCGTCTTCTGACGATGTCCAATTTGTCATGGAGTCCAGAGTCGCAGACTCCAAGACCAAGGAAGTGGCTGAACAGTCTCCTTCTCCTCCATTGGCGGCCCACTCCGGGCATAATTCATCGAGTTCCCCGCATGCTGGGGAACACCAGATGGTTGCCCGGACGACTGTGCGGCAGTCATCTTCGGAGTCTCTGGAGGATCACGTAAGCATCCATTTGTTGTGTTGGCAGTCGAATTTATACTTGGTGCTGTTTACTGATCCTTTGTTTTCTTCTGAGGCAGCTCATCGTGAAGGAAGCTGCTCGCCTGCCAGAGCAAGTCCTTGTCATGGGTCGACAGCATGGACTACTGGACAATCACCATCGCATTGTCGAAGGTTAGTTTTGGCTTCATCTTTTTCTTCGTGAAATTTATGAATTCGATTGATGATACACCCTGTGCATTGTAGTTGAGCATAATGAACTACTTCGTTGTGCTACTGCACTCGAGAATACACTTGCCGCAGCGACGAAGAATCGCGACGAAGCAATCGTAGCTCTGGAGGAGTCGCGAAAGCAAGAAGAGGATCTCCGCGCTTCCACAGATGAAAGAGAAAAGTTGTTCGAAGGATAACTCTTCTCGATTGCTCAGTCCCTCTTAGGTATTTTTTATATGGAGTTGCATGTCTCCTTGTTTGATGTCGCATTTGCTGTGCTAACACCTTATGTATGCAGATGCCGGTGGCCTGAGCTTCGACACCCAATCCCTTTGCTGCGAAGATGCATTGGCTAGTGCTATTGCCGCAGTCGAAGACTGCAGCGCTTCCCTTCAGGGGATGCTGACGAAGGTCAAGGGTGTCCTTAGTCGCATCCGCGAGGATCTAACCCCCAAGGCCGGGCTGATCGACAAACTTGGAGACCTAGTGGAATCCCGCACTGGAGATATTCCCGTGGATTTCAAGAACTAGCAGCTGTCCGTCGGCGCCACTATGGCATTCGCGATGGTGCAAGCCCATGGTGTGGAGATGGATCGCGCGGCTGTTTCTTAGGCGATGCATGTCGACGCCAGAGGCTAGCATGTAGTATTTGCTCCCTTCGCTGGTAGATGCGCAAAATATGGTCCTCAACTTATCAACACAGTCGCCAAGTATTCCGAGGAGCGACAGCAAGCGAAGGCGGTGAAGGCCGCGGCGTCTGTGGCTACCACCGGCAAGTACGTGGCATCAGAGACTGCCACGGATGCGATGAAGCCCCCAAAGCGAAAGTCTAAGTCGAAGAAGCAAAATGCTCCTTAGTCTGCATGTGTAATAGCTGTAGTTGCCTTTTGTTGAGACTATGCTTTTCTGGGAGTGTCCCTGTCGAGACTTTTGCTGTGCTTGAATGCATTCATGCCTTTTATCAATGTATTCTTGGTCCCTCATTTGCTCTTGCTTGATTTGTGATAGGGTACGTCGAGTGGTCCTTTGAGTGATCCTCCGTCCACCGATGGAACCTTGGTGCAGCCACGCTCAAAGGTGGAGGAGTTGTCATTGATTTCGCGATTGCGCGATCGCATTAAGCAATTAGAGCGCTAGTTGCCCATCCTCCACGGTAGCGCAGATGTTTGGGAGTCGAAAGCGGAGAAGGCCATCGCCCGTGAGAAGTATCTCTTGGTGGAAGTGGCGCAGCTGAATGAGCAATTCAAATGTTAGCTTTATGCTCTCTTATCTTTTCTTTTAGTCAGTCGCGGTGATGCCTTATCTTTAAACTTTGCTGTTTTTCTTGGTGTAGTTGTCAGTGCTCATCATCCACGGGATGAGAAGGACCGGGTTGTTGTTCGAATGAATGACCTGTCCCAGGATCAACTTTAGGGGAGTGGGTACTTTTGGGTGGACCACGATCGTGCGATCGTGCTTGCGACCCTCCAGGATCATGCTTCTCGATTACTTCATTATTTGAAGAAGGCACAGTCATGCCTTAGGCATATTTATCAAACAATGTTCCCATTGGACACTGATACGTCCATTTTGCATCACTATTCTACGTCTTAATTCACTATTATTCATTAATATATTTCGTATTGAGAGGTGATACTTATGTTATTTCATCTGTTTTTGCATGGTTGATGACTTTTGGAGCATGGACCGCTGCAGTCAGGATTCTGATGGAAAAGGTGCTGTTTGGAGGCAAAATTCGCGAAGATCAGAAAATCCGGGAAAATATACAGAAAATCCTATTTTTCTAGAAGACTAAGGATGCTAGAAGATGGAGTGGAGGTGGGCCACAGGGGGCCCACACCACCCCATGGCGCGGGCAGGCCTAGGCCGCGCCTGGAGGTGGTGTGGCCGCCCTGGCCCACTCCAGCTTCTCCCTCTGGCGTATATCATCCCCACGAAACCCTAAGACTCGGAGAGCAACCACAGAAAGATTCCGCTGCCTCTGCGGGGCGAAAACACCGAGAGAGAAAGATCTCTCCGGCAGACAGATTTCTGCCAGGGGAATTCCTTCCCGAAGAGGGAAGATCGTCACCATCAACACCACCATCAAGCTGGACTTCATCGGGATCATCATCACCATCATCACCACCATCATCACCATCAGCACCCTCATCACCATCTCCATATTGCTGTAACAATTGGTTGAATCTTGCTATAGTTCATAGGGGAAACTTTCCCGGTGTTGATTACTCTTTGTAGTTGATGCTATTGAGTGAACCATTGAATTATTGTTTATGTTCAGATTGGTATACATCATTATTCCATCTCTGATCATGATCCATATGATGTCTTGAGAGTAGTTCGTTTTGTTCTTGAGGACATGGGAGAAGTCTTGTTGTTAGTAGTGGAGTTGTGTTGAGAAAGATTCAATAGATTGTTATTTAAGTTGTGGTGTACTCCTTCTAGTGGTGTCATGTGAACGTCGACTACATGACACTTCACCTATATAGGCCTAGGGGAATGCATTGTGTATTTGGCTACTAATCGTAGGGGTTGCCAGAGTGACAGAAACCTGAACCCCCGTTAGGAAACCATTGCACAAGGGACGTAAGGGTCTTAGAGTTTAAAGTTGTGGTTAGGTTTTACCTTAATTACTTTCTTGTACTTACGGATGTTTGCAAGGGGTATAATCACAAGTATGTATTAGTCTTGGATGGGGCGGTACATTAGCACAGGTTCACCCACACAACACTTAGCAAGCTAGAGAAGATTAATCGACTATATGAAGCGAAAGCACTTGACAGTCTTCCCATGTGTCCTCGAGAATGTTTGGTCATCTATAGAAATACAACCGGCTTGTCCTTTGCTGCATAAAGGATTGGGCCACTTGCTGCATTCATTCTTACTGTCTTTTATTTACTCGTACTTTGTTTACTTGCTTTATCGAAAACCCCTAAAAATCCGTTTGCTAAGTATTTGCAGAGAATTCCTGATCCATACCACTAGCCAGCACCTTCTGCTCCTCGTTGGGTTCGACACTCTTACTTATCAAAAATACTGCGATACACCCCCTATACTTGTGGGTCATCAAGACTATTTTATGGCGCCGTTGCCGGGGAGTGAAGCGCTATTGGAGAGTGGAACTGGTAAAGGAAACTTCTACTGTGAGTATTGTTTACTTCTGCTAGTCGCTTTATTTTCGTTATGGATAATTCGCTGAGTTTCTTATTTGGTAATGCTACTACCACTGCTAAGGTAGTAGATAAGCCACCACCTGCTGAGAAAGATTTTTTCAAAATACCTACAAGAATTATTGATCGTGTTATGGATAACTACTATGTTGGGGATGGAACTGTCCATCCCGGTGATCATTTACTCTTTATACACGAATTATGCGGGTTGTTCAAGTGTGCAGGTATTACTACAGATCAAGTTAAGAAGAAGTTATTCTTATTATCACTGAAAGGAAGAGCTGAGGAATGGTATAAGCTACTGAAGAATGGTCAAGCTCTGGAATGGGAGGAAATAGTGCCTCTCTTTTATTCAAAGTTTTATCCTCCTAGTGAGATTCATAAAGATCGGAATCAAATATACAACTTTTGGCCTCTTGATGGAGAGGATATAACTCAAGCTTGGGGGATATTGAAGTTACTAATGCTCAAATGTCCCATTCATGAGCTCCCCAACAATATTATTATCAACAACTTTTATGCAAGGCTCCCTCTACATGACAAGGATTTATTGGATGCTTCTTGTGCTGGATCATTCACTCGCATGGAAGAAGAAGCTAAATGGGATCTTCTGGACCGTATTCAAGACAATGCTGAAGCTTGGGACAATGACAAATGTAGAAAGTCAGGTATAAATTATGACTATGAATGCATTGAATCTTTTACGGGAACTGATGACTTTCAAAATATTAGTAATATTTATGGTCTTGATTTGCAAGTTATTACGAATTGCTTTAGAGCTTTTGCTTCCTATATCGAAATTCCAAAAAGGGGATGGAACAAATACCATGCACCTTACAAAGATATTGTTGACTATGCTCCTACTGGAAGTGCTGAGTATTGCATTATTGATCCCATCTTACCCGAATCTTATATCGAGAAGATTCCCTTCCCCGAAAAGGTAAAGGACCATCCTATGATAACTAATGTAATCACCAAAAGTGAAAAAAGAACTATAAAACCTGATGAACAAATAAACATTGAACCTGTGGTAGCAATTGTGAAAGACCTTGTCACTAAAAGCGTAGAAGATGGGCACATAGTCTTTTGTGGGGATGCTTCTAATATTGTTTCACATCCCAATAGAACTACAAAGGCTAGTGTTCCTGTGCTTTCTGTTAGAATTGGTGATCATTGTTATTATGGTTTATGTGATATTGGTGCAAGTTCTAGTGCTATTCCTTATGAGCTTTACAGAGAAATTATGCATGAAATCAGTCCTTGCGAGTTGGAAGAGATTGATGTGGTTATTCACCTTTCTAATAGAGAGACCATCTCTCCAATTGGTATTGTACGAGACATGCAAGTTCTTTGTGGTAAGATTAAGTACCCTACTGATTTTCTAGTACTTGGTTCGGCTGCTAGTAAAACTTACCCTATCATTTTTGGTAGACCTTTCTTAAGTACTTTTGGAGCTATTATTGATTGCAAGAGGGAGAAAATCTTGACTAAGTTCGATGGGGAATCTTATGAGTTTAATTTTTCGAAATTTTCTAAAGAACCTTGCGAAGAGGAAACCCATAATGAGGATTTTAGGGTTGAACAACTTGCTTCTATTTCTCTTGCTCCTAACAATGCTTTGCAACAATTTATGGAAGATCATGAAAGTGAAATCTTCATGGAAGAAAGGAATGAGATTGACAGGATTCTCCGTGATCAACCTATGATGCTTAAGCACGACTTGCCTGTAGAAGACTTGGGTACCACGATGCCACCTAAAAAGGATTCTGTTTTCAATCTAAAACCTCTCCCTGATGATCTTAAATATGCTTATATTGATGATAAAAAGATATATCATGTTATTGTTAGCGCTAAACTTTCAGGGAAGGAAGAAGAAAGGTTATTGGAAGTTTTGAGGAAACATCGAGGAGCTATGGGCTATACTCTGGATGATTTAAAATGGATTTCACCTACTATATGTCAGCACTCTATCAACATAGACCAGATGCGAACCCGGTAGTGGAGCACCAACGACGTTTGAATCCTAGGATGAAGGAAGTGGTAAGGAATGAGGTATTGAAACTCCTTGATGCTGGTATTATTTACCCTATTGCTGATAGTGAATGGGTTAGTCCTGTTCATTGTGTTCCTAAAAAGGGAGGGATTACCGTTGTCCCTAATGATAATGATGAGCTTATTCCTCAAAGAACAGTGGTAGGCTATAGGATGTGCATTGATTTTAGGAAAGTCAATAAAGTTACTAAGAAAGATCACTACCCGCTTCCTTTTATTGATCAAATGTTGGAAAGGTTGTCTAAAAAGACCCATTTTTGTTTTCTTGATGGTTATTCTAGTTTCTCTCAAATTGCTGTTAAACAACAAGATCAAGAAAAAAACTACTTTTACTTGCCCTTATGGAACTTATGCTTATAGACGTATGCCTTTTGGTTTATGTAATGATCCTGCTACTTTCCAAAGGTGCAAGTCTGCTATCTTTCATGGTTTTTGTGAGGAGATTGTAGAAGTGTTCATGGATGACTTTTCTGTCTATGGAACTTCTTTTGATAATTGTCTACAAAACCTTGATAAAGTTTTGCAGAGATGTGAAGAAACTAATCTTGTTCTTAATTGGGAGAAATGCCACTTCATGGTTAATGAAGGGATTGTTATTGGGCATAAATTTTCTAAAAGAGGCATAGAAGTTGATAGAGCTAAGGTTGAGGCAATTGAGAAGATGCCATGTCCAAGAGACATCAGAGGTATTCGTAGTATCCTTGGTCATGCTGGTTTCTATAGGAGGTTTATTAAAGACTTCTCTAGGATATCAAAACCTCTCACTAATCTTCTTCAAAAAGATGCACCTTTTGTTTTTGATGATGATTGTAGGGAAGCTTTTGAAACTCTTAAGAAGGCTTGAACTACAACCCCTATTGTTCAACCACCTGATTGGACTTTACCCTTTGAAATTATGTGTGATGCTAGTGATTTTGCTGTAGGGGCTATCCTTGGGCAACGTATTGATAAAAAGTTAAACGTTATTCATTATGCTAGTAAGACTCTAGAGGCTGCTCAAAGGAATTATGCCACTACTGAAAAAGGAATTTATAGCTGTTGTTTTTGCCTGTGATAAGTTTAGGCCCTATATTGTGGACTCAAAAGTAACCATTCATACTGATCATGCTGCTATTAAATATCTTATGACGAAGAAGGACGCTAAGCCTAGACTTATTAGATGGGTACTGCTTTTACAAGAGTTTGATCTACACATAGTAGACAGGAAGGGTGCTGAAAACCCTGTAGCTGATAATTTATCTCGTTCGGAAAACATCTCTTTTGATCCTATGCCTGTTAATGATAGTTTCCCAAATGAACAGTTAGCCGCAGTAGGGGTGAGCTCGCGAGGAAGCCCTTGGTATGCTGATTATGCTAATTTTATTGTCTCCAAGTATTTGCCTCCAACTTTTACAGCTCAGCAAAGAAGAAAGTTCTTTTAATATTTGAGGCATTATTTTTGGGATGACCCACACTTATACAAAGAAGGAGTTGATGGTATTATGCGAAGATGTGTTCCAGAATATGAACAAAAAGAGATATTGCGTAAATGCCATGGTAGCGCCTATGGAGGACATCATGCAGGAGATAGAACTGCACAAAAGGTACTATAATCAGGTTTCTACTGGCCTACCCTTTTTAAAGATGCAAGAAAATTTGTTTTATCTTGTGATGAATGTCAGCGTGTTGGTAATATTTCTAGACGCAATGAAATGCCTATGAACTACTCTCTAGATATTTAACCGTTTGATTGTTGGGGATTCGACTTTATGGGTCCTTTCCCTCCTTCGAAGGGTTACACTCATATTCTTGTTGTCATTGATTATGTTACTAAGTGGGTAGAAGCCATTCCTACGAAAAGTGCTGACGGGGAAACCTCTCTAAAAATGCTTAAGGACGTTATCTTTCCTAGGTTTGGAGTGCCTAGGTATCTCATGACTGATGGGGGTTCTCATTTCATTCATGACGGTTTTAGGAAGACCCTCGCTAAGTATGATGTTAATCATAGAATTGCTTCAGCTTCTCACCCCCAAACTAGCGGGCAAGTAGAGTTATTCAAATAGAGAAATTAAATCTATCTTGCAAAAGACTGTTAATAGGTCTAGAAAAAACTGGGCTAAGAAGTTGAATGATGCTTTATGGGCTTATAGAACTGGTTACAAAAATCCTATGGGAATGTCTCCTTATAAAATGGTTTATGGGAAAGCTTGCCACCTACCCTTAGAATTAGAACAGAAAGCTTAATGGGCAGTGAAAGAACTAAATAGAGATTGTAAGCTCGCTGGTGACAAAAGATTATTTGACTTAAGTTCTTTAGATGAATGGAGGAGTGAAGCCTATGAGAATGCTAGGCTCTTTAAGGAATAAGTTAAAAGATGGCATGACAAGCGAATACTTAGGAGAGAATTTCATGTTGGTGAGAAAGTTCTATTGTATAGGTCTCGTCTCAGATTTTTTGCAGGTAAGCTACTATCAAAATGGGAAGGACCTTTCATCATTGAAGAAGTATACCGTTCAGGAGCAATAAAAATTTCTTCTCTAAAAGATAATACTACACAAGTAGTGAATGGACAGCGACTCAAACACTATATTGCTGGAGATTCTTACAATGAAGATGTTGATTCCTGTCAAGTTATAACTCCAGAGAAATTCATTGAGGACGAAATTCAGAGACCTGCATAGTCTGTTTTCATGTAGGTCACAGTTCTGGTAAGAAAAGTTCCGCGAAAATACAATACAACTATATTTTTGCAGTTTTTAGTCGATAAGGAAAGTTTCGAAGCAAAAAAGGGACGGAACCGGAGCCAGGGTGGCCCACACCACCCCATGGCGCGGGCCCTCCCCTGGCCGCGCCACTAGGTGGTGAGGGCACCCAGGACTCCGCCTCCGACCCGTTTTCCTCCAAGTACCTTCCTTTTGATATGAAACTTCGAAATATATAACCCCCGGATGCCCTGAGGTTCGTATATCGTGTTTTCGTCGTGTTTTTTTTCCAATCTGTTTCTGCCAGGTAGAATCCCAGATTTGGAGCCACAATGTCTTCCTCTGGATCATCCAAAGGAGATTCTTTAGAAGATATCATCAACCCATACATGAGAGAATTGAAGATTCATCCCAAGGAGTTGTTGCTCGAAGGTGGGGAGGTCTGGATTAAGGAGGTTCAAGGCCCTAAAGGTGAAGGAAGTCTGGAGGATAGGATGGAAGCACTGGAGCAAGAAGTCCTTAGGTACAGGAAGATGGCGGAGCGCAAAGTGGATATCATCCATAAGATTTGTTCTGAACTCATCACCGAGCACCAAAAGGAGACTGCTGAACTCAAAGACGAAGTCTTCTCACTCCGCCAAACAACCAACGAACTGCAAGCACAGTTCTATGACGTTCAAAATCAAAACTATGAGTATGAGGCTAGATTTAAACGCATAAGTGCTGCTGCAAGTTTCAGGATGTTGGAAAGCACGATGTCCTTTGTTGATGGGAAGCCTTTACCCTAGAAGACGGACGAAGATGAGAATATACCACCACCACCAAAGGAATAATTTGTCATCAGGTTTGGCATCCCCGTGGTTTGTTCCAAGCTTGGGGGAGTGCCGCGGTATCATATCACTATCTTCTATCTTTTTACCTTATTAGTAGAGTCATATCATGAATAGAGGAGTTATTATGTAGTATGGTTTGCATTGTGGAAGTGTCCCCTCTCTCGTTAGATATGTATCCCTTGGTGTGAGTTTCCGTTATGGAATATTAATGAGAAGTTCTATCATTCACTCTTTTACATAGCTTATTTTAGTTTTCAATTCTTGGTTATATGATTGATCTTGTTGTTAGTATTGGTATCACTCTGGGATCATTGAGTTAATTTAGTTGGTTTTGGCAAACCTGGCTTGGTCAGTAGCATCACCTTTTTGAGAGTTGAAAAGAAAAAGATAGAAGTACTCTAGAGAAAAATAATTTCATCATCTTTCTTTCTTGATTTGCTCATAACTCTAGTATTCTCTAGTTAATATTTTTTATGCTTCCAAGGAAGATTTCATGTTTGGCTTTATCACTTGTTTGTTTGTTTGTTTCCTTCAACTCTTATCCTTGCTACCCAGCCTTGCTAGCCAAAAACCTGTACTGAGAGGGTATTCTTCTCGTGCATCCACCTCCTTTAAACCAAAACCCATGCCATTTGTGTCCACCATACCTACCTAGTAGCATTATTGCTATTCCAAGTAAATTCTTGTTTTATCTACCTCCCAGATTAAACTTGTTATGTGAAAATTAGTGATTAAAGCTCTCACGAACTTGATGGCACACTTTACTTTCTTGCATTTAATAAACGTGAACCATTGGGTCCTTCTTTGTTGCGTATATGCTTGCGCTTTATGAGTTGAAGTTAGCTGAACCATGTATCATGGGGACCGCTTTCAGCACCTCATTGGTACTTGTACCTAGTTGATATCATGTTCTTTTGCTTATGGATCCCGGCGGTGTGAAATAAAAGTGGAACTTGTAAGATCATGGAGTTTATATGTGTGTTAGAGAAACGCCTGGGCCACTAGCCTAAGCCATGCCTAATCATGGTGGAAACTTGTAGCATAACTATAGTGAGCATTCTATGAAGCATCCTCAATAAAAACCTATGCAAATAGCAAATAAAAATATCGTTGAGATGCTCACTGTCTGCTTGCCTTGTCATTTTGATTATGGGATAACTCCTGTCTCATGTGCAAGGGGTACCCCATTGGCGGTTCTCAATGATACGCATATATTTACAATGACAAGAGCTTGCTCGTGACTGAAGTTGAGTAGCATGAGGATCGGTACTCATAAGTAAGGGGCATGAGATTTCAACTTATAACTTTTCAAGCATATCCTCTTAGTTGTGTCACTTTAACCTTAATCACCTAAAGATGCCTATGATAGGGGCAATGAGAGCTGAAAGCTAGTAAGTATAATAATTTTTGGGAGCTCTTTATGAGACCTGCAATCCCTGCTTCCCTATGCGAATGGCCTTTCTTTTACTTTGTAGTTGAGTCAGTAAACCTATTCCCTTCTATCTCAGCAAGTATTTTGAGTTGATGTGTTTCATTCATTCATGTCTCTTATATTCCTTGCTTTGCACATTGCTCTTATCTTGATGTTTACTACTTTGAAAGCTATCATTGAAAAACCAGCTATTTGTGAACTCCAGCAAATTATCAACTATTCTTCGACCAAGAGCTAAGTTTGCCATTACCGATTATGATTTACTCTATGTATCTTTATTGTGTTTCCTTTACTCATTGCAAGTTGAGTTATATAATAGTGAGTTGTCCTCTGTTATGATCTATGTATTTGATGAATGTGAGGCTTCTTGTCCGTATTCTTTTATTGACTCTTCACTCCATAAACCTGAGGTCATGTTTATTGAGCTCATTTTTGCTTGGGGACAAGCGAAGTCTAAGCTTGGGGGGAGTTGATACGTCCATTTTGCATCACTATTCTATGTCTTAATTCACTATTATTCATTGATATATTTCATATTGAGAGGTGATACTTATGTTATTTCATTTGTTTTTGCATGGTTGATGACTTTTGGAGCATGGAACACTGCAGTCAGGATTCTGATGGAAAAGGTGTTGTTTGGAGGAAAAATTCGTGAAGATCAGAAAATCCGGGAAAATATATGGAAAATCCTATTTTTCCAGAAGACTAAGGCTGCCAGAAGATGGAGTGGAGGTGGGCCACAGGGGGCCCACACCACCCCATGGCGCGGGCAGGCCTACGCCGCGCCTGGAGGTGGTGTGGCCGCCCTGGCCCACTCTAGCTTCTCCCCTCTGGCGTATATCATCCCCACGAAACCCTAAGACTCGGAGAGCGACCACAGAAAGATTCCGCCGCCTCTGCGGGGCGAAAAACACCGAGAGAGAAAGATCTCTCCGGCAGACAGATTTCTGCCGGGGGAATTCCTTCCCGGAGAGGGAAGATCGTCGCCATCAACACCACCATCAAGCTGGACTTCATCGGGATCATCATCACCATCATCACCACCATCATCACCATCAGCACCCTCATCACCATATCTATATTGCTGTAACAATTGGTTGAATCTTGCTATAGTTCATAGGGGAAACTTTCCCGGTGTTGATTAGTCTTTGTAGTTGATGCTATTGAGTGAACCATTGAATTATTGTTTATGTTCAGATTGTTATACATCATTATTCCATCTCTGATCATGATCCATATGATGTCTTGTGAGTAGTATGTTTTGTTCTTGAGGACATGGGAGAAGTCTTGTTGTTAGTAGTGGGGTTGTGTTGAGAAAGATTCAATAGTTTGTTGTTTAAGTTGTGGTGTACTTCTTCTACTGGTGTCATGTGAACGTCGACTACATGACACTTCACCTATATGGGCCTAGGGGAATGCATTGTGTATTTGGCTACTAATCGTAGGGGTTACCGGAGTGACAGAAACCTGAACCCCCATTAGGAAACCATTGCATAAGGGACGTAAGGGTCTTAGAGTTTAAAGTTGTGGTTAGGTTTTACCTTAATTACTTTCTTGTACTTACGGAAGTTTGCAAGGGGTATAATCACAAGTATGTATTAGTCTTGGATGGGGCGGTACATTAGCACAGGTTCACCCACACAACACTTAGCAAGCTAGAGAAGATTTATCGACTATATGAAGCGAAAGCACTTGACAGTCTTCCCATGTGTCTATTGGAGATATGCCCAAGAGGCAATAATAAAAGTGGTTATTATTATATCTTTGTGTTTATGATGAATGTTTACATCCCATGCTATAATTGTATTATTATGAAACACTAATACATGTGTGTTTTTTAAACATAGAAGAGTTCCTAGTAAGCCTCTTGTTGAACTAGCTTGTTGATTAATTGATGATCATGGTTTCCTGATCATGGACATTAGGATGTGATTAATAACAAGGTTATATCATTAGGAGAA
The DNA here is from genome assembly GCA_910589775.1 of Avena eriantha. Lineage (NCBI taxonomy): Eukaryota > Viridiplantae > Streptophyta > Magnoliopsida > Poales > Poaceae > Avena > Avena eriantha. Next base: position 53,115,943 of record OU342740.1, on the reverse strand, counting down.
TGATGTGATGGACACACACCCATAGTAAGCGTAGCATAAGATCAAGTCATTAAGTTCGTATTGCTATAAGCTTTTAAATGCATAGTAACCTAATCCTTTGACCATGAGGTTGTGTTAATCACCATCACCGGATGGGTACTTTGATTACATCAAACGCCGCTTCGTAACTGGGTGGTTATAAAGGTGTCATTGGGTATTCTGAAAGTATGTGTTGAAGCGCATGGACCAAGATTGGGATTTGTCCATCCATATGACTGATAGATATGCTCCGGGCCCTCTCGGTGGAATGTCGTCTAGTTAGCTTGCAAGCATGTGACTGGGTCACAAGGGATGACATAACATGGAACGAGTAAAGAATACTTATCAGTAACGAGGTAGAACTAGGTATGGACATACCGACGATCAAACCTCGGATAAGTATAGTATCGCGAGACAAAGGGAATTGGTTTCGTATGTTAATGGTTCTATCGATCACGAAGTCATCATTGAGTATGTGGGAGCCGTTATGGATCTCCAGATCCCGCTAATTGTTATTGATCGGAGAGGTGTCTTCATCATGTCTGCATATTCACGAACCGTAGGGTGACACACTTAAGGTTCGAAGTTGTTTTAAGTAGATATGGAATGTGCGTTGGAGACCGAATGTTGTTCGGAGTCTCGGATTGGATCCGAGACATCACGAGGAGATCCGGAATTGTCCGGAGAATAAGATTCATATATTGGGGATCATTTTCTGAGTTAGGAAATGTTCCGGAGTATTTGTATGAGGATTCTAGAAGGTTTCGGAATGTTCCAGAAGGTTCTGGAAGATTTCTTGGAGTTTGCTTGAAAACCAAGAAAGGGATCAAGGAGTCCTGGTGGGGCAAGACAAGGAGTCGTGGGGGAGGAGGACTCCTCCCCCCTCCCCAATCCACCGGCCATAGGAGGGAGGGGAGTCCTACAAGGACTCCCCCTCCCATGGCGCCTCCCCCCTTTAAATAGAGGGGTGGGGGCGCCACCTCCAAGCCCTCCTCCATAACTCCAAATCTCCGCCGCCTCTCTCCTCCTCCTTTCTTCTACACAGGCATAGGCGAAGCCCTGCAGAATTCTCTACTCCACCACCACAACCACGCCGTCGTGCTGCTGGGATTCCGTGGAGAAGATCTACTACCTCCGCTGCTCGCTGGAACGAGGAGAGGAAGGTCTGCTTCGACTGCGCACGTGTGACCGACTGCGGAAGCGCTGCTGGAACGCGGCGCCGGAAGGATCGTCCACTCGATCTTGAGATCGGCAAGTGATCGACTACATCAACCACAAGATCCAATCTCGTAACGCTTTCAGATCTACAAGGGTTAGTACAGATCTATCTCGTTGCACATGTCTAATAGATTAGATCTTGGCTTTTATCTAGATTAGATCTGGGTTTTGTTCGTCCTTGCGGTAGAAATTTTTTGTTTTCCATGCTACGAACCCATCAGTGGTATCAGAGCCGTGTCTATGCGTAGATCTGTTGCACGAGTAGAACACAATGGTGTTGTGGGCGTTGGTGCTCGTGCCGTCTTTTACTTTGTGTACTTTGCATCTTGCGGCATGGTGGGATGAAGCGGCTCGGGCTAACCTTACATGTCATCGCACATGAGACTTGCTCCACGCTTGACGTGTAACTTGCTTTGCCCAAGTGGCTTTGCGGGTGTCTGTCTCTCCCACCATAGTATAGATCCAATTTACACTTTGCACTCGATAGCACTTGTATCAACGTTGTGGTTCAGTTTCGTAGGTAAGATCTGTTATTGTTCGAAAGCCCCAAGCCACGTAAAACATGCAAAGAAAATTAGAGGCGTCTAACTTGTTTTTGCGGGGGTTTTGTGATGTGATATGGCCATCATGTGATTGTGATTATATTTGATGTGTGCAATGATCCTTGTTGTAATATGGCAACCGACAGGAGCCTAATGGTTGTCTTTAGTTCTGTTAAGACCTGCGTGTCTATTCATCTTGTAATAGCTTTATTCCAAGTAGTTGTAATAGTTGCTAGTGATGGTGGGCAACCATGAAGCGGCGCCACTGACCGTGACGCAATGCTGGTGATGATGGAGATCATGTTCGTGCTTTGGAGATGGAGATCAAAGGCGCAAGAAGAAAGGTCCATATCATATCACACTAATTATGAATTGCCTGTGATGTTAATCCTTTATGCATCTTGTATTGCTTAGATCGTGACGGTAGCATTATAAGATGATCCCTCTCACTAAATATCAAGTAATAAAGTGTTCACCCTTAGTTGGCACCGTTGCTAAGACTTGTCGTTTCGAAGCATCTCGTGATGATCGGGTGTGATAGATTCTACGTGTGCATACAACAGGTGCAAGCCAGATTTGCACATGCGGAAACTAAGGTAATCTTGACGAGCCTAGCATGTACAGACATGGTCTCGGAACACGGAATACCGAAAGGTAGAGCATGAGTCATATAAATGATATGATGAACATGAAGATTGTTCGCCGATAAAACTACATCTTCTCTCGTGAAGATCGGACTTGGTGTAGTGGACTTGGTTCATGTAATCACTAAGACAATGTGAGGGATGTTGTTTTGAGTGGGAGTTCACCTAGTTAACTTAAGTATTAAATTTGAACTCAATTCATCATAAACTTAGTCTAAACTACTTGCAAATTTGTTGTATATTTTGGCGACCCCCTCCATCAATTTCAATGCGTTCCTAGAGAAAGAAAAGCTTAAGAACAATGGAAACAATTTCACGGACTGGTTCCGTGAACTGAAGATCGTCCTCAGGGCTGGTCAGTTGACCTATGTGCTCGAAGCACCGCTAGGTGACCCACCTGCAGATGATGCTACCGATGACGTAAAGAATGTTTACGCCACTCGGAAAAATCATTACTCCACAGTTCAGTGTGCCATCCTGTACGATTTAGAAGCGGAGCTCCAGAAGCGTTTTGAGCACCACGACCCGTTCGAGATCATTAAGGAGCTCAGGCTAATTTTTGAGACTCGTGCGGCCATGGAGAGCTATGAGGCCTCCGAAAAGTTCTTTAACTGTAAGATGGAAGAGGGAAGCTCCGTTAGCGAGCACGTGCTCACCATGTCTAGGTACGCAAACAAGCTCCAAGAGTTGGGAATATCAATTCCTAATGAGTTGGGGATTCACCATCTCCTCCAATCACTGCCACCAAGTTAAAAGAACTTTGTGATGAACTACAATATGCACTGCATGAACAAGACGTTGCCTGAACTATCGTCCATGCTAAAAACTGCTGAAGTGGAGATCAAGAAGGAGCACCAAGTGTTGATGGTCAATAAGACCACCAATTTCAAGAGACAGGGCAAGCCTAAGAACAAGGGCAACTTCAAGAAGGACGGCAAGAAAGCTTCCACACCTGCAAAGAAGCCCAAGGCTGGTCCCAAGCCTGAAACTGAGTGCTTCTACTGCAAGGGTGCTGGTCACTGGAAGCGTAACTGCCCCAAGTACCTGGCGGATCAGAAGAACGGCAACATCAAGAAGAAAGGTATATTTGATATATATGTTATTGATGTGTATCTTACTAGTAATCGTAGTAGTGCCTGGGTATTTGATACTGGTTCGGTTGCTCATATTTGTAACTCGAAACAGGAGCTACGGAATAAACGAAGACTGGCGAGAGACGAGGTGACGATGCGCGTTGGAAATGGCTCCAAGGTTGATGTGATCGCCGTCAGCACGCTCCCTCTACATCTACCTTCGGGATTAGTTTTAAATTTGAATAATTGTTATTTGGTGCCTGCGTTAAGCATGAACATTATATCTGGATCTTGTTTACTGCGAGACAGTTACTCTTTTAAGTCCGAGAATAAAGGTTGTTCGATTTATATGAGTAATATCTTTTATGGTAATGCACCTGAGATGAATGGTTTATTCTTACTGAATCTCGATAGTAGTGATACACATGTTCACAACATAGATGGTAAACGAATAAAATTGAATGATAATTCTACATACATGTGGCACTGTCGTCTTGGTCACATTGGAGTGAAGCGTATGAAGAAACTCCATTCAGATGGATTTCTTGAATCACTTGATTTTGAATCACTTGAAAGATGCGAAGCATGTCTAATGGGAAAAATGACTAAGACTCCATTCTCTGGAATAATGGAGCGAGCTACAGACTTATTGGAAATAATACATACCGATGTGTGCGGTCCAATGAGTGTAGCATCACGTGGTGGATATCGTTATGTTCTCACTTTCACGGATGACTTAAGTAGATATGGGTATGTCTACTTTATGAAACATAAGTCCGAAACTTTCGAGAAGTTTAAGGAATTTCAAAGTGAAGTGGAAAATCATCGTAACAAGAAGATTAAGTTTCTGCGTTCTGACCGCGGAGGTGAATATCTGAGTTATGAGTTTGGCATGCATTTAAAGAAATGTGGAATACTTTCGCAGTTGACACCGCCGGGAACACCACAGCGTAATGGTGTGTCCGAATGTCGTAATCGAATTCTCTTAGATATGGTTCGGTCTATGATGTCTCTTACAGATTTACCGCTATCATTTTGGGGCTATGCTTTAGAGACAGCCACATTCACTTTAAATAGGGCACCATCTAAATCCGTTGAAACGACACCGTACGAATTGTGGTTTCGTAAGAAACCTAAGTTGTCGTTCCTTAAAGTTTGGGGTTGCGAAGCATATGTAAAGAAGTTACAACCTGATAAGCTAGAACCCAAAGCGGAGAAATGCGTCTTCATAGGATACCCTAAAGAAACTATTGGGTATACCTTCTATCATAGATCCAAAGGCAAAGTTTTCGTTGCCAAGAATGGATCCTTTCTCGAGAAGAAGTTTCTCTCGAAGGTGGTGACTAGAAGGAAAGTAGAACTCGATGAGGTTATTGAACCTTCTCTCGGATTTGAGAGTAGCGCAGCACCGGAAGATGTTTTTGTGCCGCCTGCACCAATTGGAGAGGAAGCTAATGATGATGATCATGAAACTTCAAACGAAGTTACTGCTGAACCTCGCAGGTCAACGAGGGTTCGTACCACTCCTGATTGGTATGACTCTGCCTTGAACGTCATGTTGGTGGACAACGCTGATGACCCTGCGACGTATGAAGAAGCTATGGTGAGCCCAGATTCCGACAAATGGCTAGAAGCCATGAAATCCAAAATGGGATCCATGTACGAAAACCAAGTGTGGACTTTGGTGGACTTACCGGATGGCCGTAAGGCTGTCGAGAACAAATGGATTTTCAAGAGAAAAACAAATGCTGATGGTAATGTTACCGTCTATAAAGATCGACTTATCGCGAAAGGGTTCCGACAAATTCAAGGAGTTGACTATGATGAGACATTCTCACCAGTAGCAAAGCTAAAGTCTGTGAGGATTTTGTTAGCAATTGCTGCACATTTCGATTATGAGATTTGGCAAATGGATGTCAAAATGGTGTTCCTTAATGGTGACATTGAGGAAGAGTTGTATATGGTACAACCCAAGGGTTTTGTCGATCCTAAAGATGCTGACAAGGTATGCAAACTTCAGCGCTCCATTTATGGACTGAAGCAAGCATCCCGAAGTTGGAATCAACGTTTTGATAAAGTAATCAAAAAATTTGGGTTTATACAAACTTATGGAGAAGCTTGTATTTACAAGAAAGTGAGTGGGAGCTCTGTAGCATTCCTAGTACTATATGTAGATGACATATTGTTGATTGGGAATGATATAGAACTTCTTAATAGCGTCAAAACCTATTTGAATAATAGTTTTTCAATGAAGGATCTTGGCGAAGCGGCATATATTCTAGGCATCAAGATTTATAAAGATAGATCAAGACGCCTAATAGCGCTTTCACAAAGTACATACGTAGACAAAGTTCTAAAGAAGTTTAGAATGGAAGATAGCAAGAAAGGGTTCGTGCCCATGTTGTCAGGTAAGACCTTGAGTAAGACTCAAAGTCCAGCTACGGCAGAAGATAGAGAGAAAATGAATAAATTTCCCTATGCCTCGGCCATAGGTTCTATCATGTATGCCATGCTGTGTACAAGACCGGATATAGCACATGCTGTTAGTTTGACTAGAAGATATCAAAGTGATCCTGGAATGGAGCACTGGACAGCGGTCAAGAATATCCTAAAGTACCTAAATAGGACTAAGGATATGGTTCTTTCTTATGGAGGTGATGAATAGCTTGTTGTAAACGGTTACACCGATGATAGTTGGAACACCGATCCGGATGACTCGAAGTCACAGTCGGGATACGTATTTATTTTGAATGGTGCTGCAGTGATCTAGAGGAGTGCAAAGCAAAGCGTTGTGGCGAAATCTTCAACTGAATCGGAATACATAGCTTCTTCGGAGGCTGCACAAGAAGCCATATGGATGAAGGAATTCATTACTGAACTTGGCGTGGTTCCCAGTGCGTTGGACCCGATGGCCATCTACTGTGACAACACAGGTGCCATAGCTAATGCACAGTAGCCAAGGTCACATAGCAAGCTGAAGCACATCAAGCTACGTTTCCACGCTATTCGCGAGTATGTCCGAGATGGTGACATAAAGATTTGCAAAGTACACACTGATCTGAATGTGGCAGATCCGTTGACTAAATCTCTCCCTAGGGCAAAGCATGACCAACACCAGAACGCCATGGGTGTTCGGTATATTACCATGTAATCTAGATTATTGACTCTAGTGCAAGTGGGAGACTATTGGAGATATGCCCAAGAGGCAATAATAAAAGTGGTTATTATTATATCTTTGTGTTTATGATGAATGTTTACATCCCACGCTATAATTGTATTATTATGAAACACTAATACATGTGTGTTTTGTAAACATAAAAGAGTTCCTAGTAAGCCTCTTGTTGAACTAGCTTGTTGATTAATTGAAGATCATGGTTTCCTGATCATGGACATTAGGATGTGAATAATAATAAGGTTATATCATTAGGAGAATGATGTGATGGACACACACCCATAGTAAGCGTAGCATAAGATCAAGTCATTAAGTTCGTATTGCTATAAGCTTTTAAATGCATAGTAACCTAATCCTTCGACCATGAGGTTGTGTTAATCACCATCACCGGATGGGTACTTTGATTACATCAAACGCCGCTTCGTAACTGGGTGGTTATAAAGGTGTCATTGGGTATTCTTAAAGTATGTGTTGAAGCGCATGGACCAAGATTGGGATTTGTCCATCTATATGACGGATAGATATGCTCTGGGCCCTCTCGGTGGAATGTCGTCTAGTTAGCTTGCAAGCATGTGACTGGGTCACAAGGGATGACATAACATGGAATGAGTAAAGAATACTTATCAGTAACGAGGTAGAACTAGGTATGGAGATACCGACGATCAAACCTCGGATAAGTATAGTATCGCGAGACAAAGGGAATTGGTTTCGTATGTTAATGGTACTATCGATCACGAAGTCATCGTTGAGTATGTGGGAGCCGTTATGGATCTCCAGATCCCGCTAATGGTTATTGATCGGAGAGGTATCTTCATCATGTCTGCATATTCACGAACCGTAGGGTGACACACTTAAGGTTCGAAGTTGTTTTAAGTAGATATGGAATGTGTGTTGGAGATCGAATGTTGTTCGGAGTCTCGGATTGGATCCGGGACATCACGAGGAGATCCGGAATTGTCCGGAGAATAAGATTCATATATTGGGGATCATTTTCTGAGTTAGGAAATGTTCCGGAGTATTTGTATGAGGATTCTAGAAGGTTTCGGAATGTTCCGGAAGGTTCTGGAAGATTTCTTGGAGTTTGCTTGAAAACCAAGAAAGGGATCAAGGAGTCCTGGTGGGGCAAGACAAGGAGTCGTGGGGGAGGAGGACTCCTCCCCCCTCCCCAATCCGCCGGCCATAGGAGGGAGGGGAGTCCTACAAGGACTCCCCCTCCCATGGCGCCTCCCCCCTTTAAATAGAGGGTGGGGGCGCCACCTCCAAGCCCTCCTCCACAACTCCAAATCTCCGCCACCTCTCTCCTCCTCCTTTCTTTTGCACAGGCATAGGCGAAGCCCTGTAGAATTCTCTACTACACCACCACCACCACACCGTCGTGCTGCTAGGATTCCGTGGAGAAGATCTACTACCTCCGCTGCTCGCTGGAACGAGGAGAGGAAGGTCTGCTTCGACTCCGCACGTGTGACCGACTGCGGAAGCGCTGCCGGAACGCGGCGCCGGAAGGATCGTCCACTCGATCTTGAGATCGGCAAGTGATCGACTACATCAACCACGAGATCCAATCTTGTAACGCTTTCGGATCTACAAGGGTTAGTACAGATCTATCTCGTTGCACATGTCTAATAGATTAGATCTTGGATTTTATCTAGATTAGATCTGGGTTTTGTTCGTTCTTGCGGTAGAATTTTTTTGTTTTCCATGCTACGAACCCATCAGTGTCCTCGAGAACGTTTGGTCATCTATAGAAATATAACCGGCTTGTCCTTTGCTGCATAAAGGATTGGGCCACTTGCTACATTCATTCTTACTATCTTTTATTTACTTGTACTTTGTTTACTTGCTTTATCGAAAAGCCCTAAAAATCCGTTTGCTAAGTATTTGCAGAGAATTCCTGATCCATACCACTAGCCAGCACCTTCTACTCCTCGTTGGGTTCGACACTCTTACTTATCGAAAATATTGCGATACACCCCCTATACTTGTGGGTCATCAGACGTCGTCCCTTCAAGCCTGTTGGCCCTCCTGGCGAAGTTTCAAGATTTGAGTGTGGTTCACGAGTGCATGCGGCAGCAGTTAGTAGCTGGTGCTAAGGCTGCGTTGTCGCCAGCGCGACTACATAGGCCAGATGTAGGTGCTGCGTCTGTTGCAGCTGGACCGCCGCCTCCACCAGAAGGTATGACCTGGGACATGGTTCCGCATTATCAAGCGGTTGATCGGCCAGCAGAGGACATTGTCGATTTCTTCGAGGAGCAGACGCACGTTCTTCTTTTGCAGCAGTAGCATGTTTTGTATCCTGCATATAATTGTACAAGTGTTGTAAAGTTTGTATCAATATGTTGGATGTAATTAATACCCATTGATATGTGAAGAGCTTGCTAGCTTTTATATTTTGTGAGTGTGTTGTACTCTGCAGTTTTTTTTCGTTAGCCTGACTTGTGTTTATTTCAGCACCTTGCCAACCCGTCAGGTGCGTTGCAACTGGGTTGGTGTTTATCTGCGACCAGAAGGCCGACGGAGAGCACTACGGACTCGCGCCCTTCAATTCCACGGTGACTTGCAAGAGGAGGCTCTCCTGGAAGAATGTCATTATGCCCAGCGAATCCGCGAAAACACAAGTGCTATATAAGCGCGTCTGCGACCTCGAAAACTGCATAGGCAAGGAAGAAGGTGGCGCCGCTCTCATTCGCACCTAGTTGTGCTGCCGCGTCTAGCCTCTGCAGGCCAGAGTGCACCCTATGTCCTGCTGGACCAGCGCTGATGATGTCGCTCATGTGTCTGCCGAGGGCATTTCTGCGGGTGAGGTGGATAGGAGGGTGCGATTGGTGACCAAGTATACCGCCAAGGAGGCTCTCCCAGGCGAACCAGTCGTGCCTCCTTTCAACGCCTCTAATCCTCCTCCTTAGGTAGAACTGTACTACGAAGTAGTTTGTTTTGTCGATTGCCAACAAGCGCATGAAGTATAATGATGTATCTTCTGATTGCAGGACTGGAAGGTGTCTTCGAATTTGCCCCCTCGTCCTGAAGGGGTTATCCCTCGCAAAGTGGATGTAGAGGACGAGTCGGAATCGACTGTCCCAATTGAAGAGGAGGAGGGAGCCCCCGAGTCCAGCGACCAGGACACTCGTAAGCATTCTCGTAGCAAAGATTCTGACGCTACTTCCCCGATGACACTAGAAGGTCCTTTTGCTGCTGCAGAGGAGCCAATCCCCGTTGTTCTTGTGCGCACCATGGCTCCTCCTGCCTGGAAGAAGCTGCGCCTGCCGAAGGAGTCATCGGAGTCGGAGGAGCAATCCTTTGACCTTGATAAATTTAGCTGGTCAGTTCTGCATTCGCGACCTCGTTTTGATTTCTTTTTGGAGTTGCTTTTTCCCTGAAGTTTTTGCTTGATGTGTTTTGTAGTCAAGCGGCATCGTCGTCTTCTGACGATGTCGCAGACTCCAAGACCAAGGAAGTGGCTGAACGGTCTCCTTCTCCTCCATTGGCTTCATCAAGTTCCCCGCATGTTGGGGAACACCAGATGGTTGCCCGGACGACTGCGCGGCAGTCATCTTCGGAGTCTCTGGAGGATCACGTAAGCGTCCATTTGTTGTGTTGGCAGTCGAATTTATACTTGGTGCTGTTTGCTGATCCTTTGTTTTCTTCTGAGGCAGCTCATTGTGAAGGAAGCTGCTCGCCTGGCGGAGCAAGTCGTTGTCATGGGTTGACAGCATGCGCTACTGGACAATCACCATCGCATTGTCAAAGGTTAGTTTTGGCTTCATCTTTGTCTTCCTGAAATTTATGAATTCGATTGATGATACACCCTGTGCATTGTAGTTGAGCATAATGAACTACTTCATTGTGCTGCTGCACTCGAGAAGACACTTGTCGTGGCGACGAAGAATCGCGACGAAGCAATCGTAGCTCTGGAGGAGTCGCGAAATCGAGAAGAGGATCTCCGCGCTTCCACTGATGAAAGAGAAAAGTTGTTCGAAGGATAACTCTTCTCGATTGCTCAGTCCCTCTCATGTATTTTTTAGATGGAGTTGCATGTCTCCTTGTTTGATGTCGCATTTGCTGTGCTAACACCTTATGTATGCAGATGCCGGTGGCCTAAGCTTCGACACCCAATCCCTTCGCTGCAAAGATGCATTGGCTAGTGCTATTGCCGCAGTCGAAGACCGCAGCGCTTCCCTTCAGGGGACGCTGACGAAGGTCAAGGGTGTCCTTAGTCGCATCCGCGAGGATCTAACCCCCAAGGCCGGGCTGATCGATAAACTTGGAGACCTAGTGGAATCCCTCGCTAGAGGTATTCCCGTGGATTTCAAGAACTCGCAGCTGTCCGTCGGCGCCACCATGGCACTCGCGATGGTGCAAGCCCATGGTGTGGAGATGGATCCCGCGGCTATTTTCGAGGCGATGCATGTCGACGCCGGAGGCCAGCAGGTAGTATTTGCTACCTTCGCTGGTAGCTGCGCAAAATATGGTCCTCAACTTATCGAGACAGTCGCCAAGTATTCCGAGGGGCGACATCGAGCGAAGGCGGCGAAGTCTAGGGCTACCACCGGCAAGTACGTGGCATCGGAGACTGCCACGGATGCGATGAAGCCCCCAAAGCCAAAGTCTAAGTCGAAGAAGCAAAATGCTCCTTAGTATGCATGTGTAATAGCTGTAGTTGCCTTTTGTGGAGACTATGCTTTTCTAGGAGTGTCCCTGTCGACACTTTTGCTGTGCTTGAATGCATTCATGCCTTTTATCAATGTATTCTTGGTCCCTCATTTGCTCTTGCTTGATTTGTGATAGGGTACGTCAAGTGGTCCTTCGAGTGATCCCCGTGATCCTCCGTCCACCGATGGAACCTTGGTGCAGCCATGCTCAAAGGTGGAGGAGTTGTCATTGATTTCGCAATTGCGCGATCGCATTAAGCAATTAGAGCATGAGTTGCCCATCCTCCACGGTAGCACAGATGTTTGGAAGTCGAAAGCAGAGAAGGCCACCGCCCGTGAGAAGTATCTCTTGGAGGAAGTGGCGCAGCTGAATGAGCAATTCAAATGTTAGCTTTCTGCTCTCTTATCTTTTCTTTTAGTAAGTCGCGGTGATGCCTTGTCTTCACACTTTGCCATTTTTCTTGGTGTGGTTGTTAGTGCTCGTCATCCACAGGATGAGACGGACCGGGTTGTTGTTCGAATGAATGACCTGACCTAGGATCAACTTTAGGCGAGTGGGTACTTTTGGGTGGACCAGGATCGTGCGATCGTGCTTGCGACCCTGCAGGATCGTGCTTCTCGATTACTTCTTTATTTGAAGAAGGCACAGTCATGCCTTAGGCATATTTATCAAACAATGTTCCCATTGGATGCTGATACGTCCATTTTGCATCACTATTCTATGTCTTAATTCACTATTATTCATTGATATATTTCGTATTGAGAGGTGATACTTATGTTATTTCATCTGTTTTTGCATGGTTGATGACTTTTGGAGCATGGACCGCTGCAGTCAGGATTCTGATGGAAAAGGTGTTGTTTGGAGGAAAAATTCGCGAAGATCAGAAAATCCGGGAAAATATACGGAAAATCCTATTTTTCCAGAAGACTAAGGATGCCAGAAGATGGAGTGGAGGTGGGCCACAGGGGGCCCACACCATCCCATGGCGCGGGCAGGCCTAGGCCGCGCCTAGAGGTGGTGTGGCCGCCCTGGCCCACTCCAGCTTCTCTCCTCTGGCGTATATCATCCCCACGAAACCCTAAGACTCGGAGAGCGACCACAGAAAGATTATGCCGCCTCTGCGGGGCGGAAAACACCGAGAGAGAAAGATCTCTCCAGCAGACAGATTTCTGCCGGGGGAATTCTTTCCCGGAGAGGGAAGATCGTCGCCATCAACACCACCATCAAGATGGACTTCATCGGGATCATCATCACCATCATCACCATCAGCACCCTCATCACCATCTCCATATTGCTGTAACAATTGGTTGAATCTTGCTATAGTTCATAGGGGAAACTTTCTCGGTGTTGATTACTCTTGGTAGTTGATGCTATTGAGTGAACCATTGAATAATTGTTTATGTTCAGATTTTATACATCATTATTCCATCTCTGATCATGATCCACATGATGTCTTGTGACTAGTTCGTTTTGTTGTTGAGGACATGGGAGAAGTCTTGTTGTTAGTAGTGGAGTTGTGTTGAGAAATATTCAATAGATTGTTATTTAAGTTGTGGTGTACTACTTCTAGTGGTGTCATGTGAACGTCGACTACATGACACTTCACCTATATGGGCCTTGGGGAATGCATTGTGTATTTGGCTACTAATCGTAGGGGTTGCCGGAGTGACAGAAACCTGAAACCCCGTTAGGAAACCATTGCACAAGGGACGTAAGGGTCTTAGAGTTTAAAGTTGTGGTTAGGTTTTACCTTAATTACTTACTTGTACTTACGGATGTTTGCAAGGGGTATAATCACAAGTATGTATTAGTCTTGGATGGGGCGGTACATTAGCACAGGTTCACCCACACAACACTTAGCAAGCTAGAGAAGATTAGTCGACTATATGAAGCGAAAGCACTTGACAGTCTTCCCATGTGTCCTCGAGAATGTTTGGTCATCTATAGAAATACAACCGGCTTGTCCTTTGCTGCATAAAGGATTAGGCCACTTGCTGCATTCATTCTTACTATCTTTTATTTACTCGTACTTTGTTTACTTGCTTTATCGAAAACCCCTAAAAATTCGTTTGCTAAGTATTTGCAGAGAATTCATGATCCATACCACTAGCCAGCACCTTCTGCTCCTCGTTGGGTTCGACACTCTTACTTATCGAAAATATTGCAATACGCCCCCTATACTTGTGGGTCATCAGACGTCGTCCCTTCAAGCCTATTGGCCCTCCTGGTGAAGTTTCAATATTTGAGTGTGGTTCGCGAGTGCGTGCGGCAGCAGTTAGTAGGTTGTGCTAAGGCTGCGTTGTCGCTGGCACGACTACATAGGCCAGATGTAGGTGTTGTGTCTGTTGCAGCTGGACCGCCGCCTCCACCAAAAGGTATGACCTGGGACATGGTTCCGCATTATCAAGCGGTTGATCGGCCAGCAGAGGACATTGTCGATTTCTTCGAGGAGCAGACGCACGTTCTTCTTTTGCAGCAGTAGCATGTTTTGTATCCTGCATATAATTGTACAAGTGTTGTAAAGTTCGTATCAATATGTTGGATGTAATTAATACCCATTGATATGTGAAGAGCTTGCTAGCTTTTATATTTTGTGAGTGTGTTGTACTCTGCAGTTCCTTTTTGTTAGCCCGACTTGTGTTTATTTCAGCACCTTGCCAACCTGTCAGGTGTGTTGCAACTGGGTTGGTGTTTATCAAGGGTTCAAATATATGTTGTGTCGGCTACTCAGGCTACTGCGATTTGTTCGTAGAACGAAAGTGTAAAGGGTGGCGCAGCCCCTGAGTAATAAAATTGCAAGAAAAATAAGGAAAACTACGAGTTTTGGGGCACTTAGCTTTATTTATTCGCAGAATAGTACGAGGTACAATGTGTGGCTAAGTATCCTGGCTGAATAGACTTATTTGTAAATGTAAAAAATGACTAGGGGTAGAAGCGACACAGCTGCGCGACGTTCCAGGGGTTGGAGTATGCGACTCCTGTCTCAAAATCTTCAAGGCGAAAGGCGCCACCTGGGATTACTTCTATAATCACGTATGGTCCCTCCCAAGGGGACTCGAGCTTGAGATGCCCTTGTTGCTTTAGTCGCACGACCAGGTCTCCTTTGATGAAGGATCTGGGGCGTAGCCTTCTCCTATGGTAGTTGCGGAGGTTCTGCTAGTAGATCATTGATCTCTCTGCTGCTATCTCGCGTGCCTCGTCAAGGAGGTTGACAGAGTCTTCGAGTGCGAGGGTAGATTCCTTCTCGCTGTATGCAACCACTCGTGGGGCTTTGAAGTGCACTTATGCGGGTAGCACCGCTTTAACACCGTGCACCATGAAGAATGGAGTATAGCCTGTAGCGCTGTTTGGAGTTGTGCGCAGGCTCCAGAGTATGGATTGTAGTTCGTCTGGCCAGCATCCAGCGGCTTGTTCGAATGGCTGAAGGAGTCGCTTCTCTATTCCACCGCACATGAGGCTGTTGGCCTTTTCAACTTGACCGTTGGTCTGTGGGTGAGCCACCGAGGTGTAGCTTACGTTGGTTCCCAGGTTTTCACAGAATTCCTAGAACTCCTTGGAGGTGAAGTTTGTCCCTTTGTCCGTGATGATGCTATATGGCTCTCCAAAGCGGTAGACAATGGACTCGAAGAACTTGATAGCACTGGCTTCTGATTGATTCGTCACCAGCATGGCCTTGAGCCACTTGGTGAATTTGTCGAGCGCGACTAAGAGGTAGACGTAACATCCTCGCGAGGATCTTGGGAGCTTGCCGACCATGTCATGTCCCCATTGTGCAAAGGGCCAGGCCAATGGTATTAGCCTGAGTTCCATGCCGGGTGCATGAGGCTTGTCCGCGAATCGCTGGCAAGCATTGCAGCGCTGGATGATATCCTTGGTGTCGCACATGGCTGTGGGCTAGTAGAATCCAGCTCATAGAGCTTTGATGACAACGGCGCGACTGCTAGCATGATGCCCACATGTGCCTTCATGTATGTCAAGGAGGGCGGCCCTTCCGTCCCTGTTGGAGATGCACCATTGGAGGACTCCGGTAATGCTACGTTTGTATAATTCGCCATTGATGACGGCGAATGCCTTGGATCGTCGCGCGATGTGTCACGCATCAGTCGGGTCCTCTGGCAGCCTTTTGCTGAGCAGGTACGTGATGTACGACTGTGTCCAAGATGGTTCGATCATCATGATTCCCATTGGACCTTCGAGTCCTGTATCGAGCTCCATGTCGTCGAGCGCCACTGGCTCGTTAGGTGGCGAAACCGTTGAGTCCATTGACGTGCTTGCTTTCTTTTTTGGAGCCTTGGGCCTGATGGAGCACTCGCAGATGCGCTCGAGGAATACCCCAGGTGGTATAGGGGTGCATGTCGAGCCAATGTTGGCGAGTGTGTCCGCCTCTTCGTTGCTTTCGCGGCATACATATTGCAGCTCTTAGCCGCCGAAGTCTCCTTCAAGTGTGTCGTAGAGGTCACGATAGGCGATCATGTTGTCGCTTAGTGCGTCACACTCGTGCATTGTTTGATTGACTACCAGCTTGGAGTCACCGTAGATGATGAGCCTTTTGGCACCGCATGCTTTCGCCATCCGCATCCCATGGATTAGGGCTTCATACTCAGCTTCATTTTAGGAGGCGGTGAACTGCATTCGCAGAATGTATTTCATCTTGTCTCCCTGGCGATGTCAGTATGACACCTGCACCAGCTCCGTCCTTTCCCTTGGACCCGTCGAAGTGCATTGTCGAAAGGTAGGACATGTCTGGCTTGTTGTTGAGCTGGTTCTCCATCCAGTGCACGAGAAAGTCCGGGAGAACTTGCGATTTGATCACGTCGCGCTTTTAATATGTGATGTCTCGTGGAGACAACTCGATTCCCCAAAGCGCGACTCGTCCGGTGGCGTCCAGATTATTGAGTATATGCCTGAGTGGGGCATCGTTTACCACCACGATTGGGTGCTCCTGGAAGTAGTGACGTAGTTGCCTGGCTATCATGAAGACGCCATAGGCCAGCTTCTGGTAGTGCGGGTACTGCTGCTTTGTTGGTGTGAGCACCTCGCTGAGGTAGTATACTGGGCGTTGTACCCCGTGGACTTTATTTTCTTCGGCTTGCTCCACCACGAGCACAGTGCTGACCACCTGGTTGGTTACGGAGATGTAGAGCAGCAGTGGCTCCTTTTCGTGAGGCATCACTAGTACTGGTGAAGTGGATAGTAGACGCTTGAGGTCTTCGAATGCTTCTTGTGTTTCGTCTGTCCACTCAAACTTGTCAGCCTTGTGGAGGAGTAGGTAGAAGGGCAGTGCCTTTTCGCCCATTCGACTGATGAATCAACTGAGTGTCGCGATTCGCCAAGCTAGCTGATGGACGCCTTTTATGTTCTTCGGCTTCTCCATGTCTAGTATGGCCTTTATTTTCTTCGGGTTTTCTTCGATTCCTCTCGCAAAGATGAGATACCCGAATAGCTGCCCAGATGGTATGCCGAAGGCGCATTTTTCCGGATTGAGCTTGATCCGGTAGCGGTCGAGGTTAGCGAAGGTCTCACGGAGATCGTCGATTAACGAAGCTTCCTCCTTGGTTTTGATGAAGATGTCGTCAACGTAGACTTGGATATTGTGACCAAGTTGGTTCTTGAGGCATGCCTGCATGCACCGCTGATAGGTAGCTCCTACGTTTTTAGCCCGAAGGGCATGGTGTTGTAGCAGAACACACCAAAGGGCATTGTAAATGTCGTCTTCTCTTGATCTTCCTCCTTCATTCGAATCTGATTGTAACCTGAGTAGGCGTCGAGTAAGCAGAGGCGTTCACATCCCATGGTGGAGTCGATCATTTGGTCGATTCGCGGCAATGGGAAGTGATCCTTTGGGAATTGCTTATTCAGGGAGGTAAAATCCACACACATCCGCAGGATATCCGTGTCTTTTTGAGGCACGAGCACTGTGTTAGCGAGCCAGGTGCTTTCCTTGATCTCGCGTATGAAGTTTGCGTCGAGGAGTCTGTTGATCTCCATTCCGACAACTTTTGCTCTTGGTTCAGACAGTCGATGTATTGTCTGCTTGACTGGCCTTGCATCTGGGTTCACATTGAGTGAGTGCTCGGTGAATTCCCTGGGAACCCCTGGCATGTCTGCTGGACACCAGGTGAAGACTTCCCAGTGCTCACGGAGGAATTCGATGAGCGCGAGTTCCTATGCGGAACTTAGGTTATTGGCGATGAGGGCCGTCTTTGTCAGGTCCGTTGGGTGGACCTAGACTTTCTTTATGTGCACCGATGAGTCGAATGAAAGGTCAGGTGAACTTGGCCTGCTCAGGGGAGGCAGACTGTTGTCTGTCGACTCCTTCAATCTTGCGAGCTCCTCCTGCATGCCAAAGGACTGGGAGATTCTATTTAATTCCCTGTCACAGTTGTTGGACCACTCGAAGCTTCTATTGATTGTGATGACGCCGTTTGGACCTGGCATTTTCAACTGCAGGTAGGCGTAGTGTGGCGCTGCCATGAACCTAGCAAACGCGACATGTCCGAGGATGCAGTGGTATTGCAAAGGCTAGTTGACGACTTCAAAGTCGATGTGCTCTCGCCGAAAGTTTTTCGGTGTGCCGAAGATGACGTTGAAGTTGATTTTGCCTAGGGGATATATGCCCTTGCCTGGGATAATGACATGGAACATCGTGTCTGAGATCTCCAGACAGGTCAGAGGGATCCTCATCGCACGCAAGGTACTTGCAAACATGAGGTTGATGCCGCTCCCGCCGTCCATGAAGACGCGACTCATACCGAAGCCTCCGATATGTGCCTCGAGTACGAGGGACCAGTGGCCTGGACGAGGGACTTAACACGGATGGTCGCACTTGTCAAAGGTGATGCAGGAGTCACTTCCACTGAGGTACTCAGTGGTGGAAGGTGGGGAGTTTATTGCCAAGTTGACTTGGCGAGTGATGGCCTTCTACACTCAATTTGAGGGACGCCCTTTTTGGATCATCATGTTGCCTACGGCTCACGGATATGGTTCACTCCGTGGTGCTGGACCGGCGCGGCCGCGGGTGGTGGTGGTCCGGGTGGTGCTGGAGGAGATCCATGTGCCACAACGCCTGGGGCGGCTCCATAGGCCCTATTGACCGCGTCGCGATTCATCCGAGCCAGACCTTCATGGAGTTTGAGGAACTCGCAGCAGTCCTTGAGAAGGTGGCTGGACTTCTTCTTGCAGTCATGCTTGTCGATGTAGAAGTGCATGTTGCATGGCTCGGATAGTTTGTCCTCGATAGATGTTGCAGGTGCCTCTTCGCGAGTGCGACGCTACCACACTTGCGTGGTTTACCCAGAGTCGCGGTATCCACCGCTGCGCTAACCGCTGTTGCCGTTATCGTCGCATTTGTCGGTGTAGCCGGCTACGACCATATTGACGTCGTCACGGTCCTCATAGATGCGCATTCGATGCTTGCTTCGGCGGTCGCGTCTCCATCCGAGGTCATCGTCGTTGGAGTGGGCGCGGTTTTTCACCGAATCTTCTGCGTCCGCCCACCGATTCAAGATTTCCATCAGGTGGTCGATCATTTTGGGCTTCGAGCAGCCCAACTCCTCCCTAAGCTCTATGCGGCGGACTCCGCCATTGAACGTATCGATTGCGCGTCCTCCGAGATGTTTTCTACGGAGTTCTTGATGATGGACCACCTTTGGATGTACAAGCGTAGCGACTCGCCAGATATTTATTAGCAACCTCTTAGTTCTTCGATTGATGCGGGCCTTTTGTAAGTGCCCATGAAGTTGTGCACGAAGCTGTAGACCAGCTCTTCGCAGCTACGAATGGATCCACACGGGAGGCTGTTGAGCCATGCGCGAGTGGCACCTTGCAGCTGTAGCTGTAGGCATTGCATGGCCGTGCTTCGACTCCCCCCGTGGAGCCTGACAGAGGAGATATGATCCTCTAGCCAGATCTTCGGGTCCTATAGACCGTCGAATTTTGGGTTCTCCGATGGGAGTTTAAACCCTTTAGGCATTCGCTTTTGCCTGATGGCTCTGCTGAAGCATCTGGCACCGCAGAGCTCCACGTCTTCGTCTTCCGAGTCAGTTGAACGAGCGTGTCTTGCACGCATTTTGTTGACTTTGCGCTATGTGATGTCATCACGCGCATCGTAATTGCGATCGTGCCGCCGTGAGGGGCGATGCCGAGACAGGTCATGGCTATCATCGCTGGATGAGGGCGAGGAATAATGTTTTGTCAGAGCCTTGCTTTTCTTTGGCTCCGGTGTTGGCTCGTTGTTGAGGGCGGCCTTGATTAGTCCCAAACCCGCAATCGTAGATCGGTGCATGGCAGCTCGTGGATCTCTAGCTGGCGGCTGGTTGTTGAGGAGGTACATGGTGGCCGCCGTTACCACAGCTTGCGGCGTCTTCGGGAGCACGTTGCCACGCGTATCCACCATCATAGAGCCAAAGTCGAGGACTTTCGTGGCTTCCACGCGCTCTTGCTCGGTGAGGTGCTCCAGTCGAGATCGCCCCTTGTTGGCCACGTACTCGTTACCTTTGGAGGAGGATCCTCTGTGGGAGGAGAGCCTAGCTCGCTGAAGGCTTGATTCGTACCCCGCCTTTTTACGTGTCTCGAGTTGCGCGATTGCATGTAGCTGGCATCTACACTCCTCTTTCAGCAGCCCATGGTAGCCCATCAGCATGTCTTGCAGGGAGTTGAGGGGCAGAGGATTGCCCCATAGAGCCTCTCGACAGCGGGCCCACTCGTTGTCGTTGAGCTTGATCACTATACATTCTCCGGTGTTTTCATTCACTATGATCGGCGGTTCTCCTCCTGTTCCATTGTTGATGGGCCCGCCATTGCCATAGTTGGTGGGATCGCCGTTTGCGACTGGTATGCCGCCGTTGGGCATACCAGTGCCAGATCCGGTGCCGGCGTTTTCGCGATTGGTGGTGGTATCGCGCGCGTCAATGATGGCGCACATAAAGTGGTTTGGGAAGCGGTTGCTCCCGCGACTTTCAGATCCGGAGCCGTAGGCTCCATCTTCTGTGGCTAGATCACCCAGATCGGACTCGCGACTGTTGTCACTGTCCGTACTCCCAGCTATTGCCGAGGCTTTGAGCTCGTTGAGGGTGCCGATTGGTGGAGGGAACCACGATGCTGGAGCAATCGTGGATGTCATCGGCTGGTCAGGCATGCGAAGAGTTCCCAATTGGCCAACCTGGAAGAGGAAGCTCCCGATCACCAGGATGATCCCATCGCCCACGGACTCGAAATCCGGGCGAGTGGCCAGCGTGTGGATGGTGAAGTCGAAAGCGCCGAAGAGCTGGCGAATCTCTGCTGTTGCAGAGTTGTAGATCGTGTTTGATGGGGCCGAAGAAGCCGCAACATCAGCACTCCCAATTCCCACAGACGGCGCCAATTGACGAGGGTTTAACTCATCCATGCCCATTGTTATGGACTTGGGTTTTGGAGAAGGAGGGAGCGCTGGCGGGATCAGTCGGCTAGCAAACAAGCACACAGGGACACAAGGTTTACCCAGGTTCAGGCCTCGTAGAGGCCCCTACTCCTGCTTGTCTGCTCTTGGAATTAACGAAGGAATCGAAGATTACAAAGGCGCGCAGATGCAATCTAGCGAGAGTTGTGGAAACTAGGGTTATGTTCGTCCTCCTCGCTGCCACGTCCTAGCCTTTATATAGATAGGCTAGGTCTCGGGTAGCAGGTCGAGTCTGTTACACATTAGGGTTTTCCCTTTGAACTTTCTATCTTAAGGTTCTTCTTATCTCACAAGCAATCGAGAGTCCGTGGGCCACTCGATTTCTTGATTGGTCTTTGGCAACGCCGTGGGCTTCTGCCGTATCTGAACCGTGTATACCAAACTCAAGTACCTATAGGGTATACCCATGTCATCGGGCCTTTTAGTCCTAGTTGGAGCCACTAACCGAGACTAAAGATATTTCCCACTATTTCCCACCGCTTCCCGCTATGTTTTCCTGCCCTTTCCCTCTATATCTAGGACGACCGTGCCATGGCTATCCACACATCCACACCTTCCTCTCTCAACAATGGACACCGCATACTAGGCCATTCTGACACTCGAAGAGACTGAGGCTCTGTGCGCCTCTAGCTACCGATGCCCGCTCGGCTACCGACTGCCTACTGACTGGATGCTGAGCATTGGAGGAGTTCCTGTCCCTCGTGTGTCTCAAGGTTTCGCTTGCTAGGCGGCCATCACGAACCACTTCTACCTAGAGCTCACGCCGGAGCAGCGGATGGATCCCCATTGGGATCCCGACAACTACGACACCTGGAATGCCTTCTTCGCTAACCGGCAGGAAAGGGAGCTCGCCAGGTACGAGGGTGAACCACAATGAAACCAGTCGTCGCCTGTGGTAGGCGAACATGACTATTGCCGATGTGATGCGCTATATCACTGAGGGAGATCATCCTCGCCTGTGGTACCCGCACTTGCACCCGCCGCAAAGCCATAATAAGGGTGGTTGTGGTGAAGGTCGCGAGCGTAGCGGCATCGTCACCTGGGAGCCCCCTCCCCCCCCCCACATCGTGAATCTGAGGCTGGAGTGGCAGTGCCCCCGGAATATGGCATGGTTCATGGTCCCTGGTCCCCCCTAGACAAGCCGGGGAAGGGCAGAGGATCCCCGGAATATACCATAGAGACGACGACAAAGATGATTCAGAAGATGGCCCTGAAATTGTGTACCATAGGGCTAGACATGATTATGACTAATCCATTGGCTAGGAAAAATGGTTCGTCTGTGTACCCAAGATTATCGAGAGATCCACTAATTTCATTCTGTAATGCATTTTTATTTGAAAATGGCAAAATGGTTAATAGTTTGAACAATTATTTTAGGAAACAGAAAATGGTTCTGCATTAGTTATTTAAATTCAAAAACTTTTCATGTTGAAAGTGTTTTCAAATTCAAATTTAAACCATTTCATAAATTTCAAATTTAAACCATTTCAAATTTAATTGTTTAAATAGTTAGAATAATTATTTTATAAGACAGAAAGTCTTTTCAAATTCAAATCATTTCAAATGTGAACACCTAAATAAGGAATAAGGCAGGAATATATGAAAAGTTTGAAAACTTTTTAAAATGGACTTTTAGTCTCGGTTGGTGGCACCAACCGGGACTAAACCTCCAACTAGGAGGTATGCTCTAGTCTTTCGTCCCAGTTGGTGGCACCAACCAGGACGAAAGGCCCTCCCGTATATAAATCATGCGCCGTTCCTATTCTTCCCCCAGCTCGCATTTGCTAAGTGCCCTACACAGGCTCCTCCAAACCCAACGCCGGCAGGCTGCCCGATTTCGGCGCGGTGGTCCTCCGCCTGTCGTCGCGTACACCGCTGCTCACGCCCCCACCACTCGCCTCCTATCACACGGCGCCGCTCTACTCAAGTCGCACGTCGCCACCATGTTCCCTTCGTCATGCGGTGCTCCCTAGGTATTTCTCCAGTGCGGCCGGCCGCCGCGTGCACGCCCTCTCTGCCCCTTCTCTGTTTATTAATTAGTTTAGTTAGTTAGTTAATTAGTTAGTTAGGTTAATTGTTTAGTTATTAGGTTTTAGTTATTAGCTAGGGACAATTAGATAAGTTAATTAGTTAGGATTATTAGCTAGGGATTCTTAGTTATTAGCTAGGTTAGTTAGTTGTTATTTTACATATTAATAAATAGGGAATTAGTTGTTTTTAGGTTTATTTGGATTATATATATGTGTAGATATTGTAGGTATACATTTGGATTAGGGTTAGGGCTAGGGCTATATGTACAAATAATCTATGTGAAAATTTTAAGGATTACTATTGTGTATGTATATATTTTTATTATGTAGTGTGTATGTATACATTTGGATTATTATGTGAAATGCCAATCCCTTCATATTTGTTCGGGGGAGTACTGTCTTATGGTCGGGTCGGGCGCGGCAACGCGTGCCATATAGGGAAGATGGACGGGCGCGGCAACACGCACCATATAGGGATGATGGACGGGTGTGGCAACGCGCACCATATATTAGGGTTTCTTCGAATTACGGTTTATATCCCTCGGACCGTGCTTTAAATTGTCAAGCATGTATTAGGGTTACATTTAAGGTGATCTTTGTCGTCAAACCATGGCACCCTAGCCCATCAAATCTCGCCTACCTAACCTCCTCGCTTGGCCGCTTCGACTCATCCGCTTTCCCCTTTTGTAGAAACTATGGAACCTAGAGACGAAGAAAAGGAAATGGTGCTTGAGGATATGATCAACAGGGGAGGTCATATCGATAACGATGTCACCTTGCTATATCTTAACAACTCCGGTGAGCGAGATCCGTGTTTGGACCGAACATACGGCTCTAATGAGGGAGAAGCTGACGAGGTGCATATATATATATCAATTAAGCCTCTGTTGTCTATATACATATATATTAACGCTCTTTCTTCTTTTAGCCCTCCAAATCGAGCAAATCTTCTGCAAAGAATAAACGAGGCCCAGCCAGAAAGTTGGGAGACCATGAAAGGTACAGGATCGAAGAAAGTCGCTCTAGACGGCCAACCGAAGGCTCCCACTGATGCTGCAAATAAATTATAAGGCAACGCGGAGTTATTGTTAGGGACTAGATCGTGATCACTGTCAGAGAATAGAATAGGTAAAAGGATCTAGAATCTCTATATGTTAGTGACATAGCCAAAGATACTCTTTGGAAAAATCTCATGGTTAATTTCGATCCAGATGAGGAGATTCCAACTCAGGAGGAACTATAGAAACACATAGAGGAAAATGTCAAGGAGTGGGCTCTTAAGAAGATGGCCCAGCAATTCAACAACTAGGAGAAAAGATTGCACCTTGACTATGTCATGAAAGAGAAGACTCAAAAATTCACTAGAGCATTTAAGAAGCTAAAAGACTAGTGGGCTGATTTTGTAGTGTACAAGACATCGTCGCCATCTAAGAAAATGTCTGAAACGAATAAGCAAAATGCTGCCTAAAAGTAGTATAAGCATATTATGGGGCAAGGTGGCTACAAGGCTAGCAAGCCTAAGCAGGAGAAACTCGAGTTCGACCTGTTTGCTAAAGGGATCACCCAAGAGCCATACAATTGGATCGAACGGGTAAGGAATTGGTTTTACGGGCATGGGGGCACGTTGGACTCAAAAGGGAAGTGCATATATAACATAAGACATAAAGAAACTCCCATACTCACCAAAGACATTAGAAATGAAGTAAAGGCTGTTGAAGATGGGGAGTTCATTCCCGATAGAGAGAATGACGATCTCGCACTCGCCCTTGGGAACAAGGAACACGAGGGATGAACACGAGGCACAGAAGGCTCCAAACCATGGAACCTTGGGTTTCCCGACATCCGGAAGAAATATCCCGATAGAAGCCTTCGAAGGAGAAAGGGATGAAATTGAAGTAATGAAGCAGGCAGACATGATGTGCAATATAGAAGAACAATTAAAGTAGCAGCAAAACTAACTTGATGTACTTAGCCAGCAAGCTACCGGCCCATCTAAGCGTCACATGGTAGACGAAGCTACCTTCGGTGCTACCGGCCCATCCACTAATCTAAAAAGCAGCGTGGCTTCCACGGAGCTCTCCAGTGATGATGTTGATGATGCACCGGTGATGGCTCCTCTTCGCTACCCAGTGGATGATATCATGGAGATGATACATTGTGAGCTAGATGTGAAAGTTGTCAACATAACCATGAAGGTGGCGGTCGGCTATGCCTTACCATTAGTTGGACCGGTACCAACTTACCATTGTTGTCCGGTTCCACAGGGCTACGCTATTACAAGGGTGGGTGAAGTTATGGACGGATTCGCGCAGCTCAAGCTTGACTACACTGCAGGTGAAGGGGATGTGACTGAGCTAGGAGAAGCAAAAAACATGAGCATTCTATGGCGAAAGGAACACATCGTGCTTTCAAATCAGATGCCAAGGCCATCCACTCCTCAGAGCACAACTCCATCTTCCTCGCAGCCTCACCCATCTCTAGTGCATCAGCTATCTTTGTCGTCGCCACAACAGGCGTCGTCTCCTCCACAACAAGCCCTTTCTCCAGCGCAGCCGTCTCCGCCAAAACAGGCCCTTTCTCCAGGACGGTCATGTTTGCCGCCGCGTCAGCCATCTCAGCCCCTCCCAAAAGTACAAAAGGGTCAAGGCCAAAAGCGAAAGAGTAACCGATCACCAAAGCGTCTACCGGAGTCCCTCCCAAAAGTACCAAAGGTTGCTCCCAAGAGAGCTTACGACTATACTGAAGAGGAGAATACGGTGATCGCAAATGCGCGTACGCAAAAGTGGTTTGATAGACACAAGCGACCGAAAAAGCCAGAGTTCCCCAACACTAAAGAATAAAAAGAAAAAGTGCAAAAAATGTTAAAGACCCTTCACAACCCGAGGCAAGGCTGTCATCAGACTATGACCGCTCTATTGTCAAGTCACATCAGTTAATGGTACGGTCGAAGAGCACTAGTGCAGCGGGAATTTAGTTCCCCAGCCAGGTTTATAGAAAAACAAGGAATGCCCCCACTCAAAGTGATTTCCGATACCAGGGTGGGGTCAAGCAAATGTGCGGGCGAGCAATATGATCTAGAGTTTGTTGCAATGTATGGAGAAGCGGCTGCTACTCAAGGTATGACTATTGCTCACTACATAGACCAGTTAGAGTTCCCCGTGGCTGAGGAAAAAATACAAATACTAGTATGGGGAACCTCTCGTCAGACCTGAGGACGTCAAGTATCTACCACCAAAAATGCGAAGATTGCATAATGAGTACATTAAAGCCACAAAGGAAGGGAAAACTGGATAGTGATCGGAGTTCAAAACGAGCATTACGGGTATGGAGATGCCCATATACTGATTGAATTTCCTAAACTACATCAGTTTTTCAATCAAGATGCCCTCGAAAAATCGATCGTCAGTGCCTATTGTCTGTAAGTATTATTTCTATAATAATTAAGTATCTAGTTAGCTCACCTTGTTTATATCGCACTTATAATCCTACTCACTATATTATGCAAACTGAAGATTTTCGAATGCAGAAGAGGACAGATCTATGACATTGGGTTCATTGACCCATATTGGGTTCATGAACTTACTGTGAAACTTAATCGGAAGGACACAGAGGATAAAATTGTAATGCCATTAAGGTTTCAAGAAACCAAAAGGGAAATATTTACTCGATGTTAAATGTATAATTGATGAGTTATGCATGTGTAGATTCCATTATATTCTGCTAATCATTCAACCTGACAATGAGTAGTACAAGTCATGGACTCTAAACGTAACCCCCTCGAGGAGTGAGCCCCCAGGCAGGATATGCTCCAGCGTTAATTTCAGTCATTATGACACTATATCGGCAACTTTCGTTCATTTACTGATATCACGTAATTAATAACTCATTTTATTCATTTTCTTTACCGGGCAGTGCTTGGAAATGGTTCACCAACAAGGCTATGGGTGCCTGGAAAGAGAAGCTTACATTTAAACCACTAAATGTAGGTACTACTAGCTAGATCCGCGCATCTCTTTGATCCTAGTTTCGATATCATTATCATGCTTAATTATTATTATTTTGATTGAACTTTGTTCTCATAAAGTGTCTGAGGGAGGCAGCCGGAAATAATTTATGTGGATACTATGTTTGCGAGTTCATTCATGAGACGACCTATGAGAAGGGCACAAATTTAGAATAACTTCAAGTATGTAAACAATATTCAAAAATTTGTTTTATTACCATAAATTGTGTTTAGTTTCATTCATATATGTTGACTCATTCTTTTAAATTAGATTGAACGGTTGCGGGACCATCTTCTACAAAAGGATCGCATACAAGCAATCCAAGAGGAAATTGGAGGATTCTTAGATGCAGAGGTCCTAGATCCAAAAGAAGAATACTATCGGAAGATGATGATAATGTAATATGGATCATAAAAGACTTTATATTGTATATATGCATGAATGTAATATATTCGATACTTGTTGTGCAATATAATGGTTCCCTTAATATATTCGATACTTGCTCTCAAATCCACACCATACCTCCATGCGAATCCACTATCGGTAATATCAACCTCGCACCATCTACTATGAGGACGAGCATTCCCCACAACATAGTGCTGGGGTAAGTGTCACAAAATAAATGCTGCCCAAAATAAAAAAAGGAAATAGATAAATGGGAAACAAAATAAATAAAAATATACAAAAAAAATCTCTGTCCCGGCACAAAAAGTGCCCAAAATGCTACCGCGGCAGATACCTGTAGATCCTGGTTCGTATTACGAATCGGGACAAATGCCCCCCCCCTTGCGACAGCCAGCGGACATGTGGACCGTCCTTTTGTCCCGGTTCATAGCTCAACCGGGACTAAAGGGTTGGGGCTTCCCGATTGCCCCGTTGCGGTTGGGCAACCGGGACTAAAGCCCCTTACAAACCGGGACAAAATGCCCATTTTCCACTAGTGACAATACACATAATGTTAACGTAAGCTGATGCTGTTCACGTTCTTCCTCTTCAAAGTCCAAAAGATCCAAGTCGTCTCCAATGTGCTGCTCCTAAATATGTAAGCCACCATTTTGTTTTCTTTCGAGCGAAACACGCTTCCAGCGTGAAACATACAAATCATTGTCGCTTGAATTCGTACGATGTTGTACTCGGTTGATACACAACTAGCTCCTACGTGTTCTTCTAGTTAGCCAATACGTAAATACCGAGCACGCGTTAAGTTTCATCTTTCGAGGAGAAGTATGCTTTATGTTTAACTACACTTCTCTATGTGCCCTCGTGGCACAGCCAGTAAACGTAACATTTCATGATACCTCACATACAGATAAATTTTGTCTGATAAGAAGTAAGAGATCGAGATTATACACCGTTGGCAGCGGATGGGTTGTCGATCAACGGAGATGTGCCTCACTGCGTGGATGGAGCCAAGCGCCTCCACGGGCGATTCCTCGGCTAGATGTCAGAGGTTTAAGTCGGCGCTACCCGCCGGGGCGGAGCGTGATGTTGACCCACCCAGGGAGGGTGGGCAGGGGTCGGAGCTTGTTCTACCCACGGTGGCTCGCGGGGTCGGGGCCTGCAAGGGATAGGATCGTTAACGGCCGGTCGAGGTCTCCTCCACGGGGGGGAGGGGGGAGGGGGTACACCTGGGGAGAAAGCGTCGCTTTCGGAAGGGTCGGAAGGCGCGGCGTGTCTGAAAGACAGATTCTAGGCACCTGAGGTGGGGAAGACGGCGGCGGGAGCTAGGACCTTGGCGGCTAAGTTAGATCTGGATTCGGACGAAGATTCTCCTAGGTCTCGCCCCTCGATGTCGACTTAGTAGGCTTCATTGAGAGGGCGGTGGTGCTGGGGGTGGCCCCCGTCGCCGGAGAAGGGTGGCATTCGCGCTTGGTGGCAAGGGCTCGAGATTCACCTCTACGTGCGGGGTTATGGGGCCCTCGCACACACGCGACACCATGGTGTGGCCCGTGCGGGGTCCTCACCGCCAGTGGTCGACCCTGGGGAGATCTGGCCTGAGCCGGAGAGCGTTGGTCTCGCCGGGCCGGGAGCGATGGTGTCGAATGAGGTACGGCGACCGCCATGGCTAGGAGCTGCGGCAGTAAGTCTGGACCGGCCGCTCTCGGTGTTGGGCCAAGATTGGTGACTGGGCCAGGTGTCTAGGCTTTCCCAGGGCCATAGCGAAGGGGAGATACTCCTAGATGTGGGTGTTGGGCTGGGCCAGGTGGAAGGAGCGGCACTGGAACTGGTGGCTATGGAACCCCGCGCGACACTCATCGAGTTGGCGGTGGGGGTGTCCAGGGGAACCCCAACCAGGGGCCTAAGAAGCAATTCCAACCCAGTTGAGGCCTGGTCACAAAAGGATAAGTGTGTGTCTTTGGATCCCGAAAGGAAGTCTTGATCCCAAGCTAGGGTTTCCCACAAGTGGTCAAGAGGTCTAGCGGCCGCGACGAAAGAAGGGGGAAGGTAGATTCCTGGTCCAGGTTCACGAGCCCACGCCTCTCACTTGGTCCTTCGCGGAGGTGGTGAGCATGGAGCAGGGTGGGGGTGATGGGCGCCCGTCCAAGAGGAATTATGAGGACTACAAGAGGGCTGGGGAGGTAAGGAGGTAAGAGGAGGAGAAGATGAACCTGCACAATGAGGAGCAACACGATAGACACTACGGCCAGGGCTAGCAGGATTGGGGTCCGCCGCGACCCTGGTGGAACGAGCATGAGTGGAAGAGGAACCAGAGGAGTGAGGCGGGGTGGGCTGGGAGCCACTTCTAAGATCGCCACCAGGGTGGGGAGGGCGCTTCCTAGTGCTCTAGTAAAGGAAAGGATCCCCTTGAGGCCAGGAAGGCGCTGGTGAAGCAACTCCTAGGGGATGGTTCGTTTGCGGCAGCGGCCAAGGCCAGTGGGGTTGAATGTTTCAAATGCGGCCGCCTAGGCCACTTCCAGGAAGATTGTAAGTTCCAGCCGCTCTATGTCATCTACAAGCTTGAAGATCACGCGTCCGCAGATTGTCCCACGCGTGGCAAGGAGCTCAAGCTCCAGCATATGGGCTTTGCCTTCCCGGGTTGCGGTTTCTACTGCTTGGAGGTGGAATATAGGAAGGTCCAGCCCATGCAGTTGGAGTCCCACACTACGATGATAGTGTTTCAAGGGGAGCCACTGTCAACGACTGATCTGGAAGCGCAACTGCGTCACATGATGGAGGGAACCTGGGACTGGGAGGTCCAACATGTCTAGGACAAGGAATACATGGTAAAATTCCCCTCTAGGGATACCCTCAAGATGTACACCCATAGTGGCAACATTTATTTTCTTCTTAAGGAGACAGATGCCAAAATCAGAGAGGCCTTCCTTGATCCTAAATCCTCGGTGGTGCTAGAAAACGTTTGGGTTCAGCTTGAGGGGGTACCGAGTGAGATGAAGTTTTCCAACAAGCTCATGGCTGCCATGATTTTGGTTAGGAGGCCCCTTGTGGTGGATGAGCTATCCCTGACCAAGGACCTGGTGCGTATGCAGTTCCAGTGCCGCCATCCTGAGCGCATAAAGGGCTCCATCCAACTGTTCGTCAATGGGGACGACTATACCATCAATGTCAAGCTGAGCTGGGTGGCCGCGCGGGAGTGGGTGGAGCTGGGGGTCCACCGCACCCTCCACCATCAGCGGGCGATAGCATCGATGAATACTCGGATGTGAGAATCCTTGAAGATGTCAGCTAGAAACACAATAAGACGGGGGTAGAATAAGAAAGCTGAGATCTCCTCCCACAAGGACTCGAACAACAAGCAGCACAAATATCAGAGACTAGCAGCTACAGCGAGCGCGCCTCCCTTCTGTAAACTGACAGGGCCTAAGGAGTAGGGCGTGTTCTAGGACTCCACCATTAACCAGTATGGCTCTAATCTACGTTGGACAATAACTTACTCCCTGCGCTCAAACTCCTATAGAGGGAGGTTTCGATCACACTAGACAAGGAATGCCACAAGCCTGTTCTTTCGGTTATGCTGGATTCTGAGGAAGAAGCGGAGGAGGGGGTGCTGAGCTCACCGCTCAAGGCGCAGAAACTGCCTCTGGCAAGCGACGCGGGGCCCATGACAGGAGGCTGTAGGGAGATGGGCTGGGTCCAGACCACCGAGGTGGTGCTGTCTTCGGACAGGGTTGCGGTGGTAGCGGAGACGGAGTCTCCGCCCATCAGCCGCGCGGATGACACTAGTCCAGATGGGGTAAACTTGAGGAAGGAAGTGGCTACAAAGGCAAAGGTGGCAAGGGAAAGGCGTAGCAAGATGATCACATATGCCACTCGGAGGAGCGCGAGGCACAAGGGGGAGACGGCTTCGACTTCTCTTTCCAAGGCACATCATCGCACGGCCGAGAAAACTCTGGATAGAGGTGAGCCTAAATTTACAATTCTTGATTCTTTACCTGACTCTCATCTTTTTGAGGTAGCTAGAGCTAGTTCCATAACCTTCGTGCCATCTTCGGGCACCCCGGTGGAGGCCCTATCCGTGATTCGTGCGAAGGAGGTGGCCCAGGCTGCTCTAGCGGAAGGAGAATTTTGCTTAGAATAGTCGTGGATGGCTGTGGCCTCTAAGGAGGGGGCCGAGCCTAGCATCCCACCTAGGGAGGTAGGCATGGAGGCCAACCTGGCCTCTAGATCACCACCTTCGGGAGGCAGTGTCAAGCGTAAAGGCACGCTTGAGAATCCCGGTCGACCTACGCTGAGGGTGCGACCAAATGCAAGGGCACCAGATGAAGGGCTTTATTTGGAACCTACATGGCTTTGGCAACCCAAGGAGGGTTAGCCAGCTCAAAACGCATATTCGTGACAAGAATATTGACTTCGTGGGACTGCAAGAGACGATTAAGCAAGATTTTTCTTTGAGTGAGTTTAGGAACCTGGAGGGGAGGCACCCTTCTGTGTGGCACTGGCTACCTGCTGCGGGCCACTCTAGAGGTTTATTGCTTGGCTTTAAAGATGAGACCTTCAAAGTTGGGGAATGGAGGAAGGGAGAGTTCTCCATCAGCGCACTTGTGTATCACAGGAGCAAGAAGGCGAAACGGACATTTATTCTGGTGTACGATCTAGCTGACCATTCTCGAACCCGGGAATTCCTGCCAGAGCTGGAGATGGAGGTGGTAGGGGCCCAATTCCGGGATGTCATTGGGGGCGACTTTAATCTTATTCGTGGGATGGAAGATAAGAACCATGCTAACATATGTTGGCCCAGGATACACCAATTCAATGACTCGCTTGCGTCCATGGCTCTTAGAGAGCTGAGACGAGTAGGGGCTTGTTTCACCTAGATGAATAAGCATCTTGACCCGGTTAGATCAGTTCTCGACAGGGTGTTTGTTTCTCCCTCGTGGGAGGAGCTATACCCACTTTGCTCGTTAACGGCCGAGACTAGGATAGGGCAGACCATACGCCTCTTATCCTAGCCTTTGGGAGGAGGTTGTCAAGAGGAAAAGCAGGTTCTTCTACCGGACCTGGTGGGTAGGGGTCCCTGACTTCGCTTAGGTGCTCAAAGATAAGCTCTTCGAGCTTGCCTTCCAGGGAGGAAGGCATCGAGATGCTATTGATTTCTAGAATGCTTGGTCAAGGTGACTCAGGTAATTCTTGAAAGATTGGTGAGCTAACCTGGGGAGAGAGCGCAGGGATGCGAGGGTGTCAGTGCTTAACCAGATCAAGGAACTGGACATCATCATCGACAACTCAGGCTTGGACGAGGACGGGTGGTCCCTCCACTACCATCTAGAGGAGGTTTTGGTTGAGATGGCCAAAGCGGATGACGAATATTGGAGACAGCGGCGGATAATTAACTGGGTGCTTAAAGGAGATGCAAACACATACTTCCACGCCATTGCGAATGGGAGGCGCATGAAGTGCACAATCTCCAACCTTATCACAGACCAGGGGATGCTTTCGGATCAAAGAGGACCGCAAGACCATATCTACCCGTTCTACTTGGAGCTGTTGGGATCCAAAGGGGATGTGGCTACCTAGGCTTTAAACCTCGACCTCTGGCACAAAAGTATGCAAATCTCCAGGGAGGATAACAATGCCCTTGCAATCACCTTTACGATGGACGAACTAGACGGGGTTCTCAGTAGAATGAAGAATGATTCGGCTCCAGGGCCGGATGGCCTCCCAGTGGCCTATTTAAAACTATGCTAGGGCACAATTAGGTGCACTATTCTTGATATCATCAACTCCTTTGCACTAGGTAGACTTGATGTTTCACTCCTAATTACGACATTCTTACCCTCATTCCCAAAGTGGTGGGTGCCGACTCGACCAAACAATTTAGACCTATTGCCTTAATTAACGTTATCTTTAAATTTATTGCGAAAGCCTACACCACGAGACTCGCTCCCATCGCACACAAAACAATCGACTGCTGTCAGACTGCCTTTATCAAAGGTCGGGGTCTGCACCAGGGAGTGCTGGCCCTGCAGGAAATCATCCACGAGGTCAAATCTAAAGGTCACAAGGGTGTGTTCCTGAAACATGAGGAGTTCCTTTGATCGGTCCTTACCACTAAGGGCTTCGAGCCGGTGGTAGTTCACAGGTTAATGCAATTGGTCTCGAGAGGCCACACTATAATAAACATCAATGGAGAAATAAGCCCCTATTTTAGGAATGCGAGGGGGGTGCGATAGAGAATATCATATTGCGGCCCGAAAGTTGGGTCACCCAGGCAACGCGGTACCCAAGTTGCTTACAATTAGCTGTGTTGCCCAAAGTTGGCGTGCCAAATGTTCAGAGGGTCTTTTTTGGCACGAATTCAACTTTACATTTCAATACAAAATATCAGGCTAACGGCCTTCAAGTTGGCCCCCCCCGTCAGCTTTCACTGTTATGTCGCTGCCATCGTGGATGCCATGTAGGCTTGCAGCGTTGGTGCATGCATCCTTTACGCGTCTTCTTCTTCCTCTGGGGCGGCAATCTGTGGTCGCGGCCATGGCACAAAGCTAGGACTTGGACGAACCTGCTCGGCTCGGCTCTCCTCCCCATCCCGAATCGGAGCTCGCCCTCACCATGGCCGCACCCATGGCACGACACGGGGACGGGAATTCATTTCCGGGTGAGATCTGTCACCATGCCGGCCATGCTCGGTCCTATTGGCCTCCTCCAGAATCCGAGCTCGCCGTCGCCGTGGTCGCACACGCACCAGCCACGGCGCCTTCCTCTCTGAACCCTAAAGCCACATCCACCCAGTTCGGCACAACGCCAACAAGGTGAAAATGCATCAAGTTTTCTTCTTGTGATTGTAGAAAAACATGTATGTATCGTGGCCGTAGCATACTCTAACAATGTACACATATGTTGTTTACTAGATTTTCATTTGAAATTACTAGCTCCGCGATGAAGAAACATAGAGAACCTAAATGGAATAACGATGATGACCATGTTATGTACTTTGCATTGCATCAACAAGTGCTCGCTGACGAAGCATGTTACCAAGAGAGTGGAGTTCATCAGCCATTGCCAAAAAATATGTGAACAAATCAATGAGCGATTCAATGCAAATACGCGCAGAAAAGCTAGATCCATGTCATCAATCATCAATAGGTGGCACATTCTAGTAATGCGTTCAAATGCGTACACCATGTATCATTTAATTGAAGTGGTTGTTATCCTGAGCAAAAATTCCTAGTATGCACATTACCTTTGTATGTTCTATGCTGCAATTCTGTTGTTATGGGCATGGAAAGAAAAGCTGGCTTCACTGCATATTATGCAGTTAGGCCTAACTTAGTCTTACACAAATAAGCACAACTTATTCTTTAAACAAATAAGCGTAACTAATGATAAAGATAAAGATAAATGGTTCATCCAATCTGCTAGTATGAGCACTAGGTCCCTAGAGCTGGTGGTATCGTCGGAACGAACCAGAATGCTGTGTTTGGCCGTATGTCATTCTCCATCAAATCGTACGACCCCACTGATGAGCCAATTGTAGGCCCCCTCCCCCCGACGTGGATTCGGCTCCAGCAAACACATAGTCTGTTATAAACAATGGAAGTGCTGGCACCTCAGCAACAACACCAACATGTTCTTCCTGGACCCCGGCAGCAGCCTCAGCAGGTATTTCACTCGCTTCACCAACAGCAGCCTCAACAGGTATTTCTTCAGCTTCACCAGCAGCAACATTAGCAAGTATTTCGTTAGCTTCAGCAGCAGCCGCATCACCAAGTATTTCGTCAGCTTCACCAGGAGCAGCATCAGCTAGTTCTTCGTCAGCTCCACCACCACCACCAGCAACATCAGAGCCAGGGCTGCCTGAGCAATTACAAGTTCAACAGCTCTAGGGGCTCTGACAAAGAAAGGGTAGTTGATCACAAGAAACACAGATTGTCCCTTCAGATTGTCGACTATGCTCCAAACTTGCTCTACTAGGTCTTTGGATGGGCATGCGGACCTCGAGAAAACGTGATACCATAGTGATGGGTATGAAGAAAGTTGTGTCCCCATATATTCTATTGTATCACCAACACTGTTTAGTGCTCCCCTGATATGAATCCACATGAGTTCAACATCCTGTTTCGTGTCGCCTTCGAGAGGTGCCAGGAACCAGCACCGTGTCCCAAGTGCAGCATCTGCTACTGCATCTTCGATCACCGGAGCTGGAATAATTCGCGGGGATGCGTGGGTACCTGCGTGTTACTTACAGTCAGTAAGCAGAATTTTGAATGGGATTTTACATGCTATATGTCACCATGACTCACCCCAAATGGACGGCTCCCAAACATGCACGTTGCCCCTAGGTTCAGTGACCGCATAAATGTGCTGCAGTTTGTACGAATAGTAGCTGCAGGTGAAGACGGTGTCGAGATACTTCTCTGGCCGCAGGAAGTCGTCGCGCAAGACTGTCCATTCCTTGTCTTCTGGGCATCTAAAGAATGTGATTGCCTTGTCTAACACCGCTAAGAGGTCGTACTCCCATGTCTTCCACACCTCCTGCAGTCTATATGGGAGCTGTACCTTCAGGAGCTCAAGTTCTGCCATGTTGAACCTGTAAGCGAATTCGGAAATGGGCAGTGGCCACCCGTTGTTGAATGCAGTAATGCCGACACCCTCCAAAGATGGCAATGTAAGTCTCAACGATCTGTAGCCATTTTTTAGAGTCCAAGTACTCCCATCCTGGGATAAAAGGACCAGCCACTCGCTGTTGCCACCCACCTAGTTCTGGTCATCTCCCATTTCCGTCTCTTCTTCTTCCTTGATATTCACCACTACTAATTCAGACCACTTATCCAGCAGCATCAGTTTTGCAGGAATATTCTTCAGAGTTTGTTGTCAGTTGGTACAATCACCTAGCATGGATTCCATTGCAAATACAATTTGACAACTGGACCTTCAGATTAAACTACACAAAATATCGCCTAAATACGAGTGTCTCCTCAGATATCGCCTAAATTGTGCTTGTGTCACTACGAAGATACCTAATATATGGAGTAGGAGCAGAGCCCCCAGAACAAACTCTTGACGATGATCATAAATAGCTCGGGGCATAACAACCTTAAATCGTCGAATCTGTTTGTTTTTATTTTAGGAAACAGAATATCACCTAGCAGGCATTCCATTGCAAATCGAAATTGACAACTCGTCTATCACCTAAGGTAAGACTGTGTCACTACGAAAATACTAGAATATCAGGTACGAGCAGAGCTTCCGCTGTACAAAATAGTCTTAAATGGTTCAATTTGTTCAAACCGCACGTGCACACAACACATTCGACGAAAGGAACATAGGATTCCTATGAGAGTTCAACACATATGAATCAATGATATGACTGAACCAATAAGCAAGATAATGGAACTTACGTGGCCATCGCGTCGTTTGGCCATTTGCTAGTATCGGGGTAAAGAAGGTCTGGCGTGTTGAATGGTTCTTCGTCCATGTCCCGCATCGTGAAGCGGTAGCCAGGGATGCAGCAAGCGAGGAGGCCAACAGAGATGATGTCCAACCCCATGGCGATCATGTGCACGTTCGCGGCGCTGAGGTTCGGCCATCCCCTATCCTCACGGTGGCCCAATCTTGAATGGCCCAAGATCCTTGTCGTCGTCGAATGCCTTTCGCTTCAGCCTGCTGCTAACCCAAGCTCTACCCATAGCGGCAAATGGAGTCTGGAATCCGGTAGATTAATGGAGGCATTGTGATAAGGAGGCGGATGGATTCGAGAGGGGATGGAATCAGAGATGGGGGCAGTTGTTCGAGGAGGGAGTAACCCGGTGAGGAATCGCCGCCGCCGCTAGTTCTCGTCCGCGTGGAAGACAAGGAAGGGAGCATAATTATTGAGGGCACGCACAAGAACCGTCTAGAGGAAGTGAAAAAATAAATCATAAGAGAGAGAAATGTGCGGCCCGCCTGTCAGTGAGTGAAGGTTGGCACGCGCAAATGTGACTATGTTTGACTTGGATCATGCATGGCAGACCTCGATTCCACCGCATGCAAGTGGCGCAGAACAAATTTTAGGCAGCACTAGCGTCGATGTGTAAAACCGCCGTTTGTCTCCACCTTCACCCTACTACGAATGGTCGTGTACCATTCCAGCTATTAGTAAGGGCGGTTCCAATCTTGCAGTAAGCAGTTTCACTTCTCCGTCACATTTCCTCCTCCACGGCCTCATCGTCTTTCTCCTCCATGGCCTCATCCATTTCCTCCGTCACGGCATCACCCTCTTCCTCCGAATCCTTTCCCTCTTGCCTATAGTCATGGAATTTTCAGATGTATGAAACGACGGCAGGCAAGCGAATGCGTACTTCGACATAGAAGTACATGGCGGGAAGAAGATCAATGTCGCCTACACCACTGACCCTCGGACGGTGAGCAACACTCTCAATAATTACACGAGTTGGCTGCGGTTTGAAGAAAATAGGTTCGTAGGTCTCGACCTCGAATACAGCCACGATCACCATAGGATCACCGTGGTGCAACTCTCCATGAAGGGGCACGTCCTTGTATACCAGCCTTTTCGCGAGAAGGGGGCTGATGCGATCTAGTAGACTTTGCTGTCTTTTTGTTCCTGAACCGTCTGTTTGCATAAGTTATTGCTATATTATTTGTCTGAATTCATTTTCATGCAAGTGGGGTGAAATGATTAGGGATCTGTTTCATGACTTTCCCGTGAACCAGCACATAACATTTACTAGTGTTGACATCACGAATAACACTAAACTGCTTGAAAGCCCGACTGTCAACATTAGAATCCCAAAGGAGTGCAGAGTGGACATCCATGAAATTTACTAGATTCTAGGGAAGAAGGCGGAAGGACTAGAATGGCCGATCTTGCCTCCGAACTCATCGACCCGTGGTACACTGACATGAAGGGTAAACTGCCGAGATGTTCGTGGAGGCGTTTAGGGGAAGATTACTGGGTGGATAAGCCGTTTCTGTACCTAATCTGAAGTACGCTGCAATTGACGGGTATGTTAGCCATGAGCTATACCGCCAGATTCTAAAATCTCGTTCATGGCATCGC
The DNA here is from genome assembly GCA_910589775.1 of Avena eriantha. NCBI lineage: Eukaryota > Viridiplantae > Streptophyta > Magnoliopsida > Poales > Poaceae > Avena > Avena eriantha. The sequence continues at coordinate 53,077,704 of OU342740.1, read as the reverse complement.
ATCATTGAACCACCACCAAGGCAGGTTGTTTGCCCCAGATGCCGGAGTGTAGATGAATTTACAAGCCGGGGCAAGTGACCGAAGGCATCCTGAGATCGGTTGCCTTCTCCAACAGGCTGGGATGTAGACTTTTAGTGCATGATTGTTGTGTTTGTACGAGGCTTGTTATGTTTATGAAAACATGTTATTTCAGAAATACACTATGTGAGCAATTACGAACTGCTGTGGATTACCTTTGTCGAACTATAATCTGCGTTTGGTTATGACTGTATCCTTCGCTATAATCTGGGTTTGGTTATGACTTATGACTGTATCACACCTTATGCATGTCAGTCCTGGATTCTGCCGCATGCAAATGGCACAAACAGAATTTGTAAGAATGAATGTTGAGCATACAAAAGGGGGAATGTAATTCATACAGGTTAGCACATGGATCATATGAGCTTGGTTCTTACATACAGAATGCTTAGAAAATACATGCAAGATAAAATACAGGAGAGATAAAACTAGGAATGAAATGCGAAACTAGTACTGGTAGACAGCACACTCACCCACCCGCCAGATCCTGTTGAGCATCTCGTAGCAGACATACGCGTCCCTGGTTGCGTACTTGATCGCATCGTAATCCAGGTGCCTCCACTCCCATCGCTCGTGCAGGTGCTTCGGGAACTCAACTTTCATGCCGGCGTAGTCGCGGTCAATGATGTCATCAGCGAGTCTAGCCATGCCGGCTTTCGCCGTATCGCCATCCGGGTACCTCCACAAACGTTGGAGATCGATGTGATTGACGATATGAACGAGGAGATCCCGCTCTAGCTTCGGAGTGTCGTTCTTGATATCGATGCTGGCAAAGTAGATCTCCCTCCTTTGTAGGAACTCACGAAGCTCCGGGCATATAGATTTGGCCCTACATACGTGGTATAGGAGGCAGTGGTTACACATGGACAGCTGCAAAAGCACCATCCTCTTCCTATCTCTGGTATACTTGAGGTCAAGGCCGACGATCTTGTACATGTCCATCGGCTCCTGTAGCCACCGCTCGTACATTGCCATGATCTTGGCGACCTCCGGTGACGCATTTGTGTGGACGACCGTCAGCTTGGTGGTGCCATGGGAGGTGATGGTTGTAACACCCTCGAATTTTCCCTATGCAAGTTTTAGCCCTTTCCGCCAAACCCACATAGAAACGATTCAAGGACGCCCACCAGGCACTTTCGTGCGGGTGGAAAACGAAGTAATACCATTACACAACAATCCTCGATTGGGACCCACAGAACAGATATATATATACAACAGCAACTCCATGAGTCAAGAATACAGATATAATATACAAAGATCCAAATCACCTCGAAACGATAGAGCGTCCGACTATGGACAAGATGCAAATGGGGCTAAGAGCCCTGTAGAATAACCAATGGTGTCCATAACCCTGCCCAGGCCAAGCCGGAAGGGTAACCCTGCTAACCACGTCGATCTCAAACCTGCTAAAACAAAAGGGGTGCCGACCAAGGGCAAAGGAAAAAGAGGAGTGTCAATACTGAGGCCAGTACACGGCGAGGCTAGAATTCGGCGGCTCTCGCCTACATAGGTATGGTAGACTGAAGCGGCAGCGCAACCGCACTAAACAACCTATAGAGACTCAGAAAAACTGGCGGCTATTAGAGAGGGATAAGAAATACCTATTCGGAACCACTTGATACTAACACCATTCATATCCCGCCTGTTATTCCCCCTCGAGACCAAACGAGGAAGTCAAACCGAGGAACTCACACAGTTGGCAGTTTTATTCATTCCATTATAGTTGCAGCACTTACTAGTCAGATATAGATAGCATGGGTCATCCTGAAGTATAAGTAGTGGGCAGTTTTAATTAACCATTCCGTGGTAGTTGGAACATTTACTAGTCAGATATAATTGTCCTGAGGAATCCCAAAACCCAATAGTTGTTGACACTTTTATCACATTCCATTGGAGTTGCAATACTTACTAGGTAGATATAGCATGACACAGATCACCACAGATCCACCAGTTGTTGGCATTTTTAATATCCATTCCGTTGTATTTGAATCTGATTACTCGTCACATATTAAGTCAAATCTATAGCACTACTTTAGTTATGCCTGTCTATGATCGAGATACCGTGCTCCAAGTCATCCATAACCACGAACACGGCTTTCAGAAAGTTTTACCCTGCAGGGGTGCACAAATAGCAACACACACTCGATCAACCTCGGAAAAACCAACTCAAAACCCAACGAGGCATTCACGTCAAAGTGATCACAGGATTCAGAAATATTTTAGGGGGCCACCCCACTAAGCTACCCGCAACGAAGTTGGCCGGCTCCGGAACGGACCCAGGGTTTGCGTCAATGGATGTAAACGACTAGGAACCCAAAAGTGTGACTGGGCTTGTCGATACCGCGAAAACACTCCGCAATCCTAAACAGTACAGGTGCTCCACGCACAATCTTAAATAAAGCGGTAAACATGGCATAAGTAACGGATAGTAAATAAAACCCCAAACTAGTTTGTGGCCCCAAGAAATAGAAATGAATCAAGCTCTAGCTCAGGGGGGTCCATAAGGCCTCTCGGATGTGGATAGTGCAAAAAATCAAGGAACAGGTATCAAGTACTCGGGATCCTACGGGACACAAGTGAGCATGGAAGAACCAAATAACATCTATTGCCCACTGATGCCTCTGCATTAGTTATATCTAGCATTTTAATAGTTGTATTTAAAGTCATGTTCATCTCCACCATTTATCATGTGCCGACTTGCTGTCGACGGTGGAACGACAACGACGCGAAGCAACACAGAAGCAAGCAACTACGACTCGCAGGGCCGACTATCTACCAAAACAAGGCAATAGGATGTGTCCATGGCAATATAAAGGCTGCACGGAATATATCTAGTACAGAACACTAAAGCATCGCGACACAGATAGCAATAGCTCAAAGGAGGAAATAAAGACGATAAATGCAAAATAGGTAGAAGGGGGAGAGATGCTCGCCTGGGAAACACTGCCGACAGATCATATCCGGAGAACTTGTCGATAGTCGCATCAACTCATCGGCCTAAACCGCGAAGAAGCAAACACTAGAAGAAACACCGGATGCAATATTTAATACTACGACAGAAGATCCAGCATGTTCATGGTATGATGCATGGCATGGCGAAGATGCGATGCGATTTGGCAATATTAAGCGGAACCGGGATCCCGACAATTAATTAAACGATTCGAGTTATTTAACTACCCCGCAAATTAAATATTGTATTAACAAGACAAAACATGGCATCGGTTCGCTACACAAATTTAAATGGAGTCCAGAATAAGACAAAAGTATCCCGCATAAACGCTCCATATTTAATTAGGAGGTGAATCGGCATAATGCCCCCAAACCCACATGATGAGATGTATGCAAGCATGAACCATTTAACATGCAACAATTATATGTCATTTATAAAATAGGGGTCTCAGAAAGGGGTCACACATTGGAACTCGGCAATCTTGGTTCGATGTGGTTCAGGTTCGGTCTCGCCAGGATCGGTCTTCAGACTCCGGGGACGGAGTCTCGACCATCGGATCCGTGAAGAAGTACTTGTCGTTCCGTGTCGATGATCTTCGGGTTCCATGCCGATAGCCTTGTGGTCCCGGCTTCGGTGGTCGGTGAACTTAGTTAGGCGCCGGTTCAGGGCGTCGTACTTCTTGAGCATACTGTCATGGCACGAATAGGAATTGCCGAAGACCACGCCGGTGAGGGTCTAGTAAACCTCAAGGTAGATTAGTGTTCTTCCAAACACAGAAGCACATAGTGCCACATACACAGAAGTAAGCGAGGTCGCCTGACACCAAAAGATAACTGCAGGACAAGATAGTTCACATGACATACGTGCGGGAGGCCACCTGTAGGGACGAACGACATAGCACTTGCAACAACAGTCGAAGAGGGGCAAGAACAAGTACCCAAAGATGTTTGCCTGCAGTGCACACAAGAGATCAACGACGAGGACGACTGTGCGGGTTTTAGCAGCACACTAACACGAGGGAAAAGGAGTCGGAGGCTCGAAGCCGCTGCGGGCGAGGTGATCTTGGGGTGGCGCGGTGCCGAGACGACTCAGGGGATGCAGATGGTCTTGCCGGCGAGCTCGGGTCGGAGGAGAGCTTGCAGGGGGAGAGGCTTGGCGGCGGTGGTCGCACAAGTGGGGAGATGGGATGGCGGCGGCTTGACGCGGCGAGGTCGGTCTAGGAAGAGCCACAGGCAGGCCTAGTGAGCGGCATCGCCGGCTTGATGCAGAGGCGGGGTGACGACCTGGGGTGGAGGAGCTCGACGGCGGAGTTCGGCGTTGCGGCGGCCGGAAACCCGGTGGGGAGCGGGGTGCGCAGGGCCTGGCGGTGGCCGGAGTCGAGCACGGGGGAGCGCGGCGAGGAAGATGGTGTTGGCGCTTGCCGAGACGGTGGGGAGCACTGGGCGGCGGCGAGCATGGGAGGAGGAGGCGACGGCGCATCTGGCTGAGGTAGACGGGGCGGTGGCGGGCGGCGCTGGCCGGCGGCCGACGCACACGGGGAGGGTGGGTCGCAGCGGGGAGAGAGAAGAGGGGAGGCGCGGTTGGTGGTGAAGGAGATGGACGCGTGTGTGGGTGGGGCCGTGAGGTGGGTCCTAGAGCGGTAGGTGGCGGGGTTTTTGTCGGGGGCGGTGCACGCGGGGTGGGAGTCGGACCGGGGGCGAGCAGGGGTTGGTGGGAGTGGCGACCAGGTTGGGGTTGGGGGTGTGTAGGTGGGCGGGAGTGCGTGCCCAGGTGGCGTGGGGATTAGGTCGGCTGTGGGGCGATCAGGTGAGAGGGGAGTGGGGCCAGTGGATTAGGTGGCGGACAGGGAGTAGCCAGGGTGAAGTGGAGGGTGGCGGCAGGTGGCACTGGGTGGGGCTCAGGTGGGTCAGGTGGGAGAGAGAGAGAGGCGGTGAGGTGGGGAGATGGTTTGGGGTTAGGGTACGGTGTGGTAGGGTGTTTTAGATAGGGTTTGGGGGTGGCCGGCCAGGCTTTCGGGCCTGGCAGGCTGCCTCCTAAAAATAATATAAATATTTTATTTAACACAACAAGACTTTTAGAACCTGTTTTTAGACGAAACGAAATATTCCGGAGATCCGGGTTTTTAATTTGAAATAAAGACGGGGTGTTTAGAAAACAAAACTAGACTTTTCAAAAATAGTTTTTAAACAAACCGTGCAAGATGATGATGATGCTCAAATGCAATGTGGCATGATGTCATGAGCATGTTGTCATGATGATGCAATGCACAAAAACACCGCGATTTTCTAGTAGTGGTTTTAGCGGGATGCCACAATTCGACACCACTAACAAAGGATCTCGCCCTCGAGATCCGCCTCGTGGTACCAGGAAGAAGGCCGATGACCTGATTCTTCTCGCTTCCTGTAGATCCTCGCGACACCACTAACAAGAGGTCGTTGTCCATGATCGTCGAGAGAACACTCCGGGAAGGACGAAGGTAAAGGTATCCACAAATAAAGCCACCTCTAACTTCGATAGAAAGAGAGAAACGATGCATTCTCATCCACTTCAATGTACACGAGCAAATAGAGTGAGTAGTCGGCATGGGGGCCAATCCATCACGCCCCCAAGCTATTACTCCACACAATCAGTAGAAAAGCGTGCAACCATTCTCGGAATCAGACTGAAGATCTCGACAAGCGAGGTTCGAAACAAAAGAGGAATGCAGACTCTGCATCGGATCTGGCGTAGATGATGTCGTCGCGTCGGAAACCACCGGAAGGCACAAGGAGGAACAAAGGGAAGTCCAACAGATGAAGGATTCCTCAGATAGCATGAACACCGGATGTAGAAGCACCGTTACCAAAGGAGGAAGCAAAACCCAGAAGGTACGACGGAAACCCAACCACGAGTATTCCTGGACTGGAAGAAAAGATAAGAGAGAAGATTTAAAACACGCAGAGGTAAGAGGAGAACAACATAGGGGTAAGGAGTAAAATTAGACCTAATCAGATCTATCCAACCAATTTTGCAAAATAGTTTTGACACTCCAGATCGTCCATTAGCTAGGTTATCCTACAGGCTGGACTTGTGGGGTATCGTAACTGCTGGGCTCTGATACCACTCTATAACACCCTCAAATCGGCCCTATGCAAGTTTTAGCCCTTTCCTCCAAACCCGCATAGAAACGATTCAAGGACGTCCACCAGGCACTTTCGTGTGGGTGGAAAACGAAGTAATAACATTACACAACAGTCCTCGATGGGACCCACAGAACAAATATATATTCAACAGCGATTCAACGGGTCAAGGATACGGATATACAATACAAAGATCCAAATCACCTTGAAAACGATAGAGCGTCCGACTACGGACAAGATGGAAATGGGGCTAAGAGCCCTGAAGAATAACCAATGGCGTCCATAACCCTGCCTAGGCCAAGCTGGAAGGGTAACCCTGCTAACGACGTCGATCTCAAACCTGCTAAAATAAAAGGGGTGCCGACCAAGGGCAAAGGAAAAAGAGGAGCGTCAGTACTAAGGCTAGTACATGGCGAGGCTAGAATTCGGCGGCTCTCGCCTACATAGGTATGGTAGACTGAAGCGGCAGCACAGCAGCACTAAACAACCTATAGAGACTTAGAAAAACTCGCGGCTATTAGAGAGGGATAAGAAAGACCTATTCGGAACCACCTGATACTAACACCATTCATACCCAGCCTGGTATTCCCCCTCGAGACCAAACGAGGAAGTCAAACCGAGGAACTCACACAGTTGGCAGTTTTATTCATTCCATTATAGTTGCAGCACTTACTAGTCAGATATAGATAGCATGAGTCATCCTGAAGCATAAGTAGTGGGCAGTTTTAATTAACCATTCCGTGGTAGTTGGAACATTTACTAGTCAGATATAATTGTCCTGAGGAATCCCAAAACCTAACAGTTGTTGACACTTTTATCACATTCCATTGGAGTTGCAATACTTACTAGGTAGATATAGCACGACACAGATCACCACAGAGCCACCAGTTGTTGGCATTTTTAATATCCATTCCGTTGTATTTGAATCTGATTACTAGTCACATATTAAGTCAAATTTAGAGCACTACTTTAGTTATGCTTGTCTATGATCGAGATACTGTGCTCCAAGTCGTCCATAACCGCGGACACGACTTTCAGAAAGTTTTACCCTGCAGGGGTGCACAAATAGCAACACACACTCGATCAACCTCGGAAAAACCAACTCAAAACCCAACGAGGCATTCACGACAAAGCGATCACAGGATTCAGAAATATTTCAGGGGGCCACCCCACTAAGCTACCCGCAACGAAGTTGGCCGGCTCCGGAACGGACCCAAGGTTTGCGTCAATGGCTGTAAATGACTGGGAACCCGAAAGTGTGACTAGGCTTGTCGATACCGCGAAAACACTCCGCAATCCTAAATTGTACAGGTGCTCCACGCACAATCTTAAATAAAGCGGTAAACATGGCATACGTACAAGATAGTAAATAAAACCTCAAACTAGTTTGTGGCCCCAAGAAATAGAAATGAATCAAGCTCTGGTTCAGGGGGGTCCATAAGGCCTCCCGGATGTGGATAGTGCAAAAAATCAAGGAACATGTATCAAGTACTCAGGGTCCTATGGGTCACAAGTGAGCGTGGAAGAACCAAATAATATCTATTGCCCACTGATGCCTCTGCATTAGTTATATCTAGCATTTTAATAGTTGTATTTAAAGTCATGATCATCTCCACCATTAAGCATCTCCACCATTTATCATGTGCCGACTTTCTGTCGACGGTGGAACGACAACGACGCGAAGCAACACAGAAGCAAGCAACTACGACTCGCAGGGCCGACTATCTAGCAAACAACAGGCAATTGGATGTGTCCATGGCAATATAAAGGCTGCACGGAATATATCTGGTACGGAACACTAAAGCATCGCGACACGGATAGCAATAGATCAACAGGAGGAAATAAAGACTATAATGCAAAAATAGGTAGAAGGGGGAGAGATGCTCGCCTAGGAAACACTGCCGACAGATCATATCCGGATAACTTGTCGATACTCGCATCAACTCATCGGCCTAATCCGCGAAGAAGCAAACACTAGAAGAAACACCGAATGCAATATTTAATACTACGGAGAAGATCCGGCATGTTCATGGTATGATGCATGGCATGGCGAAGATGCAATGCGATTAGGCAATATTAAGCGGAACCGGGATCCCGACAATTAATTAAACGGTTCGAGTTATTTAACTACCCGCAAATTAAATGTTGTATTAACAAGACACAACATGGCATCAGTTTGCTACAAAAATTTAAATGGAGTCCGGAATAAGACAAAAGTATCCCGCATAAACGCTCCATATTTAATTATGAGGTGAATCGGCATAATGCCCCCAAACCCACATGATGAGATGTATGCAAGCATGAACCATTTAACATGCAACAATTATATGTCATTTATAAAATAGGGGTCTCAGAAAGGGGTCACACATTGGAACTCAGCGATCTTGGTTCGATGTGGTTCAGGTTCGGTCTCGCCGGGATTGGTCTTCGGACTCCAGGGACCGAGTCTCGGCTATCGGATCCGTGAAGAAGTACTTGTCGTTCCGTGTCGATGATCTTCGGGTTCCATGCCGATAGCCTTGGGGTCCCGGCTTCGGTGGTCGGTGAACTTAGTTAGGCGCCGGTTCAGGGCGTCGTACTTCTCGAGCATACTGTCATGGCACGGATAGGAATTGCAGAAGACCATGCCGGTGAGGGTCTAGTAAACCTCAAGGTAGATTAGTGTTCTTCCAAACACAGAAGCACACAGTGCCGCATACACAGAAGTAAGCGAGGTCGCCTGACACCAAAAGATAACTGCAGGACAAGATAGTTCACATGACATACGTGCGGGAGGCCACCTGTAGGGACGAACGCCATAGCACTATCAGCAGCAGTCGAAGAGGGGCAAGAACAGGTAACCAAAGACGTTCGCCTGCAGTGCACAAAAGAGATCCCCGACGAGGACGTCCGTGCGGGTTTCAGCAGCACACTAACACGAGGAAAAAGGAGTCGGAGGCTCGAAGCCGCTGCCGGCGAGGCGATCTTGGGGTGGCGTGGTGCCGAGACGACTCAGGGGATGCAGATGGGCTTGCCGGCGAGCTCGGGTCGGAGGAGAGCTTGCAGGGGGAAGAGGCCTGGCGGTGGTGGTCGCACAAGCGGGGAGACGGGATGGCGGCGGCTTAACGCGGCGAGGTTGGGCCGGGAAGGGCTGCAGGCGGGCCTGGTGAGCGGCGTCGCCGGCTTGATGCAGAGGCGGGGTGACGGCCTGGGGTGGAGGAGCTTGACGGCGGAGTTAGGTGTTGCGGCAGCTGGAAACCCGGTGGGGAGCGGGGCGCGCAGGGCCTAGCGGTGGCCAGAGCCGAGCACGAGGGGAGCACGGCTAGGAAGATGGTGGCGGCGCTTGCCGAGACGGCGGGGAGCACTGCGCGGCGGCGAGCACGGGAGGAGGAGGCGACGGCGCATCTGGCTGAGGTAGACGGGGCGGTGGCGGGCGGCGCTGTCCGGCGGCTGACAGACGCGGGGAGGGCGGGTCGCGGCGGGGAGAGAGAGGAGGGGAGGCCCGGTTGGTGGGGAAGGGGATGGACGCGTGTGTGGGTGGGGCCGCGAGGTGGGGCCCAGAGCGATAGGTGGTGGGGTTTTTGTCGGGGGCGGTGCACGCGGGGTGGGAGTGGGACCGGGGACGAGTGGGGGTTGGTGGGAGTGGCGACCAGGTTGGGGTGGGGGGTGTGCAGGTGGGCGGGAGTGCGTGCCCAGGTGGCGTGGGGATTGGGTCGGCTGGGGGCGATCAGGTAAGAGGGGAGTGGGGCTATGGGATTAGGTGGCGGACAGGGAGTGGCTAGGGTGATGTGGAGGGTGGCGGCAGGTGGCGCTGGGTGGGGCTCAGGCGGGTCAGGTGGGAGAGAGAGAGAGAGAGAGAGAGAGAGAGAGAGAGAGAGAGAGAGAGAGAGAGAGAGAGAGAGAGAGGCGGGGTGGGGAGATGGTTTGGGGTTAGGGTACGGTTTGGTAGGGTGTTTTAGATAGGGTTTGGGGGTGGCCGGCCGGGCTTTCGGGCCTGTCGGGGTGCCCCCTAAAAATAATATAAATATTTTATTTAACACGACAAGACTTTTAGAACCTGTTTTTAGACGAAACGAAATATTCCAGAGACCCGGGTTTTTAATTTGAAATAAAGACGGGGCATTTAGAAAACAAAACCAAACTTTTTGAAAATAGTTTTTAAACAAACCATGCAAGATGATGATGATGCTCAAATGCAATGTGGCATGATGTCATGACCATGTTGTCATGCTGATGCAATGCACAAAAACACCTCGATTTTCTAGTAGTGGTTTTAGCGGGATGCCACAATGGTGTACTCGTCGGTGAACTTGCTCCCATCGCTGAACCCGTTGTACTCTACGTCCATGGCAGCAGCCAATGCGGTGGCGGTGGACTAGGGTCGGTAGCGGTGGCTGGGACTGGGCGTGGCAGTGGAGTGATTTGTTGCGGTGGTATGACCCGGCGGAGGCATTCCCTGCGGCAGTGTTGATGGTTCTTGAAGTGGCTGCGGCGGCGGCGGAAGGAATGAGTTGGGGATTTTGCACAGTGATGTGCTGAGGAGACGGAAGGCGATGCTTAAATTGCGTTTACCAATATTCCGGTCATACCCATGCGAAAGCAAGTTTGACCCAACGAGCACTGTTGGTTTCCAATCCTAGCGATTAAATTCGGCGTCTGTCCCGGTAGGAGATGGGACGGGTGTGCGATGTGGCTTTGGCGTGGCAGAGACCGGTCATGCAGACCACCGTCCCATTGCCGATCCACAGCGGGCGCGTGGTGCTGACACGACGTAACGTGATAGGACAGAAGGAAGTGTATAGCTATTATTCCTAACAAGTTTAAGAAGTGTAAGCATAGACATGGACCTAGCATCCCTGCACCTCGAGGCAGCCGCCCAGCCGATCAGGCCTGCCGATTGCAGAAAGCTTGTAATTTCCTTTCTTTAATTTGGTGATTTTGTCTAGAATTTTCCAAATTGAAGCTCGTTTGCCCATGCTTCTATAAGTTTCTGTGTAGGCCACTTGTGTAAGCATGTATGATCAAGAAACTTTGCAGCACACTTGTCGGTGGAAAAGCATGATGTTTCAACGCACCACATAGTTTAGGGATTTAGAATAGCTACATTGTAGAGCTCTAGCCAAATTGCATGGTAAAGTCAAATTCAGCTTTTTGTCAGATTTAGCTATAGCAACATTGTGTCTCGTTTGTCCTCACTTTTGCCCTCCCGATATTCCGAAGCCCTCACATGCGCTCGGAGGGGGTGTCGTCTGGTCAAAGGCTTGGCCGTTACGTGCGCCCTGACGCCTAAATTGGAAGTTTTTTTTGTTATGTGGCCTTTTTAAGAGCGCCTTTCCCCCTCTCTCGCTAACCGTTGTGTTTTTTTGCCCAAAAAGGTAGGGAATCTAGAGCAGCTTATCTCTTCATTCATTGTTCCTTTTTCCCTCGTTTTCCCCCAATCTAGTAGCAAATCTAGAGAAGCAAAACTAACCGGCACCATAAATAAATTTAGGAAATAGAGCAGATGTAGATAATGCAACTAATATAGGTTATATAGTACGGTACTTAACGAGGTTCAACAATTAGGCTGCTCAGCAGCTGACACGTTCAACACAGACAAGACAAAATAAGTTGCTTTACAGCAACAGCAGCTGATCAGTGGCCTCTCATGGCCTCTGCCAGGAGGGCCTCTGCCTCCTCCCTCTAGTGCCTCCTCCACTTCTTGCTGCCCAGTCCCTTGACCTTGGGCGCCTTGGGTTTGATCGGGGGCATGTGACCCTCCTTGATAGCCACCTTCTGGAGGTTGCGGACGTGAAGACCGAGCGCCTAGTGCTTGGCTATGAAGCCGTGGATGTTCACGGAATCGCCGTAGGTCCTCACGTCCTCGGCATGCTTCATGAGGGAGTTGAAGTCTGTGGCACGGAGCCTCCTTGTGGGGCAGAAGGGGCACATGTACACGTCGCCGACGAAGAAGTTGTTATACTGGCCGGACTTTAGCCTCCTCGACACATGATGAGTCTCGGTGTCCTTGGACTCGTCGTCGCTGCGAACGTCGCTGCTATCCTCCTGTTGGAAAAAAACAGTAGAGTGCAATAAGGACATGATTGAGATACTTTGATTATCAGGATTGATTATTTGCATAAATTAACCGATTGAGATCTCCTGATTATTCCCTAAATATCAAACCAAATCGAATACCGATCCCAACTATGAACAGAGGGATTCATCGAAAATCGAGATCTAACACAAGAGGATTAGCTACTATAAAAATACGAACAGCCGAGCCCTAATAACATACGATCTAGCATCCAACGATGGGAACAGAGGAAGAACAAGGGAAGGGGAGAAAACCCTGGTTACCTCCGACCATGGGTCAGGGATGCTGGTGTCATACGGGTTCTCCGACCTTATGTAGACAACCTCCTCGTAGGGTTCCCAGCCGAGTGGGATCTGTCCGAGACCAGCGGGGGCCTCCTCGCCGGTGGCTACGGCGCATGCGGGGACAGGGACGGGGGGCTCCTCGCCGGCGGCCTTGGAGGTGCCGATGGCCACCGCGTCGTTCTTCTCCATCGTCAGCGTGGTTGGGATTTTGTTGGGCGTTTGCAGAAGGTGATGGGACAGTGGAAACGGTTTGAGTGAGCGAGTGCGTGATGAGTGGGAGTAGGGAGGCCTCTATTAAAGGAGAAGGGAATCGACGTTTCATTGAACTACCGTGCACCGCGTGCGCTACTGCACCGTGCACGGCCACACGTGTCCTCTACCGCCCCGTGCACCGCACACGCGTACCATGAGTCATGTTTTTTCCCTCGTGTCTAACCCTGGCGATTCAGTTGTACTCAGTTATTCCCTCGAGCGTAACACTAGCGGTTTGGTTCCATTTTTTAAATAATTTTCTATTTTCTATTTGAATCCCTTTGTCACTCTTGCCCTTGGTTTTTAAGTTCTACTCAGTTTTGCTCTTGGTTTTAAAGTTCTACTCAGTTTTTCCCTTGGTTCTTAAGTGCTACTCGGTTTTCCCCTCTCTTTGTATCCATCTCTCGCACCTGTGCTCATCTTCGCTGCTACGCTCTGATTGGTTGAGACAGTTGTCACACGGATCGTGCCCACTAACCGTTGATCCTATGTGATCTAGCAGATAGGATAACCCTTATATCTGTCGGGGCACCCCTCTATCCATCCAAAATAACGAGTATGCCACCGGAACTTTAACTCCATAAACAGATGAACTTGAATATAATTTGAAGGGTATGAAAATAGAAATCCCCATAGTTTAAGGGTCTAGATACGGTAAGAGAACTAAATATTATTAGTGGCCGGGCCAGCACAGTGACGGGTTGGTCGGCTAGAAGTTGATGATTCCTAAGTAAGGGGACACTAGGCTAGTCTTGACATACTCCCTCAGGAATTTGCCATAAGCAGCGTGCTTAGCCTTGGTCGCCGACTTGTGTTTACTAGCTGGGCTTTTACCGATGCCAACCGCATGCGGAATCAAGCTGGAAATCCTCGGGTTGACTCCTTTCTTATAGAAAGGGCACCTGAGCTCCCCAAGTCGAGTGAGAAAAGGGATTATCCCACTCTTGAGCTTCTTCATGACATGGCGGCTCTTGTTGTCCATGTTCTCCTTGTCAGAGTCCATCTCACTTGAATCCCCCTCTAATGTATGGAATGCAAACCGAAATGAGCAAAATAATAAATATATATTCCTTCCACCATTCCCAGGTACTTTCGATGCAATAACATGTCTATAAAGGTTCAGCAGTTCATTGCGGCCGTCTCCCTAGCTCGCTCCTAAATTAATGTGGTTTGTGTTCTTGATAACTTATTAATAAATAAATAATGTGGATCCATTCAGAACAGACTAGATCTCTCCATGTACTGGTTCGTACGTTGCATCTAATCATTAGGACTAGATTTTTTTATGAAGCTAGGATAGATTAAGCTTGAGCAGAAAATATGAAACATGTAGAAATAGATGTACCTCTGGGTACATGAGCGGAGCGTGTTCGTCGAACTCCACGCCTTCATCGGGGCCTCCGAAGTCGTCAGGACCGGTGAGCACATGGTTCCCCAAGGGGTTGAACTGCACGTCCTCCTCGCCTTGTGCTGTGTGATGCTCCTCCAGATCTTCCGCGTGAAGCACCACCCCGGCGGCGATGCCTGCACATTCAGCCCCACACACTGGTTTCATGGAGAAGGTTCATGCATGTACGTTCAGGATTGTGGGGTTTTGCTAGATAGGGAAGAGAGAGAGAGAGAGAGAGAGTAGTGGATCAGTGCGAATGGAGGACCCGATAGGCTGGGTTTTTAATGTGGGGACGTTTAGGCCTCCTCGAGGGCCCTGGTAGGCAGCTCTTCTGGCTGCGGCTGCCGCGTGGAAGATTCGTGTGGTGGGGGCCTGTCGGAAGTGAGAGTGCAGGCGCGCTGCGTAGTAAAAATGGAATAGCCCGTGGGCCGTGGATGACTAGTTGCTATGTACTAGACTTGTAGCCTTTGCAGACTAGATTAAACGTGACATGACCACTCGACGACTTATTCCATGGACGGCATCGTGTTCCTTCTTGTAGAAGCCTCACTGAGGGAGACGTCCGTGCTGTCTAGCGTTGTCCTGTGAAGGGAACGACATGTGCAACGAGCCTCGTTGGATCACACAGGATCAATGATTGGTGCGCAAGATCCGCGTGACAACTGTGACAACCAATTAGGGCGTAGCAGACAGAGTGGGCACATGTTTGGGATTCTACGAAAGAGAGAGAGGGGGCCAAACTGAGTAGTATCAAAAAACCAAGGGCAAAGCTGAGTAGTATAAAAATGTAAAGTGAGTGTCTTTTACAATGAATACATCATGGCATACATCAAATAATGCCAAGATAGATCCACTAGAGTTCATTGCATATTTGTTCTTTTCCACAAACCATATGGATCCACCAGTGTTCATTGCATGTGTCTTCTTTCCACAAACCACATATGTATCCACTAGAATCATTGCATGTGTGTTCCTGTCATGAACCACATATGGATCCACTAGTGTTCATTGCATGTGTGTTCTTTTCCACAAACCACATATGTATCCACTAGAGTAATTGCACGTGTGTTCTTTTCACAAACTATACATGGATCAACCAATGTCATTGCATGTGTGTTCTTTCCACAAACCACATATGGATCCACCAATGTCATTGCATGTCTGCTATTTTCCACAAACCACATGGATCATCCAATGGCATTGCATGTGTGTTCTTTTTCACAAACCACACATGGATCTACCAATGGCATTGCATGTGTGTTCTCTTCACAAACCACACATGGATCCACCAGTGTTCACTGCATGTGTGTTCTTTCCACAAACCACTTATGGATCCACCAATATCATTGCATGTATCCACTAGAGTAATTGCATGTGTGTTCTTTTCACAAACCACTTATGGATCCACCAATGTCATTGCATGTGTGTTCTTTTCACAAACCAGTGTTTGTTGCATGTGTCTTCTTTCCACCAACCACATATGTATTCACTAGAGCCATTGCATGTGTGTTGTTTTCACAAAACACACATGGATCAACCAATGTCATTGCATGTGTGTTCTTTCCACAAACCACATATGGATCCACCAATGTCATAGCATGTGTGTTCTCTTCCACAAACTAAACATGGATCAACCAATGTCATTGCATGTGTGTTGTTTCCACAAACCATATATGGATCCACCAATGTCAATGCATGCGTGTTCCTGTCATGAACCACATATGCATCCACCAGTGTTCATTGCATGTGTGTTCTTTCCACAAACCACATATGTATCCACTAGAGTAATTGCATGTGTGTTCTTTTCACAAACGACTTATGGATCCACCAATGTCATTGCATGTGTGTTCTCTTCCAGAAACCACATGGATCAACCAATGGCATTGCATGTGTGTTCTTTTCACAAACCACACATGGATAAACAATGGCATTGCATGTGTGTTCTTTTCACAAACCACACATGGATCCCAGAGTCATTGCATGTGTGTTCTTTTCACAAACCACACATGGATTAACCAATGGCATTGCATCTGTGTTCTTTGAAAAACCCCACATACGGATCAACCAGTGTCATTGCATGTGTATTATTGTCACAAACCACATATGGATCAACCAATGTCATTGCGTGTGTGTTCTTTCGACTAACCACACATGGATACACTAGAGTCATTGCATGTGTGTTCATTTCACAAACCACATATGGACCCACTAGAGTCATTGCATGCGTGTTCTTATACTAAAACCAGCACTTGAGTCATTGCATATGTGTTATTTTCACAAACCACACATGGATCCATGAGGGTCATTGCATGTGTGTTCTTTCCACAAACCACACATGGATCCACCCGAGTAATTGCATGTGTCTTATTGTCACAAACCACATATGGATCCTCCAAAGGTATTGCATGTGTGTTCTGTCCACAAACCACATATGGATCCACTAGCCTCATTGCATGTGTGTTCTTTTCACAAACCACATATGGACCCACTAGAGTCATTGCATGTGTGTTCTTATACTAAAACCAGCACTAGAGTCATTGCATGTGTGTTCTTATCACAAACCACATATGGATCCACCAGAGTCATTGCATGTGTGTTCTTTCCACAAACCACACATGGATCCACCAGAGTGATTGCATGTGTGTTCTTTTCAAAAACCACATATGGATCAACAAATGGCAATGTATGTGTGTTCTTTTCACAAACCATATATGGATCCACCAATGTCATTGCATGTGTGTTCTTTCCATGAACCACATATAGATACACCAATGTCATTGCATGTGTGTTCTTTCCACTAACCACACATGGATCCACTAGAGTCATTGCATGTGTGTTCTTTCCATAAACCACATATGGATCCACCAGAGTAATTGCATGTGTGTTTCTTTTCCATAAACCACATATGGATCAACCAATGGCATTGCATGTGTTTTATTGTCACAAACCACATATGGATCAACCAATGTCATTGCGTGTGTGCTCTTTCCACTAACACACATGGATCCACTAGAGCCATTGCTTGTGTATTCTTTTCACAAACCACATATGGACCCACTAGAGTCATTACATGTGTGTTCTTATACTAAACTAGAACTTGAGTCATTGCATGTGTGTTCTTTTCACAAACCACACATGGATCAACCATAGTCATTGCATGTGTGTTCTTTCCACAAACCACACATGGATCTACCAGAGTAATTGCATGTGTGTTATTATCACAAACCACATATGGATCCTCCAATGGCATTGCATGTGTGTTCTTTCCACAAAACACATATGGATCCACTAGAGTCATTGCATGTGTGTTCTTTTCACAAACCACATATGGACCCACTAGAGTCATTGCATGTGTCTTCTTATACTAAAACCAGCAGTAGAGTTATTGCATGTGTGTTCTTTTAACAAACCACACTTGGATCCACCAGAGTCATTGCATGTGTGTTCTTTCCACAAACCACACATGGATCCACCAGAGTCATTGCATGTGTGTTGTTTTCACAAACCACATATGGATCAACAAATGGCATTGCATGTGTGTTCCTTTCACAAACCATATATGGATCCACCAATGTCATTGCATGTGTGTTCTTTCCATGAACCACGCATGGATACACCAATGTCATTGCATGTGTGTTCTTTCCACTAACCACACATGGATCCACTAGAGTCATTGCATGTGTGTTCTTTCCACAAACCACATATGGATGCACCAGAGAAATTACATGTGTGTTATTTCCACAAACCACATATGTATCCACTAGAGTAATTAAATGTGTGTTCTTTTCACAAACCACACATGGATCCACCAGAGTCATTGCATGTGTGTTCTTTTCACAAACCATACGTGGATTAACCAATGGCATTGCATGTGTGTTCTTTTAACAACCCACATACGGATCAACCAGTGTCATTGCATGTGTGCTCCTGTCATGAACCACATATGGATCCACCAGTGTTCGTTGCGTTCTTTCCACCAGCCACATATTTATCCACTGGAGTCATTGTATGTGTGTTGTTTTCACAAACCACACA
Source organism: Avena eriantha (assembly GCA_910589775.1). Classification (NCBI taxonomy): domain Eukaryota; kingdom Viridiplantae; phylum Streptophyta; class Magnoliopsida; order Poales; family Poaceae; genus Avena; species Avena eriantha. The sequence continues at coordinate 53,059,541 of OU342740.1, read as the reverse complement.
TGTATCAACCAATGTCATTGAATGTGTGTGCTTTCCCC